>OX333075.1:24223530-24583530 GCA_946863875.1 Alloplasta piceator
TATAGTCTTATGGAAACTGATATAACTTTGCGATAAGTTTTTTTTCGACCTCTCAATTTTTTAATATCCACAATATACTGAAAGCAATGGAAAGAAAACGAAGTTTATTGATAAATCAATTTTAATTAATTAATTTATTATTAATTAATTAATTAATTTTTTTTATTTGGTTAAAGAATTGTTTTTAACAAAACGTTAATTTTTTAATAACGAGCTTCCTAATCGTCGTGAAATTTGTACACGGCCTCTTAAATACCTCATACAAAAACATACCAAGCCTTCAGAATTTTCTCATCATTTTTTATTTTAACCCTTAAGGAGGTTGAAGTAATGATGATAGAATTCTGAAAATTTGGTATGTTCTTACATAAAGTATTTAGAAGGTCGTGTAAAAATTTCACTACGATTAAGAAGCTATTTATTAAACAATTAACATTCAAAGGTTTCATAGCTTCTAAACAATCTTAAGCCTAGGGCGGCAAATTTGGGGACCGATTTTTTTTAAGCCGCCTTACAGAAATCGAAAAAATTTATGTAAGACCGTTTTCTGATGTCTTGCGGAAAGAAGTTTACAAGATATATTTTCGGTGACTTTTTCACTTCCTGAGAATATTCTACACTGAGCAAACAATGTACCAATTTGTTAACTGTTAACAAATGTAAAGTTAAATATGGCGAAATCAATTATTTGTTAACAGTTAATAAATTAAATAAATATTTTCTAATAGTTAATAAATTATTTTGACACAAATAAAATATTTCTTACCAGCTGACAAATTTTGTAACAGTCAAGGAATATTTAAGTAAAAGTGCTAGATACACTACTGGAAAAAATTAAGGGAACAAATAAATTTCCTAAATTTTTAGTTGTTTTTAACAATGCTGTTTATCAGTGATGAACAGCATTGTTAAAAAAAAATTTGGCAAATTTTTATTACTTTTTTGGGCTGCAGTTTCTTGGACAAAATTCTTCTAGCTAAACCATTGCATGGACCGAATAGCTTGTTTATTTAGCTTCAATTTGCTTTATTAAGACCTCCATGCGATCATTTTTCGCTGAGATATCGGACTTTTAATGAAAAAGGATCATTTTGTGTTTGACCATTGATATCTCAGCAACCAATCATCGCACACAAAATGAAAGGGGGGATTCAGAAACTTCAATTAATCCTCTGCAAGGATTGACGATGGTTTTCTGAAAAAAAAATGTCCATCCTTACCATGAATTTGAAAAAATAGGAGAACAATAAGGGCTGTATTTATGGTTTTTTAGAAAATCAACGGCTAAATTGAAAATATTGACAAAACGACTAATGTTGAGCGGGACTTTTACAGCTCAAAATGCTTTTTTTAAGACCTTGATACGACAATTTTTCGACGAGATACAGCATTGTTAGAAACCAGTGAAAATGTCGAAAATTTTTTTGTTTCCTTAATTTTTTCCATTAGTGTATATTTTTTTACTACAAATAAACTGCTCTCTCAGTGTATGGTAAAACACCCAGTTCACGGCTAAAAAGGGTAAAAAATTATCTGTGATACCATTCCTTTCTTCTTGATCTTAAGGGGGAAGTCTACTGTACAATTTTCAAAAAATCAATTTTTTGTTTATTGGCTTAAAAAAATACTTTGAACCCTCTAAAATAAGATACATTAGGTGTCATAGCCGGCTAAATTTTTCTTCATTGAAATTTCAACCTTTTGCCGAAGCGCTCCGAAACGCGTATCTGCGGCAAATTCCTACCTGTTCGGCGGGTACAGCGTAGTGACTTGCAATTCAATTTCTAACATTTCTCTTACTCCAAGTCGATCAACAGAAAAAACAAAAAATTCGAGAATTTTTTTTTCGGCGCCAAAATTTTTTATCGGCAAAATCCTCCGTCAGACGAGAGTCAATACTATGTAGATGATAACGATATTTTGTTTTGTTTTAGATCACCCAGACGTGAGATTTCATGTACACCGTTTAGGCACCTAAAAAAACGGACCTGCGTTGAAGGAGTGCCACGACGGCAATTTTGAATATTTCGACTTGAAATTTTTTTTACAAATACTTGAATATATAATAAAGATGACGGTTTAATTTAATTTAATGTACGAGTCATATTTTGTTAGAAAAAAAAATCCGGAAAATCGGTCTGTTTTTCCCTTGTCACAGTAGACTTCCCCCTTAAGTCAAAAAAATTAAATGCTTCAGCTCTTTTGTGGATAGAGTCGGAATTAATGAACAAGATTACTTGAAGCGAGATCATCGATGATTTTGCCAACAAAAAATCGCGCAAAAAGGTATTGTACAAAACTTTCATAACTTAATTGAATTTATCATTTTTTAACCGTTTGTCAGCGCAATAAAAAATATATAATTACGTTTACCGACTGTACATTATTGTGTAAGTAGCATACACAACTCCGCCTTATTAGTCATACATGATTGAGCTTTGATTATCTCAGAAATATACCCAAAAACTATTTCTTGTGCAATTTCAACTAAATTGTTGGATTGTAAAAATAATCTAGGACCTGACAATTGTATAGATAAGGGCGGCAAAAATTCAACAGCCTATACTTGGGAAATGTGTAAATCCGTCACTGGAGATAACTCTACACGGATGGTGTAAGAGCAAAAAGTACTTAACCTCTTCTTAAGAAAAAGATGAGGACCATCACACTCGCCATCACACAATCCCTCTAGAGCCTATTTCTCTTGCACTCACAAGCGCAGAGAGATGAATATTGAGGGGGGTAAAAATATGTGAATATTAAGGAGAGGTTCAAAATACTCAAGACAAATGTTCTATACTGAAAGGGTAAAGAATGTATACTTTTTTACTGCGTTCCAGTGATGCTAAGTTCAGCATTATAAATTTCAACCAGGGTTGCAAATAATGCATTAAAAAAATAATTGAATTAACATTAGGATTAAATTTTTTATTTGCTAATTCTAAAAACTTGGATTAAAAATAATTTCTTAATTTCTAATTCCACCATGAGGACTAAAAAATAATTATTTAATTCTTAATACCGACATTGGGATTAAAAAATGATTTTTTATTTTTTAATCCCGATATTGCGGATTAAAAAATAATTATTTAATTTTTAATCCCGACATCGGGATTAAAACATAGTTTTTCAATTTTTAATTCAGTATATGAAATTTCAATAACAAGTATACGAAATCGAAATTAATATACATGGTATTGGAAAATTAACAAGTTCATCTCAAATTTAATATTTGTATATTTAAATTAAAAGAGTGAACATTGAAAATTAATATCCCCTTATATGAAAAGTTTTTTTTAGATACTTTTTCGCAATTTTAAGATACATTATTGGAAATTAATACATTTATATCTCAAAATTACAATCAGCAACCGTAAAAAATGTTTTTGAAGTTAATATACAAAAGCATATGAATTTTCAATAATATTACTATCAAAATTGTTTTTGAATTTAAAATACAAAAAAATACGAAATTTCAATAATAAGTATATGACATCAAAATTAAAAACATCGTGTTCGAAAATTAACAATGTCAACTTAAATCCCATAATTGGATATTAAAATTAAAGGAGTGAACGTTGAAAATTAATTTCTCCGTATATCAAAATATCTTAGCACCTTCGAGTACTAAGTCTCATCCGGATTAAATAATTTTTGCATTATGGGACGCGATATTGGAGGTGCTATTATGAATTTCAGAATTTTTAGTTTAGATTGGTGATCAACCATCCCAACCATCCAAAAAATTCTCGGTCACCAAGTGTCATTCAAATTATATCATTGTTGCATTTTGATCCGCCATTTTGAATGTTAGAATTGTTCAGATTCATGATCAGCAATCTACGGATCTCCCAATTACCGACTTCCATTAAAATCAGACCATTTTTTAATTTCGATTTGTCATATGGGATCCACCATTTTAAATGGTTTGAAGTTTCGAATTCGAATTTGCGAATCCGAAAATCAACTTTCAAGGATTATCCCACATGCACTCCAGCATTCATATATCACACAAGTAGAACGAGTTCATAAGTAGTCGATAGCGTAATAGGTAGCGTGTTAGGTAGTTAGGTACGATAAGTAGGATGGTAGGCAGGGTCGAGGGTTCGAATCGCGATCTCAGAGAGAAATTAGATCGAACTATCGTGCCGATTGTTTTTTTCTATGAATCTCTTTTTGGGGCCGGTAATTTATGCATTTTAAACTATTTGGCAAGGGCTATATTTTTTCAATACATGTTGAATCACAATTAATTCCAGATACGGTAACGTAACTTTCATAACATGAATATGAAAATTCAGACATATGTAATGTGATTTTGATATACGAGAGTATATTAATTTCAATATTTCGTCATTTCATTCATGTTTGAAAATTAACTTACTGTGATTTAAATTTAATATACACATTGAAACTAATTTTCAAATGATTTTCCCCACTTTATTTTGAAAATTAAGATCCTGTAATGTAAAATTAATATATAAAAGAATATTAAAATTAATCCTCTGGTCTACACCATTTTTCGTAGCCACTATTCGTCTACAGTGTAGACAAATAGTAGACTCTACACCATGGGACACTAATGTCCCGAAAGTTCTATCCTTGATAAAACTGATTCAAAACATTCTTTTTAAAGTTTTAGTAGTGATATGGAATCGTCTGAATGTCCCGAATAAGAATATGCAAGAATAAATTCGCTATCGACATTTGGTAAAAAGTTATTTAACAAAAAAGACAGAAATGCGTGAAGTAAGTCGAAAAATACCTTTTTTTTTATTTTTAACGACATTTCTTTTGTTTTTCGACTGATTGAAAAAAACCCGTGCGTTTCATAATCCGAAGACTTTTCTCTGAAAGGCCATATAGATCGTTTTCCTGTTCCTTTCGAAAAGTCTATTTATTTTACGCAATGAAAATGGACTTGGACGCAAATCTAAAAAGTTACATTTTCGGCTGCTATGTTCAACAGAATAAATCTTTTTCGATATAATAAAGAAGTAATTGGAAGCTTATTATGTCACCTATGTAAAAATAATGCGCGAAAAAATTTATCGTTAATTGGAAGTTTTTTAAGTAAACAAAAAAGGAAAAAAAACTGAAAAGTGCATTTTTTTCGAAACGCATACATTTATTAGAGAAAAATTCTTAAAAAATTACACAAATAGCGTTGAATTTATCTTATACACTAAAGCCCCAGTATAACGGTAGCCAGTATAACGAATAAATCTTGCGGCCGGCGAGATTTGTTCGTTATACTGGGAACCGTTTTGTATGGCGCAATATTGTTCCGTGACGAACAGAATTGGGGCAATAAGCCCCCCATTCTGTTCGTTATACTGGGACTCTAGTGTATATTATTACTATTTATTCAGTATACTATAAGATGGCGCTGGGGCATATCGGCCCCTCACAAATCACACATGCTTTTGAAGTTTTGTTGTCGGATTTTGTTTTGCAATAGAAGTTTTGCAATTCCGTATCCGTTACTTCTTATTCTCTCTCGACAGCGTCTTTCTATTCGGACGCAGCGTCATTATCGTAAGATTCCTCTTCGACTAGAAGACACAAAACTTCATCCGCACATCTGACGCATTGAAAATAACACAAAATTACGCAAAAACAGTTATTGTTTATTCATATTCAATTATTTATCAGATTTGAAAATGTTCAGACGTGAGAGAATAGAGATACCTGCAGCCTAACCTGCTCCAAAACTTCTTTTCTCCTCTATTCAATGTAAATATTTTTTTTTCTCACTAAAATAGCTTGAAAATATAACAAACTATCATTTAAACCAGAAAAAACATCACTTATTTTTTTGACGATTCTCAACCGATTCTCCACACCATGGGTCAAAAATGTCCCGAAAAAAACAGTTTTGTCCGCGCTACTCGAAGGGAAAGCAGATACGGCCGACGCCACAAACCACAATACCTTTCTGGAAGCCTCTATTTTCCCTCTAATTTTCAGCGCAATTAATCCCCACCCCGGAGATTTCCCTTCCCAGGAGCGTAACTTTGAGGGTGCCGTTTGGTCATTAATGTCCCAGGTGTAGACCAGAGTTATTTGATTTTTCATATACTTATATTGGAATATTAATGTACACATGTATGTGAAATTTAATATACCGTTTATGTATCCAGACTTCCAGACTTCATATACTTTATATTAATTTTAATATAAAAATTTTGTACAGTGTAACAAACAACTAAATTCATGAGCATTATTGCTTAATTATTTTATTTGACTTAGGCATTTAATTCAAATAAAAATCAATGTGGCAGTAGTGACTATTAGTAGGGTTGCCATCTCTAAAATCTGCCAACCAGGACAAGAAGCATGAAAACCCCGGATTTTGGAGTTTAAAACCCGGAGATGTCAACAGTTTTTTTTAAGTAACTCAGTAAAATAAAAAATAGTTTTAATTAACTTTAATAATCAACTTTTTATTTATTTTCATACAATTTCAGACTAAATATTGTATTCTAAAGAAACAAAATAGAATCTTCTTGAAATTTTAAGGAACTACTAGCAGTCTTACATGTTTCATTTCTTTTGATAAAACAAAAATTATACTCTTTTAACTGTTATTTACCTCTTTTGACTGTAAATTTAACAAAACAAAATCTTCATTAAGTTTTAAGAAACCATTTTTTTGCAGTCCCACATTTTATAATTCTTAAAGTTTTATTTAACATCATCCTTTTTTACCTTTTTTACTTTTCAGGTTTTCGGTATTTATCAGTCTTTCCGATAACCTTCAGAATATCTTTCTTACTTAAGGTATTACTACGGACCGAAAAGTTCCAAAAGTCGACCCATTCTCTCTATTTTTAACTTATTAACATTCTAAAGTAAATTCAGTTTTAGAGTCTCAATTGATTCAACATTAAAATTGATGCATGTATGATTATAAAAAATGACTGATATTATATTTAAGAATGAGAAAAGTAATTTTTTTAACGTAAGATTTGACCAATTCAGCGTCAACTTTTGAACTGGTACAGTTCACTCATACACGCCCATGCCTACATCGATAGGCGCACACTAACGTAACATCGCGCGGAGAAGATGGCAGCAACGTTGCAGCGTCAGCTGTTACGGGAGTATATACCAGCTGCATATATTCGCCTTGGACGCTTACACGCTGTCAGCACTTATATATAGATATACATCGACATATAAAATGCTACATTGCAATGCAAAATTATCATATTCGGCTGCTTGAAGGCCACAATTATAATATTCTCCTATGCGAAGGCCAAAATTAGGATATTTAGCTACGCTTAGGCCAAAATTGTGATATTTAGCTATGCAGAGGCCAAATTTGTGATATCCTACTACGCTAAGGCCAAAATTATGATATTCTACTACGCACAAATCAAATTATGATATACAGCTACACGAATGCCAAAATTGTGATATTTAGTTATGCGAGGGCTAATAATTATGATATTGAGCTATACAAAAGCCAAATTATGATGTGACAGCCAAAATTGTGATTTTTAGCTATACGAAGGCCAAAATTGGGATATTAAGCTACTCAAAGCCTAGAATTATGATATTCTGCTATGCGAAGGCCAAAATTCGGATATTAAGCTACTCGAAGCCCAAAATTGTGATATTCTGCAATGTGAAGGCCAAAATTATGATATTTAGCTACGCTAAGGCTAAAATTATATTCTGCTACACAGAGGCCAAATTATAATATTTAGCTATGCGGAGGCCAAATCATGATATTGAGCTATGCGAAGACCAATATTAT
Source organism: Alloplasta piceator (assembly GCA_946863875.1). Taxonomy (NCBI): domain Eukaryota; kingdom Metazoa; phylum Arthropoda; class Insecta; order Hymenoptera; family Ichneumonidae; genus Alloplasta; species Alloplasta piceator. The sequence continues at coordinate 24,231,296 of OX333075.1, forward strand.
GATATTTAGCTATCCGAAGGCCAAAATGGTGATATTCTGGCATAAGATTGGCAAACCATGTGTTTTTGTGGTCTCCGCAGAATCAGATAATTTTTTGTTCAGCATGGACACGAATCCATGTAGCATTATGTTTGTAGATGTATATCTGTACATACATGTTGTAAGCGTGTAAGCATCCAAGACGAATACAGCCATCCTGTGATTTCTGTCAAAAGAAAAGTGCGGTTATGTCTCAGAGTGGATGTAGTAGCAACGAATTCAGACGTACATAGAAGCACAGTTCCTATACCTTCGGACGAACTGGGGTACACTATGCTAATGGGGTACAAAGTATACCCCAATAGCATAGTGTACCCCAGCTCGTCCGAAGGTATAGGAACTGTGCTTCTATGTACGTCTGAATTCGTTGGTAGTAGTGTACACGTATATACACCGAATACAGTCTCGAACGCGATGTTGCGGTACCGTTCTCTTCTCAGCCGTCGTACGAATGATTTCGTAATAAATATCGATTTTCTTGGATGTCTATCAATAAATCCTATGAGTAAAAAGTTCTGACTAAAAATCTGAAAAATTCCTGGTAAAGTCACTTTATGGTCGTTTAAATAACCCGCGCCAAATGATTAGCGCTGATGGTAATGTCGTGTTGGTGGCGCCACGTGCTGGCCACGTATAAAGAAAGTGTCACGTCATAAGCGCGTAGCGTATTGCGCATACGGTGGATCGCGTGATATATGGCGTGATCGACCGATTGATCGATGATTGGCTAGCGAAAGTCGTACGATGATGACGAAGCATCATCGAGAGAAAGTACGTGATAAGGATCGAGCGAGATCCGCGGCAGTCGATCGTAGAGCGTTCAAGCGAGCGGACGTGGAGAGTAGAGCCGGGCATGTGTTGCCGAAGCGGGACTGTGTGTCTGTGCAGTTGAGATTGGAACTCGATAACGAGCGGTCGAGTCGAGAAGTCGCAGACGCGAAGTGTAGCGTATATACCGGGTGGCGCGCGAGGCTGGTACATACGGTATAGCTGAGCCGCAGTGTGCTTGTACCGCGGACACGAGGCCCGTATATGAGACACGGCGGTATCGTGTGCTCCTGTGATATTATTCGGAGTAGTAAATTCGTCGTTACTTGACAGTGTGTAGTCCGCGTCGTATATTTATGTATATATATGTTATTCACGTATATTTAATCCGGCAGACCTTCAGCCATCTTAAGTGTGAACTATTCGTGCCGCAAAGGATATAATAAAAATACTGGCACCCTGCTTTCTATCTATGCAACGTGTTGTTATTTATTCCTGCAATCCTGAGGAAAATTAGTGTGCCCACGAGAGAGAGCGTTTTTCGCGCGTAGAAGAAAAGCGTAATTAACATTCCGAATTTTTTCCTTTGCCACATATTAGTTTTTCATCGCATTTACGCGGACGAGTCAAATGCAATAAAAAAAAACCATGCGCGTTTTATTAGCCCGGTATAGGGAATACGTGTTACGAGTTCTGACTTTAAACGTGATTTTCTCGGAAATGGATGAGTGAATCGTGTTAAAAATTTGAAGATAGATGTACTGCTATACAAATTAGACTCAAACAAAATTTCAGCTCGATTACGCGGTTTTGAGTTTACCGTAGTAATACCTTAAAAGAAATTTATATAAATCAATACAATTAGATTATTTGAAATTGTATTTTATTTTGATGTGTTTAATGTTTAATAAATTGTGTTTAATAAATTTCTTCCTTTTGTCCACTGTTGCGTAATTAGAGAAAATATTCTTTCAACGTTGGCGTCATGAGCGGGAATGCCAAAAATATACTGCGCAATTTTCAATAATTCCAAGTATAAATGATCATTCGGTGTTCTAAAAAATTGTACCAAAGTTGATTTGCATTTAAAAGTTTATCTTGCTGGCTCCCATTTTGACTGAATCATTTTTAATTCACCCACTCATCTATCTATTTTGTGTTCTCAATTTCTATGTTCTTGTCTTTTAAAAAACAACAGCGTCTTCAATAACAGTCCATTGAGTATTCTCATAAAAACCCAGACTACAATTGAAACCCCGCCCGAACGCTCCCCGGACACCCGGTAAACTAGGACAAATTCAGGGAAACCCGGACGGATTAGTGTTAATTACATATTTTGCATACCATATTTCAAGGGGAGGATGAAAGTAAAGCCAACTTTGAAATTTTGAAGTATTTTTTTTAACCATTACGTACACCAAGCCATCAACTCCGGAAATCACCCAAACATTGAGGTTTTCAAAGATTTTTAAATGAACCCGGGTAACAAAGATTATATATAATCATACATAATCATGTATAATTATATGAGACATTCCACACCAACTCAATGGTGTTTTTCCCTGACCCCCTGCGATTTGTTCCATTATTTTTTATGTTATTCAACTTATCAAAAAACGTACTTCCAATTTTTTTCAAATTTGTTGGACCGGCCGCCATCTCAAAAAAAATTGACGAAATCTGATTTTTGACGAAAAAAAGAGAAGGTCTCATTCTCCGTTATTTCAAATGCCGTGCTGCTCAAACTCCGTGGTCAAGTGCCGTGTGTATCAAACTCTGTTCTTCATTTTCCGGCGTTTCTCCCTTCTCCCTATCAATCCGAAAGGGTCGCCACTCGCTCCGAACTTGACCCTCGCACCTTTTTTTTAAATCACCCGTGTACCTGCTTTGTCTATACCCCATTACTAATAATACGGTTCGTGGCAACGACGAACTGGACGGCCACGTGGTTCAGTTAACATCTCACGAAATGTCATCGCGCCGCACTGCCTCAGTGATTTTCAACACTTCAAGTCGCAGCCGTTTTTTCCAATTTTATAGATTAATATGTGAAATAATATTATGATATTAATTAATCACAGATAAAAATCGCAATGCCAAATTAAGGATGATGAAAATCATTGTGCAATGGTAAAGTGGACGCTTTTGAAGAGTCTGAATACCGTAAAACACCGTAGTTATTGATTTTCAAATATTTCTTTTGTCGATAACACCTTAATAATTGCGAAAATCGCAATGCCAAATTGAGAATGACTGAAAACATTGTGCAATGATGAAGTGGAAGCTTTTGAAAAGTCTGAATACCGTGAACCACAGTAGTTATTGATTTTTCAATATTTCTTTTGCCCATAACCCCTTAATAATTGCAGAAATCACAATGCTAAATTGAGGACGATGAAAATCATTGTGCAATGATAAAGTGGACGCTTTTGAAAAGTCTGAATACTGTGAAACGCGGTAGTTATTGATTTTTCAATATTTCTTTTGTCGATAACCCCTTAATAATTGCAAAAATCACAATGCCAAATTACGGATGACTGAAAACATTGTGCAATGATAAAGTGGGAGCTTTTGAAAAGTCTGAATACCGTGAACCATGGTAGTTAATGATTTTTCAATATCTCTTTTGCCCATAACCCCTTAATAATTGCGAAAATCGCAATGCCAAATTAAGGATGATGAAAATCATTATGCAGTAATGCAGTGGACGCTTTTGAAAAGTCTGAATACCGTGAACCACGGTAGTTATTAATTTTTCAATATCTCTTTTGCCCATAACCCCTTAATAATTGCAAAAATCGCAATGCCAAATTAAGGACGATGAAAATCATTGTGCAATGATAAAGTGGACGCTTTTGAAAAGTCTGAATACCGTGAACCACGGTAGTTATTGATTTTTCAATATTTCTTTTGCCCATAACCCCTTAATAATTGAAAAAATCGCAATGCCAAATTAAGGACGATAAAAATCATTGTGCAATGATAAAGTGGACACTTTTGAAAAGTCTGAATACCGTGAACCACGGTAGTTATCGATTTTTCAATATTTCTTTTGCTCATAACCCCTTAATAATTGCGAAAATCGCAATGTCAAATTAAGGACGATGAAAATCATTGTGCAATGATAAAGTGGACGCTTTTGAAAAGTCTGAATACCGTGAACCACGGTAGTTATTGATTTTTCAATATTCCTTTTGCTCATAACCCCTCAATAATTGCGAAAATCGCAATGCCAAATTAAGGACGATGAAAATCATTGTGCAATGATAAAGTGGACGCTTTTGAGAAGTCTGAATACCGTGAACCGCGGTAGTTATTGATTTTTCAATATTTCTTTTGCTCATAACCCCTTGCAAAAATCGCAATGCCAAATTAAGGACGATGAAAATCATTGTGCATTGATAAAGTGGACGCTTTTGAAAAGTCTGAATACCGTGAACCACGGTAGTTATTGATTTTTCAATATTTCTTTTGCCCATAACCCCTGAATAATTGCAAACATCGCAATGCTAAATTAAGGACGATAAAAATCATTGTACAATGATAAAGTGGACGCTTTTGAAAAGTCTGAATAGTTCTGAATAAAAAAATTATTCAGAACTATCTTCCATTTTTTGTCCTACTTTTTCAAAAAACATTGAAATTTTTTCGATGATTACCACTTTCAATTTCATTTATTATTTTTTTTCGAACTTTGACATTCTCTCAACATCCTCAAAAATTCCCAAAGCGATAATATAAGAAATAAGCTGAGTAAAAAAAAAAAAAATTTTGAATTGAAAAAAAATCCTACTCTGAAAATTTCAGTGAATTTGCAGAAAATGGCAAAGTTTTTATAAAAAAAATGATAAGAAAAATTAAAAATGACAATAATCGAGAAATTTTTGTTTTTTTTTGGAAAATTCGCAAAACAAACGTTGAAGATCGGCCCGAATATTTTTTTCCGTTTTTTTTCTCAAAAGTACATTGATAAACATACATTTTCAAAAAAACGTCATGAAAAGTCAATTTTCAAAAAAGTTATAGATATTTGAAAAATAAATTTTCTTTTCGATGGATACCACTTTCGATTGCATTTATTATTTTTTTTTTTATAAAATTTGAGGTTCTTTCGACATCCTCAAAAATCCCCAGAGTGGTATTATAAGAAATAAGCTGAGTGAAAAAAAAATTTTGAATTGAAAAAAGAAATAAAAAACAAAAAAATCCCACTCTGAAAATTTCAGTGAATTTGCGGAAAATGGAAAAGTTTCTATCAAAAAAAAGATAAGAAAAATTAAAAATGATAATGATCGAGAAATTTTTTTTTTCTGAAAATTCGCAAAAAAAACGTTGAAGATCGGCCCGAATATTTTTTTCTATTTTGTTTCTAAAAAGTACATAGAAAAACACACATAAAAAAAACATCCAGATATGTCAATTTTTGAAAAAGTTATAGATATTTGAAAAATAAAAAGCTTATTTTTCCTGAAAAGTTCATAATTTTTTACCGGTTGGGTGAAAAAATTTGAAAAAATTCTGTAAAATGTTTTTGAAAGGGTAGAAAAAAATAAAAATGTTCTAGCCAAATCGAAAGGGGTTGGATTCTAAAGTGGTTGATTTGGCGTGGAATGCCCCTCATATAATATGAATATCTGTTAATATGGTATGGTCTGATAGAATCATAACAGTGATATATGTACAAAAACAGTGCGTCTTTCATTCTATTCTTTTTACAAGAACATGAATGTTAATAATCACGGAGGGATTATTTCATGCGGTACAAAATATACTACGAGAATTCAGTTAAGAGAATCTACCGTGAATTATTCCGTGTATGAATACATCCGAGCGAGCGATTATTATCTGTTATTAATTAATATCATAATATTATTTCACATATTAATCTATAAAATTGGAAAAAACGGCTGCGACTTGAAGTGTTGAGAATCACTGAGGCAGTGCGGCGCGATGACATTTCGTGAGATGTTAACTGAACCACGTGGCCGTCCAGTTCGTCGTTGCCACGAACCGTATTATTAGTAATGGGGTATAGACAAAGCAGGTACACGGGCGATTTAAAAAAAAAGGTGCGAGGGTCGAGCTCGGAGCGAGTGGCGACCCTTTCGGATTATTAGGGAGAAGGGGGAAACGCCGGAAAATGAAGAACGGAGTTTGATCCACACGGCATTTGACCACGGAGTTTGAGCAGCACGGCATTTGAAATAACGGAGAATGAGACCTCGAAAAAAACGCCCATTTCTAAAAATCCCAAAAAAATCACAAAAATGCTGTGTCACAAAACAAAATTTTTGGGCCATTTAACATAGTGGAAGTATTTTTTTTCTGGGTTTTATTTCATTTTACAAGTTTGATCAAATTATTTTTTTATTTCGCACATTGACAACGTCACTCTTGGTAGCTTATGGACGTTGAAAAATTAAGTTATTTTCAGAATCTTATGACATGTGTAGATAGATAAGACTAACCAATTAAGAATTTTAAAACTCAAATCCCAAATCCAAATCGAATCTATATGATATTGTTGGTCTGAAGAGCGCTTTATTTTGCAAAACTGGAAGAGATTAATTGTTAAGAGTATTTTCAGTCCTGAATAGGGTCACAGTGCATTTCAAGTCGGAGACTTATACTGCAGTTTTATACACAAAGGCTTATACACAAAGGTTTTGCCGTGTCAAAGTTTCGTACTGCAAAAAATGGCCGGTAAAAGCAAGTTCGACGAGGCGTTGTCGGTCACAATGTGACACAACAGGTTCGGTGTACTCAAGTTTTTATGTGGAATACTTTAAAATAGCAGTGTGACAGAGTATTTAGAATTACTATGTCATTACCCATACATGCCTCACGTAAAAATTCAAAGAATACAAAAATGTCGATTTTTTGGGATTTTTAAAAATGGGCGTTTTTTTGGTCAAAAATCAGATTTCGTCAATTTTTTTTGAGATGGCGGCCGGTCCAAAAAATTTGAAAAAAATTGGAAGTACGTTTTTGGATAAGTTGAATAACATAAAAAATAATGGAACAAATCGCAGGGGGTCAGGGAAAAACACCGTTGAGTTGGTGTGGAATGCCTCATATATATAATTTAATGGAAATTACTTCCAACTTTATGCAATTGACTAGTGAAATTAATGTTTATTAAAACTAGTAAGACATATGTATAAATATACACTAGGGGTTCTTGTGGTTCGGGCGCTACGCGCCCTCGCGTCGCTCCAAACCCCAACCACGAATCCAAACCGAACCCCTCGATTCTTGTACACGGTGGCGGCGGCGAAATTTTTATATAATATAGAGAGATATGCATGTGGGGTATTCCCGCTGAAATTTTCACGTCGAAACCCAGACCCTCTTGAATAATTATGAAAAAAAAATTCCGAAAAGTATTCTGAAAAAGAAAACACGCGTCTTTTTTTGTTAAGGGCGACAATTGATATTTTTCGTTGTACGATTTTAGTAAAAAATCCGAATTTTTCACTAACTCTCTACTCTAAACACGTAGTATCTTGATAATTCGAGATCCTATCGAAAAACGCTTCAGACAAAACTTGTTCGTTATAAAACGACTAAAACAATTCATATATTTTTTTAAAATTGTAGGCACACGAAAGTTTGTTTTTACTTCATAAAACACAAAGAAACATTTTTTCAGCAAGTACGCCACCTCGAATTATAAAATAAAATTGTAAAAATTCTATAGGAAATCACGAAATTTTTAAGACCAGAATGAGAATGGCAAGATCAAAATCCGCAAAGCCAGGGGGGTGACACACCAATGCTATTCCTATACGGTGGAACAGTACGCCTGAGTCTATTTTTGGTTAGGTTGCTGGCCTATACGCGGCGCCACAAGAAGACTAGAATACTATAGTCTTCTTGTGTGCATTCTAGTCAAGAAGACTAGAATAAGGAGAGACAACTGCTGCTTGTCGAGTCGTGAGAAAGTGACACAAAATACGTCGCCAGCAGGCTACCCCACTCCGTGACCAGCACTATGCGCAGTACACTACTGCGCACTTTTTGCGCCATCATTCTGTCTCCCGCGAGACTGAGGGTTATACGAAACCGACCCGCGTATGCGCGGTGGTATAAAAGTGCGACACTGCGCATAGTGCTGGTCAAGGTGTGGGGTAGCGTGCTGGCGACGTATTTTGTGCCACCCCCACTCCTCGAGTTGTCTCTCCTTATTCTAGTCTTCTTGATTCTAGTCTAGTCTTCTTGCCCGCAACCGCACAGAAGATTAGTGGCGCTGCTGGTTGGTCGATTTTCGAACTAAACATCAGCCGTAATTTGGGTACGGCTCAGCAAGCTGTGTGTCAGCCCCCTGCGCAAAGCTACAGTCAATCGAAGTTTCGTCTTGACCTTATTTTCGAGCCAGATCATGCGGAACTATACCCAGATAGACAAACGTGTTGTAGAAAATCGCATGACGGCACAGTAACGCAATTCTGACGGCATAGCATGTCACAATTAGGGGCATATTCGGCACACTCGGCGTAGATGGCGCCAATGGTCTTGGATCTTTTGCCCGCGCAAAATCAAATTCCATTTTTAATTTACCGTTTAAAATTACCATTTTTTTGGCAATGACGTACGCAACACTTTGTCATTTTTATTTCATTTGTTTTTCCAAATAATATTTATTGGACACGAGCACGCATACAACGCACATGAGAAGTTGCAATAAAGTAAGGTCATGTTGGCCGGCTATACACATGATACTGACAGTCGGTAAATATGGATAACTAATATATCTACGCTTATATTTGTGCAATAATAAAAATATATTTATGTTGTCCATAATTTGAAAATGCGTAAATTGTCGATTAAGAAGAGAAACGAGTGAATTGATAACAAAGTCATTAATGTATTTGTTGTCTAATTATTAAAAGTCAATTTGAGAATTAAATCTTCCCGCTTCTGTGGAACCAGTAGCAGTGCTGCCCTCAACTACGCAAGGGTTCCAGGCTCCGGTCCGAATTGTGCACACAGTGCTCACGATGCTCATGCTGCAAACGTGCGGTCCGATTTCACTGAGCGCGCTGACGTATGTTTGCACGCAATCAATTCGGAACACTCGTGAGTGCGCTTCGCTTGACACGAAGCAGTAAAGGTTAGATGCTATAAATATGGTGGCTCATAACCTTATAAATTGCATTATTGAAGTGTTAACATTTTTAAAAAAGTGAAAGTCACGTTTGACAAATATAGGCAAAAAACAGAAACTTGACGATTTTTTCTTATAATCTGTACTTGACATATAAGTAATAAAAAGTTTTATTATGGAGAAACTGGACGTTTCAAAGGTGTGGCGATTGAAATTTTTATGAACAATTATGAGAATTTAGATTTTCCTAAAAAAACGGAATTATTATAACTTTTAAACGTTCGTTTTTTCCATGCTAAACCTGTTTATGTTCATTTTCAGTATGAAATACTTAAATTAATTTGTAATTCTCTGGATCTCCATTACAAAATGTTGAAATAATTAGTAATTTAACATGTAATTTAATTATAAAAGTAATTGCAACAGCCCATCTCTGGATGAAATCACAATGTTGATGGCGGGATGATTCGAAAGTAGTAAAAGTTAGGCGCTATGAATACGGTGCTGACGATCCGACCATGAGCACCGTGAACGCTTGGAAGTGACGTCATTGATGACGTCATACCATTCGCGACACGAACAGTGAGCACTGTAAGCACAAATCGGACCGCACGTTGGCACGCTATATGCGGTATGAGCGCAATTCGGACTGCAGCCCCAGTGAAGACCCTAATTAAGTAGCTTTCTACGTCCAAATTAAGGTAGGAGTAGCGCTACAATCGTTATTAGATACATTCTTGAAAGTCAAATATACATGAGTTTATGTGATAAACTTCTATGTCGTGAAAACTCAGGATACCTTATCGAAGATTCCAACACGTAATATTAGATTGAAAATGGAAAAATTAACTCGTCGATTTATGGGAAACCCGTTTCGCCGGCATTGTAATTACCGAATTCATTACTGTATCGATTTGATATCATTGATATTAAAGTGGCTACTTGTAAATTCGAATATGAAGATGTCAATGAGATTATAAAAAAATAAGGTCATCGAATTATTCGAAGAGAATTTTTAAGATAATCTCGATGAAAACGTTATTACATAGCAGAAGACAGACGGCCGCGAACTAGTTGGGTACACTTGACAACGTCGCACATGAGCGCGCTCGTGGCAATATATACATACACACACCTACACATATATATTATCAAGAATGTCTGAAGTAAGGTTAGGTCTGTCTTGCTCTGATCGTGGGCAAGTATATTTATGTATATATATCATTTTTTTTTAAATTATTCTTCAGACGTTAATTTTTATCAAGACAATGAAACAAATAGCACTCTTGCAGGAAAATAAAAGACCGAAGTTATTGAATTGTATATATTTTATTTACAAAACATAATTATTCAACCACACGACCCTAATTCAACAACTCGACGACTTGAGAAAATGTAGTTTTTCTGCGTAACCTCGAATTGGGCGGGTGTGTCATTCGGTTTTTTTTTTCGATGCGATATTTTTTCGCTGTTTTCTTTTTCGAGAAATAAATTGTCTATTATTAATGCCGTGTTGGCACCGAATATCGTGTCGTCCCATTTGTAGACATACGTCGTAAATTCCTCGGATTCAACAACAACACGACCGGCGAGTGCAGAGGTTAGGGTTGCTGATCAGTAGCGTCCAATATATATAGATATACATCATGTTAAAAAAATACTGCGCTGCCAGATCAACGTCGTACCCGTGAACTGACATATATATTGCCGTTTACAGCTGATTGTACCCGAACCAAATGAGTAATTCTACATTATTTCTCATAATAAATTACGAACTATAATTAAGATTGAGTTTTATATCTGTGAAGTTTGTACCGCTCAAAGATTTTTGCGATACAGAAAACTATTTTTACATCATGTTTTGCTTCAACGATTAATAAACCGTCAGTTGACTAGCACGTAGCGCTACTCCTACCTTAAGCAGCATATTGACGCTACGCGCCGTCAGATTTGCGTTATAACTATGTTAAGATCTAACGTTAGAATGCAGCAAAATAACAGCACACTGTGCTGCGTATTTGCGTCTTAAATGCAGCACGTCGTGCTATTTATGTTGTAGTTCAGCTAGCCGTCACGTGTCGCACACCCCTCGCTATTGTTCTCAGATGCGATGAAGCCACGCCAAGGGCATTTAAGTAAAGTCCGATTAATATCTAAAAAAATTCAGCTTGATGCAATATGACACGGCACGTTTGCGCCACGACGTGCTGCGAAAACGCTGCTAATACGCAGCACAACGTGACGACAATATAACGTCAAAACAAGGTTTAAAGCACAGTGAACTGTGAATATGCTGCAAATGTGCAGCACACCATGCTGCAAATACGCTGCAAATGTGCAGCACGCCGCGTTGCAAATATGCTACAAATGTGCAGCTGCATATTTGCAGCATTATTGGAACATTATTACGTACTGTCGTGTCGTTAGAATGGAGCTTAATGCGGACGTAGAAAGATGTTTACTGACGCCACGGCTTGCTCTCAAGTGACGTGCTGTTGCCGACAATATGACACAAAATGTCTATCTGGGTATATTCTCGAAACATGTATTTCTGTATATAATTTTTCGAGAATGTATAGTTCCGCATGATCTGGCTCGAAAATAAGGTCAAGACGAAACTTCGATTGGCTGTAGCTTTGTGGATTTTGATCTTGCCATTCTCATTCTGGTTTTAAAAATGTTGTAATTTCCTATAAAATGTTTAGAATTTTTTAATTTTATAATTGGAGGTGGCGTACTTGCTGAAAAAACGTTTTTTTTTGTGTTTTATGAAGTAAAATAAACTTTCGTGTGCCCAGAATTTTTTTTTTTAATATCAATTGTTTTACTCGTTTTATAACGAACAAGTTTTGTCTGAAGCGTTTTCCGATAGGATCTCGAATTATCAAGATACTACGTGTTTAGAGTAGAGAGTTAGTGAAAAATTGTGATTTTTTACTAAAATCGTGCGACGAAAAATATCAATTCTCGGCCTTAATAAAAAAATACGTGTCTTTTCTTTTACAGAATACTTTTCGGAATTTTGTTTTCATAATTATTCAAGAGGGTCCGGGTTCGGACGTGAAAATTTCAGCGGGAATACCCCATATATTATAACACTTGATTCCAGCCTACCCAAACCCTTATAACTTATGTAAAACCTCGAAACTTGTGTTCACAGTCCGTACTGACTTAAGTTTCAAAGTGCATTTTTCTGGCCTATGTTAGAAAAATATGATATATGGATGAAAATAATATAAGTAGTCGATGGTGCAGTGGTTAGCGTGTAAGTATTAGAATATGGTTAAAACAGAGGGTCCGGGGGTTCAAATTGAAGTGGCCACAAATTTTTCATTTCTTTATATTTTGTTTTTTAATTTCACTTGATCTTTAGAAACTACCAACAATGAATAACAAACCGATTTTTATTGTGACTACTAATAAATGTATAGAAAAAAGAATAAATAAATAATTAAAATATAGTTATATATGATTATTTATGGATTATATATAATTATATAGGGCCATTTTTCATCTCTAATTATATATAATTATATATCATCTTTTTTACCCAGGAATATGGCAGCAGTAAAAAGATTAGCCAAACCTCTTCTTTAATGAAGCAGTACATGAATCTCAATAAACCATTTGAATGAAGTGACATTGAATGGTGTTAAATCCGACTAATAGTGGGAGATTGAGCTATAAGAAAAAAAATTCAAATTAGCTGTGCCAATTCAAATTTGCTACATTATTTACAAGATCAAAATGTCTTATTTGGCTGAAAAACGCAATATCAGTTATGGTACATCGTTCATCTCCACTGTGCCAACCTGGTATGTATTTTTTATTTTTTTTTCCAAAACTGCTTTCAGATGTCTGGCATCTACAATACACAAACATACAGATGCACTCAAACCCAAACCTACAGACACGAAAAATCATCCAGAGCTTCCTTCGAATATCGTCAATGAATCCTATTTATTAATATCCCTGTTGAAAAAGACCGATAAAACTGTTAGAATCAGGGAGAAATGCACACGAACTTCCTATAGAGATTTATGAGGACTTACAGAATTCTATCGGTTCATATCGATCTTTTTCAACAGGGATCGATATATTTTTTACAATAACAAAAATTATTCTGAATTCATTTCAAACTTTACAAAAGCTTTGACAGAGATACACAAAACTTCAATTAAACACATGTTCCCTTAAAACCATGGTCGTGTTTCAGTGATAAATTAGTAGTAAAACTAAAGTAAAATTAATAATTAAATTCGACCAGAGAGGGTCTTACCATTCGAATGTAAGCGCAGAGGGCAAAAAATTTTCCACAAATATGCCTTGGTAACCAGGCTCCAACGACTATGACGGGTATTGTTCCATCGCACGTTTCGGAAAATGAGTGGGCCGGATCATGATGTGTCGTTACGATGTTCACGTCGTGTCCTTTATTTTTCAGAGCTACTGCTGCGTCAACAACAAGTCTCTCGGCACCACCGATTCCCAAATCCGGATGTAAAAATGTTACCCTAACCATAATTTATATGCACCGTTGATACGAAAATGCGTGTATTTATTCGGCTGGGGAGAAATGTACAATAATGCAAAAACCACGTGCCGAATCTGTCGTCGACATGCCCGGGTTTCTTCACACCAGTGTTGCCAGAAAGGAAAATCGTTCCGTACTGTCAGCGCTACAAAAACGTACCAGTGGGTGAACACTCCCATGTTAAACGTGCGGTCCATAATCGCAGTTACCGTCTATCAATGTAGTTGACGCTGATGTCACGAGAGAGACTGGTGATTGCCGTCTCTGTCTAATGGCGCATGCGCACAACACCGATTCAGTCGAGAAGCACGTGAGGGGAAACGTGCCGATGCAAAATGGCGCCGGCGGGTCAACGCCGGCTGTATCGCTCTCGGGTCTCCGTGTGTCTCCGTCAGTGATGCAAAATGACCGTCATTTTGAGTTCGCGTCAGTCACGCGTCACCTGACCGTCACGTGACCGTCACGTGACGTCATTTTCGTTTTACATGCACGGTAGCGCATTCACATCCCTTATTTTCACAGGCGTTTCACAGAGCGATTGGTCGCAAATTAATTAAAAAGAGCAATTCTCATATTTAACCTACATGTAAAAAATCCCTTTAAATTTTATATTCTTGTTATTGAAATTTCATATTATTTTGTATAGTAAATTTCAATAACAAGTGTACGAAATTAAAATTAATAGACATCGATTGGAAAATTAATGATTTCAACTGAAGTCCAATGTTTGAAGTATATATTGAAATTACAGGAGCAAACGTTGAAAAACAAAATTGATATTGGAACATCACTTCACATAATATATAACATATTATATACTAGCTGTACCTATATTAATAACAACTTCATATTTTGTAATGAATTTTTATATTTTTTATGACACATTGTACAAAGTATATACACAAGTATTCTACAAAGTATGATATGTTTGCTATATTCTACACATGAATAGCTTGAGCGCATTCTATGACCGTATTAAATTTTTATTTTTTTTTTGCCTGTTATATTTGTGTATAGAAAGTGTTTGAAATAAAAAAATTAAAATCATTTTATGTATTTACAAGAGTGTATTTATTATTTTTATGTCAATATCCATAATAATAGGTTTGTAATCAATGTACAAAAATAACCTTTTTTTTAACATCTAAACTAAAATGATACCTTAAGGAGGTTCTATCGCCATAATCATAATAGTATATACAAAGAATCGGCAAAATCATCAGATACAATTTTTCCAAGATAATTTTTGGAAATTTTGCGTGAATCTTCTTGAGCGTCGTATTATAATGTGTAAAAAATTTGAGAAGGTTTCATAGTCTGCAATGCCAATAGATGGCAATTGCAATTTAGTTGAGTTGCATGGAAACTGCACTCGCAGTTTTTATCGGTGCTGTAACATTTTAGAATCAATTCTTCCACCGATTGCGTTCAATCGTAAATTGGTGAAAAAATTATTAAAGTCGTTGATAGAAGCGGAGCCTGCCGAATGGGCGAAGTGCCCTCAGCACGAGTCTACTCTGAAGAAGTTATTTTATAGAAATGTTTCAGTATGGTACGTCAATTAATTTTGTTTAAGAATCAATAGGATTTTGAATGGGCAACTTCCAACTTTTTCCAATACAGCGAATTGCATGATCAAACGCGCACGCCGATTTAGAGAAAAATATTCAAAACGGCATTGAAGCACTGCTCGCAATCACTTAAATGGGTGTAAACACACACACACACACACACACACACGAGGTGTTAAATCCGACCGTGCTACCTCCACGTGGTACACCTTGGATTATGCTAATGCAGGCGGTACATCATACGAGCGTTTTCTTCACAGAATATGGAGAAAAATAATTTAAATATTTGATTACCAAAATATGAAGTTTTCGGGCATATACAGTTTATAAAATGTATATACATTGAGGGTTGCGAATTTTTAAATTCGAAAAATTAAAGAATTATTTTTTTATCCTAACTTTGGGATTAAAAATTGAATAATTATTTTTTAATGCAGTGGTCTGGATTATAAATTGAATAATCATTTTTTTAATTCAGTGGTCTCGATTAATTTTTTTATTATGATTTTTTAATACTCATGGCGGAATTAAAAATTAAAAAATCATTTTTAATCCGAGTTTTTCGAATTAGGAAATGAAAAAAAAATTCATCCAAGTGCTATTATTATGGATATTGATATAAAAATAATAAATACACTCTTGTAAATGAGGCATTCCACGGTATTGTAATGATGATTTCGATTTTTCTTTTAATTTTTTATATAAAAGAACACGTACATTAAAAAACAAAGTCCTCTATTTTTTCTGCATTTTTTGGTCACGCGTTCTTTGGAGTTTTTTTTTAAGGGACCCTTTTGTAAAATCTGAAAAAATTCAGAATAATCTAATAAAATATAACAAAATTTTTGGGCTTTGTTCCAAAATGGAGATTTTAAGACTCTATGAGTACATTTTTTTTTCTTTCAATTTTTTGAATTTTGCTCATAGAGTATTGAAATCTCCATTTTGGAACGAAGCCCGAAAAATTTGTTATATTTCATTAGATTTTTCTGAATTTTTTCAGATTTTACAAAGATGTCTCGTTAAAAAAAAAAAATAATAATAAATCCAAAAAACGTGTGACCGAAAAATTCTGAAAAAATTTGGGAAATTTTTTTTCAATGTCCATATTTATATAAAAAAATTAGAGGAAAATCGAAATCACCAAGGTAAGATTTTGATCTAAATACCGTGGAATGCCTCAAATACATGAAATGATTTTTATTTTTTCATTTCAAACACTTTCTATACACAAATATAACAGGCAAAAAAAATTAAAAATTTAATACGGTTATGGAATGCGCTCAAGTTATTCATGTGTAGAGTATAGCAAACATATCATACTTTGTAGAATACTTGTGTATACTTTGTACAATGTGTCATAAAAAATATAAAAATTCATTGAAAATATGAAGTTGTTAGTAATATAGGTACAGCTAGTATATAATATGTTATATATTATGTGAAGTGATGTTCCAATATCAATTTTGTTTTTCAACGTTTGCTCCTGTAATTTCAATATATACTTCAAACATTGGATTTCAGTTGAAATTGTTAATTTTCCAATCGATGTCTATTAATTTTAATTTCGTACACTTGTTATTGAAATTTAATATACAAAATAATATGAAATTTCAATAACAAGAATATAAAATTTAAAGGGATTTTTTACAGGTAGGTTAAATATGAGAATTGCTCTTTTTAATTAATTTGCGACCAGTCGCTCTGTGAAACGCCTGTGAAAATAAGGGATGTGAATGCGCTATAGGTGTGAGTGGATGGAAGCGAGTGGAAGCGAGAGAGCGAGTATAGCTGTCTCACTTGCACCAAGATGTACCTGAAATGCACGGAGACACACGGAGACCCGAAAGCGATACAGCCGGCGTTGACCCGCCGGCGCCATTTTGCTTTAGCTCGTTTCCCCTCGCGTGCTTTCTTTTTTTTTTCTTTTCCTCTGGTGATTCTAGATCACTGGCGATCGCCCTCTAGGGGCATGTGCCAGTCTCGCGTGCTTCTCGACTGAATCGGTGTTGTGCGCATGTGCTAACCGTGGAAGGGGCGATCATCTATCTCTCTCGCGACAGCAGTGCTAACTACAATGATAGACGGTAACTGAGATTGTAGCTTCAAAATAAGGCGAGAGTGTACACTCACTGAAACGTACTGAAACGGACCAAAACCATGGTCGTACATACAGGTCTTGCAACGACGGTAGTGGGGGTAAGCACCCTTGTACGCATAGACCTTAGGGTGAATTCAGACACGGGCGCACTGCGCTTGAGCGCTGCATAATCTGGCGTACCCATTGGTCAAAATGAATTTCGGGCGTGGCATTGTGGCGCGCGAAATTCAAATTGACCAATGGGTACGCCAGATTATGCAGCGCTCGAGCGCAGTGCGCTCGTGTCTGAATTCACCCTTATACTCCTGGACCGCGCATTCCCTATCTGTTCCCATAGTGTCGAGTTAGAAGAAAGAGACAGAGAGAGATTCCCACGTGCGTGACAAGGACAACAATGCCATAGTTGGGTGAACGGAGCCTTTATCCAGGATTGCCGATTTGCTGTCCTTGTCTGGTAACTCAGCACGCGATGCGCAGTCCAGGAGTATAAAGCCTGGTTTATCCAGCGGCCGTAACTTAACTTAGCCGTGACTTAAGAAAGTTGAAAGTATATATTGCCCTTGTAGCGTTTATGCACGGTTACGGTTACGGCTAATTGCTGCATAAACGCCACAAGGGCAATATATACTTTCAATTTCTTAAGTTACGGCTAAGTTAAGTTACAGCCGCTGGATAAACCAGGCTTAAGGTCTATGCTTGTATGTCACGTTTTTCATTCCCATTTACGCCGCAAGGTGCGCCTTCGCAGAGGGATGCGTAGTAAGGTAATACAGTGGACACTCCCATAAATTGATACGTTGGGACCGGAAACGCTCCCATAATTTGATTTTCCCCTCACTCCTCCACTTTATATCTGTATGGCACATTTTACGGAAATTTATTATTTCTGTAGTGTAAGAATTCCTTTTTCGTTGAGAAATATACACTAATTGATGGTAACATTTAATTCATCGTTTTTAATTGTGTGGAAAATTCGACAATTGAGGTTATGTTGCCCTCTCAGCACGACAGCTGAGTTTGGAGTGGGGAGAAAGCGCGATAGGGGTGATCAAATTATGGGAGCGTGTTGCCATGGTAACGAGTAAAATTGTGGGAGCGATCAAATTATGGGAGATTAAGGGGAGGCTAAACCCCCCCTCCCCCGCCTTTCCGCGATTTTCAGTGCAAGAGAGACAGAACTAAAATTTCCAACACATTTTTCTCGAAAATAACACAACCAATCAAAAAAATAATTATGAGACCACCTACATACATTAATTACGCAGGCGGCCCCGCAGCTTGTTTTTTATTTCACCAAGCCACCATCAAGAAAAATGTGTTCTAAATATTTTGAGGTTATGTTGATATTTTGAGGTTATATTCACACCTCAAGACATTCATCACATTTTTATTGGAAAGGGCCAAACACAATTTCATCAAATTTAACCAGACGTTGCACATTAATGGCACAGAGACGGTCCAATATTATTAGACTCAAATAATTTCAAAGTCGTGAGATTTGTGAAAAAACTGATCCGCGATGTGAATCCGACTAACACTGCCACCTCAAACCTTTCAACACATTTTTCTCGAAAACGACTCAATGGAATAAAAAAAGAATGGTGGGGCCGTCTCCGTGCTATTATTTTACAATGACAGATTTAATTTGGTGATATTGTGTTCCGCCGATGCAAAAAAAAATGTGTTGAATGTCTTGAGGTGTGATTTTTGTAGTAAAAATCGACATAACCTCGAAAACTTTTTAAAAACATTTTCCTCGAAGATTACTCGATGGAATGAAAAATAAATCGTGGGGCCGTCTGCGTAATTACTGGGTACAGGTGGTGCAACTATTATTTTTTTACTTTCTCCAGTCGTTATCGAGAAAAATGTGTTGGAAATTTTAGCGCTATCTCTCTTGCACTCACACACACTCGCGGAAAGACGGGGGAGGGGGGGTTTACCCTCCCCTTAAATTGTGGGAGCGTCCACTGTATTTAGGGAGGTATGGACATACTGTCCCCGATTACCCAGAATGCAATGCTTACGCACTGCGCGCATATACGTATATGGCAAACAGCTGACGCATAAGCACGCGGTTATAAGCATTGCATTCTGGGTAAACGGGGATAGTATGTCCATACCTCCCTAAATATGACCTTATCATGCGTAGGGTTTGAGGTGGGCCTGAAAACGGGGGACATCCGCAAGGGCGCGCTGCCAATCGTAGCCTACATTGCGCAGTGTGGTACTGCGCATCCACACCATCATTGTTGTTTTCTGCAGCTGTTGTTAGAGTTCCTCTAGTAAGAGCACGGCCGTACATACAGGTCTGGAAACTCCAGTGGTGGGGGTATGAAGGTTTTACGGGGTTGCTTTTAGTTCCCGCCGGTGCCGCTAGAACCGCTGTGGGTTAGTAATGCGCTTAGGGGAGGGACGGAGGGTATCTGTCTGTCTCTGTCTCACACATGGTTTCGTTCCGGTTGAGTAGCTTATGCTCGAACGTGAACTGACTGATGGCGACGACTTGCGGTTGTGCTGCGAAGTAAATTCGACCCCGTAAAACGTTCATACCCCCACCACTGGATTTGGCTCGAGTTTCCAGACCTGTATGTACGACCGTGAGTTAGAGTTTGGCCAATGTCGCCATTTTCCGGCAAACGCCGGAAGTTGATCGGCGCCAATTTCAAAAACGCAAAATTATAGGCAACCAGCGTGAACACACAATCGCGAGAATTGAGTATCTATTGTCGTATATGTGCAAAGAAAATCTTTATTTTTTTATTCCATTAAGCCATGTCAGAGAAAAATTGGTTTAGAATTTTTTGAGGTTATGTTTACCTTTGGATGCTTCTTCCTCAACACCCCCTCCACCTATGCCTCGTACTTTCGCAAGTCTACTTGTAAATTAAAATTTATGATGATTGAACATGATCTCTATACGAAATGGTCCCAAATAACATCAATCGTTCTATAGAATATGTCTAATGTCATATTTGGAAAAAAAACCAAATTTTTTTATAGTTTAATGGTGATTGGAAACATTAATTTTAAATTTATCCGCCACGTTTGCCGCAAACATATGGCCGACTGGATCCACCAATCAGCGATTGATAGCCCGGTGGCCAAACTCTTACTAGAGGAACTCTACGGGAGGGTCTGATCTTCGCCCGGGCGATCTTCGCCCGAAAGCAGCGAACATATATTAAGGTGGAAGCGCCAGGAGACCGATTTTGTGCGTCGTTCGACATCGACATCGACAGTGTGAGAACGCGAATTATCTGTGGAACCCATTCTTCGTAAATGACTAGTCTATGTTCTAGGGGAAAGCAACTAGTGAGAACCCGCGCTGCAACTGCGCCGCGAACACCGTTCATGTTCACGATAATCTTTCTAATAGCGGGATGGAGCTTTCAGTCGATATCACGAATGACGTTTTTTTTCTAATTTCCTCTCAATTTTTTAAATTATTATTAATCCGATAAACATACACTTCTGACTTTACCGAATTTCAAACTTGACATTCTCCACATCTAGTTACATTCGTCAGACTGCGACAGACTATGAAAAAATATCATAAACCATGAAAAACGGCAGAACGGCAACTCGGAGATGTCGATGTCGATGTCGATCGACAGCACAAAATCCGCCTCCAGGCCCGTGTTAGCATTTGGCACAGAAAATGTAGTTCCGATTTCTGCCGGTAGACTGAGCGGCTATATATCGGTGTGCCACACACATGAACAGAGTTGTAAGCCACGCCCTTGCAGCTACTTCACTCGCTCTTTGGCTAACGGGGATCATGCTCTCTCATTCACACTAGTGGGTAAACCGATACTCGGCCGCCCGGGAGGGAGACAGCATGTTTCTCTCTCGCACATAGCGATCTATAAGAGGCGCGTGATTTTCGTAACCAAGAGGGCCAAGGTTCGAATCCACTTGACTCATTTTTTTTTTCAATTGTATTTGTGAATTGTTTAATTAATTTGAAATAATTCATTAAAAGTCTCTTCAAGTAACCCTGCAATGTAGTCAAGTGCAATATAAGTGTGACGAGAGAAAAACAGGCACTCTAGCTATAAGCGCATGTGAGAGGCAGACGCGGCATCACCCCAAGCATCCAAGCCAGGTGAAAGAGCGAGAAAGCACCATCACCCCAGGCATTTGAGCTCGTAAGAGAGAGCGAGACGCACATCACCCCAGGCATTTGAGCCCGTAAGAGCAAGTGAGAACGTACATCACCCCAAGCATTTGAGCCCCTAAAGAGAGAGCGAAAACGCACATCACACCAAGTGCCTATTGGCTGCATGACGTATAACGGGGCGGAGCTAAGTCTTCCTACTATGTATTTGTGTACACCAATACAGGCAGCGCTTGGGGTGATGAACTAAAATCATCCCAGAGAAACCGGGCCAAATGCTCCCATAAGCGTGGTGCTTCCATCTAATATATGTTCGCTGCCTAGGCTCACTCATTTGGAATGGCAATCAGTGCTGCCAGAACGCCGGTAAAAGTTACCCCCACTTTGTGACCCACTCCCATAAGATCCTATGCGCGAGGGTCACAAAGTGGGGGTAACTTTTACCGACGTTCTGGCAGCACAGATGGCAATGTTAATTCACAATCTTAATTTCGGCTACTTATCACACACGTTGCTTTCTCCTTGTAAATACATCCCATCATGTGTCGAATAGTTTCAAGTGCTGCTCGTCTCTGTGCCAGGACTTTTCACCAAGACCAGAAGACTTTTGACGTACTCGTTCGTCTACTGATTATTGAGCTGGCCTCACTCATCTGGAATGGCACTATGAATATGAAGTCGACCGACTGATGCAATTACACTTGAAATATTTGACGAAAGTCGAGGAAGTTTGGAGAAATGTTACGGAGGAGGAGGAGGACGACGACGAGCAGGAATAGTATCTGAGACACTTGGATGGTTGTCTATTTACTCTATTTACTCTTCAACTTGTTGATTATATTCTGCTTGAGGCTTGCTCCAGTTGTCTATCATCGGTTAAACAACGTGTCACGAGAATTTTGGCGCACAGACGAGCAGCACTTGAAACTATTTGACACATGATAAGAGGTATTGACATGTAGAAAGCAACGTGTGCGATAAGTAGCTGGAATTTAGATTGTGAATTGTTATTGCCATTCCAGATGAGTGAGGCCAGCCTAATAATCAGTAGACCAAGGAGTATGTGCAATTGCTCCAGGATTTTGGAACGTATCACGAAAAAGTGTATTTTTTCCTTACACATTTGCAATCGAGATTGTTTGTATTAGTTATCAATATGTAAATATGTCATATTAAGTGAATAAATGTACAGAAAAGAAAAATAAACACGATATTAGTGCAATGAGCGAGAAGACTATTGGCGCACATACTGCTTTGTCTACTGATTCTTAGGCTGGCCTCACTCATCTGGATTGGCAATAACAATTCACAATCTAAATTCCAGCTACTTATCGCACACGTTGCTTTCTACATATGAATACCTCTAATCATGTGTCGAATAGTTTCAAGCCCTGCTCATCTGTGTGCCAAAATTCCCGTGACCCCTTGTTTAACCGATGATAGACAACTGGAGCAAGCCTCAAGCAGAACATAATCAACAAGTTCTTTCTTCTTTTCCTCTGGTGATTCTAGATCACTGGCTATCGCCCTCTAGGGGCATGTGCCACTAATCAACAAGTTGAAGAGTAAATAGAGTAAATAGACGACCATCCAAGTGTCTCAGATACTATTCCTGCTCGTCGTCCTCCTCCTCCTCCTCCTTGACATTTCTCCAAACTTCCTCGACTTTCTTCAAATATTTCAAGTGTAATTGCAACAGTCGGTCGACTTCATATTCATAGTGCCATTCCAGATGAGTGAGGCCAGCTGAATAGTCAGTAAACAAACGAGTACGTCAATAGTCTTCTGGTCTTGGTGAAAAGTCCTGTCACAGAGACGAGCAGCACTTGAAACTATTCAACACATGATGGGAGGTATTTACAAGAAGAAAGCAACGTGTGTGATAAGTAGCCGAAATTAAGATTGTGAATTAACATTGCTATTCCAAATGAGTGAGCCTAGGCCAGCCTAATAATCAGTAGACGATGGAGTATGTCCACCAATAGTCTTCTCGCTCATTGCGCTACTCTTTTCAACAATTCGTTATAATTGATCGGAAACAATTTAGCTCGACAGAGGGATAAACTTGCTCCAGGATTTTGCAACGTATCACGAAGAGGTGTATTTTTTCTTTACACATTTGCAATCAAGATTGTATTAATTATCAATATGTAAGTATATCATATTAAGTAAATAAATGTACAGAATAGAAAAATAAACACAGTGGTACATACAGCGGCTAATTTTATTTCATTGGCTATTGTAAAAAAACAATTTTATTATTTTCAACAATTTAACATTTACAAAAGCAATTTAATATTAACAAAACACAGAAACACAGCGGTGCAGCAGCGAATTAAATTTTATCGATAATTATAAATAAACATTAAACTCGTTATCGCGTACTTTGTAATAACAATATAGAGTTCATGTCGGTTAATATTGATCGTCACGCAATTCATTACCACTTATTTCATGATTCCTTAATTAATTACTTGATTTCACGATTAATTGTCGCGTACGGTGCGCGCGATAACCTCAAAATATGTTAATCAAAGAGCTCCAGATTTTTATTCTTAGTCTAGTTTGGCAGATTAAGATCGCCCTCTGTTGAGGGGTTGAACCACTCTCTTCAAGGGCTCTTGGCATTTAATTCGTATTCTAAAGAAAGGGTTCACATCATGTATTCAATCTCTCAATGCCCAGAATATGCTTGTAGTGACACGTTGCGGTCATGCCAGTAACCCAGTTTCGAGGAATCGAAGCTTAGTGACTTTCGGGCGAACATCAGTCGGGCGAAGATCGCCCGGGCGAAGATCAGACCCTACCGCTGGAACTGGGGTTCATGCGTGTTAACTGTGAGCTCATGCGCGCGTTGTGTTAATGCGAGTGTGTGTATGTGTTGTAACCACTGAACTCTAATAATACTGGAAGGCGCGCTGCCGCTGCTGGCCCGTATAGAGAGAGATAGCTAAAACCGATCCGCTTCAGGTAGCCCTGTCTCTGTCTGTACACTCCAGTCCAAACATTTGTACACCCTGCCACACAACACACGCGCACCATAACTGTTTTTGTAAACAGTCTCACACTTTAAAATTAATTAATAAACTGACGATTAATAAACGAACACTGAATTCTCGTCAGTGGAAACGAATAAAACGATCGAATCTAGATGAGTGGAGCAACTTTTTGCAGCCCTTGTACCTGATTTGCGTGACGTCATTGTGCGCGTGCGCAAAACTGTTAGACAGAGCAAAAGCTACCTGCAGACGGTTGAACGAAACTATCTCTCTCTATACGCGGCGGGTACATGGGAGGATATAGCCAGCGCGCCTTCCAGTATTATTAGAGTTCAGTGGTTGTAACCGCCGTTTTCCTCATACGACGCGTTACTCTTCGGACACTCAACGCAAAGAGTAATCCCAAGGGCGCCAGCCACCTTAAGGTGACCCTCAAAGTCTCCCGAACCCAGTGGACACAGTAATGTTGCAGCAATGTAACGGCAATGTTACCGTTTGTAACATGTAACATTACATGGACGTTACATGTAAGTTGGATGTAAGTTACAATTTCCTACTCAGCAATGTAACATTGTTACATAACAGTTATGTAACAGTTACGTAACAGTTATGTAATAGTTCGTAACAGTTATGTACGAAATAAAATATATAGCTCTTGCAAAATAATTTATTATGCAAAGTTTACCAGCCCGAAAGAGATTCATAGAAAAAAAAAATCTGCACGAATTGTCTGATCTAACTTTTCTCAGAGACTGGGAATCGAACCCTCGACCCTACCTACCATCCTACCTATCTACCTAACACGCTATCGATTACGCTACCGACTACTTATGAATTCTCTCTACTTGTATAATATATGAATGCTGGAGTGCCGAAAAAATAATAGTAGTATAATAATGGTAGTAAAATAATAATAATAATATAATAATAATAATAATAAAATAATAATAGTATATGCATTTGAATGAGAAATAAACCATGAAAATTGGTTTTTTTATTTGCGAATTCGAATCTGCTAACCCCTCATAAGTTATGTAAACTTTATTTCAGAATACCTGAACCCTAACTTACGTTACCCTTCATAACTTAATTTCAGAGCTTCTAACCCCTCATAAGTTATGTAAGCCCTCAAAACATGTTTGAAAGAACTGTGACCTCTCATAAGTTAAGTGACCTCTCATAACGTAATTTGGGGGCCTCTGACTCCTCATAAGTGTCATGTAAACTCTCAAAACTTTATTCCAAAATACCTGACCCATCATAACTTCCGTCATCTCTCATAACTTAATTTCGCGACCCCTGACCCCTCGCAGTAAAAATGTTTACAGTGTGTAACTTCTATGGTATATTGCCGCAATATAACATATGTTACATTACTGTAATGTAACAAGGTTATATAGCAGTTATGTAACCTACATGTAACAAATGTTACATAACATGTTACTTGCATGTTATATAACAGCAACGTTACATAGGAATAACATTGTAACATTACATGTAACTTCCATGTTATATTGCCGCAATATAACATATGCTACGTTACTGTAATGTAACAAAGTTATATTGCCGCAATATAACATATGTTACATTGCTGTAATGTAACAAAGTTATATTGCAGTTATGTAACCTACATGTAACAAATGTTACATAACATTGTTACTTCCATGTTACATAACAGCAACGTTACATAGGGATAACATTGTAACATTACATGTAACTTCCATGTTACATTGCAGCAATATAACGTGTTCACTGGGAATTTATCGGGGACAATAATTTATCGCTCGCGCACTGAACCCGGGCGCAATCACCGGCTATCTCTTTCCCAAGTCCTAGGGTAGAGGGGTGCGACTCTTCAGGCACAAACGACAGCCGAAAAGGTGGCACATGCCCCTAGAGGGCGATAGCCAGTGATGTAGAATCATCAGAGGAAAAGAAGAAGAAGAAGAAGAAGAAGACAGCCGAAAACGACAACCTAAGGCCCGAAGGCCACTTGTCGACAGCTTCTCGCAAAAGGGTAGAATTTACACGACAACAATTTCTATACGATGCACAGTATTGATACTCGGCCTACACAAAACTAACTATACCACTTGACACTAATAAATACACGAAAAGCGATGCCATGAGGGGACAAAAACTACACAATAGACCCTCGATACGAGGGAACGCGCACGATAGCCGAACGGTACGATAGCTTCCGCGAGCCGGTCTTTCACGGCTAAATATCTGATGTTCGATAGCCTCACGCGAGCCGGTCTTTCACGGCTGAATATCCGATGTTCGGTAGCCCCGCGCGAGCCGGTATTTCACGGCGGAATATACGATATTCGATAGCGTCACGCGAGCCGATCTTTCACGGCTAAATATACGATGTTCGGTAGCCCCGCGCGAGCCGGTCTTTCACGGCTACACGCATGATAATCGGTAGCCTCGCGTGAGCCGGTCTTTCACGGCTAAATATCACAGCACCGAACGACAGCTCGATAACCGACGCAACGTCACTACGTTCCCGTCACGGACACACGCGCTCAACACGCTATTTCATCCTACTCTAACACAAAACGGCTCTGCAGCCCAATCCGTTAACACAATACGCGATCACAGACATCCAACCAACAATAACGACTATACAGCCCAAAACGAAACGCAAATCGTCCTGAAGACGCGCAATATCCAAAAGCCGACTTAACGACAACAAAATCCTATACTAAAGCCCAAATAACTTGATTCTAATACGAGTCTTTCAGGGTCCCGCACACCCTTTATTACTATACTACAAAATTGCTCGGTGCTCGATATTTCCGGGGCGGCTTACAGCCAGGATACTCACGGCTTTCCCCGAGGATGGTACGATCTCAAAACGTCCTCACGATAACACCGGCGGCGGGCGAATAGATCGAGATCCCGCTCGATCTTCCCTGACTCGACTATCATCCCTACCTTTTTCCAAAATGCGACGGCAGCGCCGTCGCCACTCCTAATTACCCAATGAAACTCGTCGGTTGCCTCCACCCCAAAGAAAAAGCCGGGAGACACGGCGAGACGGCCGAGTTCCTGAGCGCCAAGAATCCCCCCTCAGCCCGCGCCCACGGCATACGTCACGCGCCCGTGGTGCGGCCAACGTCCGCTCGCGCGCTGCTACGGCCTCTTCGTTATTGGCGGGGCTCCGCTCTTCGTGCGACGCGCCAAATTCAAAGAGCGCGCGAGCGCGATGATGCGACATGGATTCCTCAAGTGTCATGGAACCTCAACGTCAGCTGCTCAGAGATATTTAAGTTTTGGCCGAGACATCGGGACCCGACGACCGGCTCGGATCCCATGAGTCCCACCCTACCAGGACAAACGACAGTCGTTCGTCTTGTGAAACGACGGTAACGACGGTTTCCGACGCTCCGGACCGTCGGGAACCGTTGTTTCACAAGACAAACGACGTTCGTACTGTCGTTCGGGTCGGTAGGGCGACCCCGAATGGCGAGGCAGAATCAACGCAAGGTGGACGACTTGCGACGATCTTCCTCGACTCACGGCGGCGTCCACTCCAACCGCGAGCAGGCTTTCCCATACTCAAGGCTCCCCTCCGACCTTGAGGCCCAAAAAGTGGAGACTTCCGACAGCTTCCAATCCAACGATATCCTTTGCCAAATTCTAAAAAATAATTCCTGCAACACAAAATTACGCGACCAAGCAAAGACGAACACAATATTACGACGACTAACATCAAGTTTCGCTATTCCCCACCTTTCGAGTACTCATGTAACGGGCGATCGAAAAACGCCACGTTACAGTGTGTGTTGCCTTGGAGCCTGCGAGCGCAAATTTCTCCGGCGATGCAATCACTTCAATTTTGACTGTCTTGCGGTGCAGTAACACTAAAGATCTTGTTTGATTTTCATACCAACAATAAAATCTAACTTTTCTGAGTTTAATAACTAATAATAAAAGTTTAATAATTTGAACCGACCAACTCGTGCATCTTTTTTCATAAAATCCAAAGTCTTAATTTCAGCCAGTTCGTTATAAAAGATTAACAATTCACAAGGTGAGGTTCTGCTCTTTACCTGCAAAAGAATTCACGCTACCAGAGAGACATCGATGGTTTAAATTCAAAGCTCCCGCTGAAACAAGTGAACAAAGCGTCAGATGACACGGGTGCACAGCGCTTGAGCGCATCCAGCGCAGCGTAACGATGCGTAACCATTGGTCAAAATGAATTTCGCGCGTGGCACTGTATCGAGCGAAATTCAGTTTAAGGAGGTTCATCTGATACATGATTTTCAATACAGATGTTGATAAAAAAATCAGAATATAGTTATTACCCAGATAGACATTTTGTGTCATATTGTCGGCAACAGCACGTCACTCAAGAGCAAGCCGTGGCGTCAGTAAACAGCCTTCTACGTCCGCATTAAGCTCCATTCTAACGACGCGAGATTACGTAATAATGTTGAAATAATGCTGCAAATGTGCAGCTGCACATTTGTAGCATATTTGCAACACGGCTTGCTGCTCATCTGCAGCATATTTGCAACCCGGCGTGCTGTACATTTACAGCATATTTGCAAAATTGCAACACGGCGTGCTGCACATTTGCAGCATATTTGCAGCATGGCGTGCTGCACATTTGCAGCATATTCACATAGTTCACTGTGATTTCAACCTTGTTTTGACCTTATATTGGCATCACGTTGTGCTGCGTATTAGCAGCGTTCTCGCAGCACGTCGTGGCGCGAATGTACCGTGTCATATTGCATCAAGCTGATTTTTTTTTTAAATATTAATCGGACTTTACTTAAATGCCCTTGGCGTGGCTTCATCGCATGTGAGAACAATAGTGAGGGGTGTGCGACACATCGTGACTGCTAGCTGAACTACATCGTAAACAGCACGACGTGCTTCAATTAAGACGCAATTACGCAGCTACGACGTGCTGCAATTAAGACGCAAATACGCATCACAGCGTGCTGTTACTTTGCTGCATTCTAAAGTTCGATATTAACATAGTTATAACGCAAATCTGACGGCGCGTGGCGTCAATATGCTGCTTAATTCGGACGTAGAAAGCTATTTAATTGTGACATGCTATGCCGTCAGAATTGCGTTACTGTGCCGTCATGCGATTTTCTACAACACGCTTGTCTATCTGGGTCTGTTAAAATTTCAAGACCTGAGGATACGTTGTTCGTGAGAAATAAATGAAAATGTAATTCCTAAATAACATGGGCCCTAATGGGTTTCCGTCTATAAATATTAAATTCACAATCATTACAATACAGATTTTGACGAAAATTTAAGAATTAATGAAAAAGCATCTAAGGAACATTTTTAGAGCTTCATAAAATCGATTAGGTACTTGTGAGATTCATAATAATTTAATTTGTCTCGAAAAATGCTGATTATTTTGAGGTTAAGGAATGTCAATGACTACGCTAGTCACCGCTTATTTTGAGGTTAAGCATTGCCTTTTTTCTTTTGACTCACTCAGTACCAGATGAACCTCCTTAACCAATGGGTACGCCAGATTATGCACCGCTCAAGCGCAGTGCGCCCTTATCAGAATTCACCCTAAGGCTGCATATTAGAAGTTAGAATATTCATCAGTCGAAATTTTGGGAAACTTGTTGTTTTTTCCTCAAGTTCACTCGAGATTTTTTTCGGAAATCAATTGAAATTCGTTTTCAACTTGAGTAAAATCGAAGATTGAAGTTTCGCTGAAAATTAGAATTTTACTTTCATTCTTTGACGTACATATATTTGTTCAGTTTCAAAAATTGGTAACTGCTGGATTCAAACATTCTATTTTCTAAATGTTTTGAAAACTCGAACCATAACCATATTATATTTTTACAGATTTATTTCAAATAAATATTGCATATTCAACGGAATGAATCTTCGAGAATTAACCAATTATTTTATTGATCTGCCCAATTTTTGACCATTGAAGAAAATTTTATCAGAGTTTCGTTCGTTCCAAAAGCGTGCAAATCATTATCGAGTTACCGTGCTTATCTTATTGATTCTTCGACGCGCGAGGTGAGTGAAATTTAAGCGTCATACCCTCTCGATTATATTCAGAGTTACAATTACCAATTTGAACAAAGCTAATCAACCCTCTCCACCTTTTTTACACCTCTTTGATCCGAATTAAAATGAAGGTTCCGTGAAATTTCCAATGACCCGGTGAAAAAGTTCATATCGGAATATATCTCAATGTATCTGAATTATATCTCTAGAATCAGATATGATCAGACAAGAAAAATGGCCAGGTCTGATCATGCAGTGTCATGACAGATCATATATGCATATAGTGAAGGAAACCCAAATCAACACTTCATATATGCATATATCTGACCATGTATGATCATATCCGGGCCATTTTTATAATTTTGAGAGCAGACCCGTCCATATCGCAGCAGGTTTGAACAGATCTGATTTGATTGGGCCAGATCTGCTCATGTCAGACCCCGGGAAAAAATGGTCATATATAATCGTATATGATCATATACGAAAGTTGTCTCTACCAGGTGTGTAAGTATGAAACCGGAATTTGCCCATAGGTGGCGCTAGATGTCGATGCAGTTACCGACACATCACGTCAGCGGTGTCTTGTTATTGTATTGATATCCGACAAAGATTTCCAACTCACAATAACACGAGTTTCATTCAGTAGCATTAGTTTATTAGAGATAAACATGTCGAGTTTTGTGCCAACAAATTACGATTTGCGGACAGCCCTACTTTTCTGTTTTCATCTGAAGAAAACCGCAGCCGAATCGCATCGAATGCTTCTGGAGGCGTTTGGTGAGCATGCTCTCGGTAAAACACAGTGTTTCGAGTGGTTTAAACGGTTCAAAAGTGGCGATTTTGATGAAAGACAATGCTGTGTGTTTGGTGGGATCAGAAGGGCGTAATCTACTACGAGCTGCTGAAACCTGGGGAAACTGTCAATACTCAACGCTACCGACAACAAATGACCGATTTGGATCGAGTTTTGCGTGAAAAACGACCAGAATACCAACAAAGACAACACAAGGTGATTTTGCTGCATGACAATGCACCAGCACACAAAGCAAAACAGGTCCAGAAAACGATAGAGTCGTTCCGTTGGGAGATTCTTCAGCACGCGCCTTACTCACCAGACCTTGCCCCATCCGATTACTACTTGTTTGCATCGATGGGACACGCACTTGCTGAGCAGCGCTTTACTTCTTACGAAGATGTACGAAAATGGCTCGATGACTGGTTTGCCTCAAAAGAGCAACAGTTCTTTTGGCGCGGAATCCACAAATTGCCAGAAAGATGGGAAAAATGTATAGATAGCGACGGACAATACTTTGAATAAGTTACTTTATATCATATCGTTACAATAAACGTGTTTTTTCTGTACAAAAATTCCGGTTTCATACTTACACACCTGGTATATAATCGTATATGGCTATATATGACCGTATATGATCATATATAATTATATTTTAATTATTTATTTATTCTTTATTCCATACATTTATTAGTAGTTACAGTAAAAATCGGTTCTTTATTCATCGTTGGTAGTTTTTAAGGATAAAGTAAAATTAAAAAACAAAAATTGAAGAAAAAATTGTCGCCTCGTGGATTTGAACCCCCGACCTTGCGGTTTCAACCGCTGACATGCTAACCACTACACCATCGACCACTTTCATTAGTTTCATACATGTATCATATTAATGTAACATATGCCAAAAAAATGTACTTAGACGAAACCCGAGTCAGAACGGACCGTGAACACAAGTTTCGAGGGTTTACATAACTTATGAGGGGTCAGGGTCTCTGAAATTAAGTTATGAGGGGTTACTTCAGTTATAAGGATTCGAGTATGCTGGAATCAAGTGGTATAATATATATATATATGTATATGTCTTACTAGTTTTAATAAACATTAATTTCCGGGAAAATGCCCATGTATGATCATATATGTTCCAAAGTTTCGCGAAAAAATGGTCATATATGATCATTTATGATCATATATGATTATATGCAGAGGCGGATTTACTTTGCTTGCCGCCCCTTTTCAATAAGAAATCAAAGAAGAAGAGCAATATCTTGTCAAATAAAAATATTGATTATTTTATTTTTTGCGGCTAGTATACATACACATACAGACAAAAGTTGTGATATTTAAAAAAATATTTATTATTTATTTTAAGACATTTTGAATCCTTCTGTTCAAACTTGTTTGTAAACAATATTTCATTATAGTCTATTTGTATCAAAAAGTTAGCTTGATAACTAACCAATTCCGAGAACTGAAGCGTTAACAAACATTTCTGAAAAAATTGAAAAACTTGTAAAATTCGAATAAATCGATTAATTTTCATGAATTCTCTTTGTTTTCGCGTTATACGGGATTTTTCAAATTTTCTTTTTTTTCACAATAAACGGAATAACTTTGGAAAAAAAATCGCTCAAAGTTTTTTAAAAAAGCAAATTAAAGCTCAAACTTTCCTCTTTATGAATGCGATCATAAAAATACATGTAAAAAAAATCCTCTAGAAAATGCGCGCACCTGCAGAGGGGAAAAAAGACGAAAAAAAGTTGTTTTCAAAATTGAGTCCGAATCGAAAAACCAATTGTAAAAATAACTAAAAATACAGGAAATAAAGCTGAATTCATCCCCTACAAAATGCCGCTTGTTGAATTAGATTACGTTGACTTCCGACGAAATGGCATCAAGAAACGTTCGAGACCTTTTTTCAAGTCTTGTCCGGAAACTTTCCGCCGGTAGTGTACATAGAAGAGTAGTAGGTCTACTTCCTTGCAAGATTTTTGCTTGATTGTTTATTCACAAACATTTTTCAAGAATTGAAAATTCATAATCCGAACCGCTTCTATGATCATCGTTAAATTTACTCGTATATGTATATTAAACTGTTTCAAATAAAATGACTATTTTTGTATTTTCAAAGAACATTGATAAATCGTCAGAGCATCCCTAAACAAACATCCTTAATATTAATATTTAGAGGTGGCGGTTTTCAATTATCTTTTTCCATTTAAATAACATGAGAAACAAATTTTCTGTACTTTGGAATTTTATTACGTAAAAACGAATCAATGTACAGTAATAAGAACTATGGATTTTGTAGGAAATTGAACGCTCTATAAAAAAGGTCTGAATGAAGATTCGCGTGAGGCGAGCCGTTTCGAAATTATCGAGCCTAAACCATTGAACTGTTTAAAATAATGACGTTATTTACTTATAAACAATATAAACGCGACAAAATCGACTCATTTCACTCAAATACCCAATATTATCATCTTTAAAACAACTATCTGCAAATTTTCAATAGAATGTTGATCAAAAAAATTTAATTGATCAACGATGAATGATTAATTTTATTGTTCATTAATAAAATATACGAGTATATCACAAATATATGATGAAATTTCATCATAAATTTTATACTGTTAAATATTTTTGTCATCGAAAATTGATTTAGGTTATGTAAAATTAATTATGAAATTTCATCATATATTTGTGATATATTCGAATATTTTATTACTGAAATATAAAATTAATCATTCAACGTTGAATAATTTAATTTTTTCGATCAAAATTCCATTGAAAATTTGCAGATAGTTGTTTTGAAGTTGATAATATTGGGTATTTGAGTGATATGAGCCGATTTTGTCGTGTTTATAAGTAAATAACATCATTATTTTAAACAGTTCAATGGTTAAGGCTTGATAACGCCGAAACGGCTCACCTCACGCAAATCTTTATTCAAACCATTTTTATAGAGCGTTCAATTTCCTACAAAAATCCATAGTTCTTATTACTGTACAGTGATTCGTTTTTAAGTCATAAAATTCTAAAGTTCAGATTTTTTTTTCCTATGTTATTTAAATGGAAAAAGAAAATTGAAAACCGCCACCTCTAAATATTAATATTGAGGGCTCATATTTGGACAGGGTGTTTGTTTAGGGATACTCTGACGATTTATCAATGTTGTTTGCAAAAACAAAAATAGTCATTTTATTTGAAACAGTATATTCATATTTTATCCCATATGTAGCAAAAAAGATTATACTAATACCTTAAAGTTATCTCGAGGTAAACGGTCAAAATATGATTTTCGAAATTTTCAAAATTTGATAAAATATATGGGGCGTTCCATATCGATTCAACCTGTGTCTGACCCTTCACCTCTAAGATTTTGTCCACGGTTTTTTATGGTTTTGTAGTACATCTGAAAAGCACTCCGGATTTTTTTTAGATTTTTTTGAAGCGATTTGACTCAACTATAATTTTACAAACAAATTATTTTTAGCCCAAATTTAAAAATCCGACAAAAATAACAAAAATCCCGTTTTGTATATGAAAAATTTGAGGCGTGGAGTCAAAGTGGGCGGGGATTTCTTTCTGTTTATAATAAACTTTTTCGAAAAAAATGTTTAAATCGAATGAGCAACCTGAATTGAGTGGGCCATTATCTAAGCATTTTTATGTGAATTAAAGGTGTTTAAAAAATTTTTTTGGTTCAAGACCTGCTCAATTCAGATTTCCCCTTTTATTAAATGTTTTTTTTCAATCTAATTGAAAAAAATTTGAGAAAAATCACAAAAATCCCCTTTTTTATATGAAAAATTTCGAACGTTGGGTCAAAGTTGGCAGGGGTTTCCTTCTGTTTATAACAACGTTTTTCAATTTTTTTTTTAAATAGAAAGAGCAACCAGAATTTAGTGGCCCCTTATCCAAACATTTTTTTAAACACCTTCAATTCATACAAAAATGTTTGGATAACGGCCCACTCAATTCAGGTTCCTTCTTCTACTGAATAAAAAATTTAAAAAATCGAAATAGCTCATTATAAACAGAAGAAAACCCTTGCCCACTTTGGCTCAATGTCTGAAATTTTTCATATAAAAAACGGGATTTTTGGAATTTTTTTTAGTTTTTTGCTCCCCAGAGGCTCTATAACACCACTACAGCTCTATAAAAAATAGTGGACAAAATCGGAGAGGTAAAGGGTTAAACCCAGGTCGAATCAGTGTGGAATGCCTCATAGAGATTTCGTTCGATTCTTTTCAAATTCAATAGCAAAAAGTGTTTGATGATAGTCCATCTGTATGAAAAACTCAGGGTGATAGTTCAAAAATTGCAAAGTCTAGACTGTTAACAAACATTTTCGGTAAAAAAACCCCAAAAAATTCGAATCAGCAGTTCGATCTTTTCTGAAATTATATTAGGTATACAAAGGAGATTGGCGGATCTACTTGCGTGTAAAATTTCAGAGCCTGATCATATCACATACACACACATGCACTCATATCCGGATGTTTTCTAATTATGTTTTCTCGACGTTTTAGGATATTTTGAATTCACTGACATGAAAATCGCTAAAAAAAATTCATTCACGAAAGTAAACCATCCTCTATGCGAAAGTGAAACAAATGTTGGAAAAAACTTGATTATATGCGATTTTCTAGGATGTTCGTAAATATATTTATGGGACGGCAAGTTCACTGTTTAGTGTAAATCGATTTGAATTTGGGATTATCTTCGAGACAAACTCTGTTTCATTGGATTTGTTTACGATATACTTTTGATTGTAGACAGAGCTGCGATATTTTTGGGTCAATTTGTAATCATAATAAATTGTTGAATCCAAGTGACGAACCAATACTTAATCGTTAGAAAAATAATTTTGGGTCGTTGAAAACTTGCCGCCCTCAAAATTTCCCGCCCTAGGCCCGGGCCTACTGGGCCTAGGCCATATGTGATCATATATGACATCTATGAACAATAGACCTGCCCATATGATAGAATTATAGTTTATCTGAACTATCAGACCAGGTATGACGCTAAATATATCAGCTAGAGCAAAGCTTACCCCGTTGAAACAGTTCCTTTATTAGAGCAGTCATTACGATATTCAGATGTTTACATATATAGAGCGGGCATGGGTTATATATATATCATGATTGTAGAAGACTTTGTATATTTTTCAGGTTTGGTATCGTATTTGATGGGATAGAATTTTATATGAACGTATCTGCTCATATATCACATATTATAAATGTTCAGATACGGCTGCACATTGCCAACTCGCCTTGGTACCTGATCAGATACAAACACATATGAGATCTATACAACAGAGTCTGGTACCATATTTGATCGGATATGATCTTATACGAATAGATACGATCGTATATCATATCATATATGTTCAGATACGGCTACACGCTGCCAATTCGCCTTGGTACCTGATCAGATATAAACATATATGAGATATATATAGCAGAGTCTGGTACCGTATTTGATCGGATATGATCTTATAGGAACAGATACGTTCACATATCACATCATGTATGTTCAGATACGAATTTGAGGTACCAACTCGCCTTGGTACTCAGCCAGATATGAAGAGATATGAGTTCATATACGGTCAGGACGGATACCGTATTTGATCAGACATGATCTTATATATGCATATATGATGTGGAATATGATCAGGCCTAATCATATATGATACTGTAAAATATCAGATATGAATATATTCGATATATATATGAATATATCCACTCAGATATGAACTTTTTTCCCGGGGATGATTAAATATTTGAGGATGATGATCCTTCGGATCGATGATTTGTTGAAAATTCGAATAAATGAATATTAGAAATAATTCAAATTCGTGTTTTCCAAGTATTTCTTTTATTTAAATTAACGGTTGCAATTCCAGGTTTGAAATAATTTTCAAATATATGTAAATTTCAAGTGTTCGACAATCTGTCCCTTTTCTCTAATCTCGTGTAACGCCCCTCTTTTCTCGTATGCTTCCTTATAAAACCATATCGAAAATCAATTGATAATTGTCTTGACCGATCAACTTCGTAATTATAATCTTTTTCTCCACTGGATACATCGATGATTATTCATATTGTATAATTATCGTAGATAACAATATTCTTCTCAATTATATTTCTTATAAATAGTTTCAATTTTCAAAATGTTCTAATTTCGTTTTTCAATGAACTTCGTATCATCATTTTTACGGAAGTTAATAATTTGTTTTCTAATTTTTAACTAGACATTTTTGTAATTGGGTTTTTATATCTCCAAAATTCCGTCATTATTATAACTTCTTTTAAACTTTGTTTCATTCGTTTTTCCTCGGTTCTTTTAATGGATTTTATACATTTTAATAATACGTGTGTGTTGAATTCAAGCTTGTTTGTGTGTGTGGGTCAAATAATTTTAATTCATATATTATTTTTCATTATGAGTTTTAGTGACCTGACCCATATAAAACATTTTCATAGTTGAATTGAATATTAATTAATCAGTTCCTGATTCTTAAATATCCTTTATGGACTTTTAAAATCAATATAACATTTGTCCATGTATGTAAACCGTTTCTGTACGTGTGACATTGCCTTTGCGAATTTGCGTGAGCCAGCCGTCTCCGGAGATGCTGCACTCATGCAACAAATGGCGATGTCGATAATTAATTTGCGCGTTGTCGTCAATCATAACGGCGATTTCTTATCAGTAAACTGCATTCCCCGACAAAGTGATTATAATTTCATTATCGATTCCTTTCAATTGATGTTCCACAATAGAATAGGCGTATGAGCACTGATTTGGGTTACTCGAAACACCCTTAAGCGTTAATAGCGTTTTTCATCGATGATATTTTTCAATATTTTCGTAAACTTCACCAGATGTAACACCAGATGTTCCCCCTTAAGAATGTATGAGCACTAGGCTTATATAAGCTTAAACGCTGATTTTTTTATATGATATTGTCGAGGTTCAATATTCAGTACTCCAAAAATTTCAAGGCCCTTTAACGACTTTTTAAGCAAGATATTATTAATTGAAAATGTAGCATTATTCATGGTTATACACAGAGCTTACGGCAAGGTTGAATTTGCAACTCTTTGTTTTCTACAGTTCCACTGTTTGTATATATGATATCGTAGATGAAAAACATCGAGTATATCCATTGAATGACAGGGATTATGATGATACATTGAAAAACAGGGGTCAACGAACATTCGAATTAGATATATCAAGCTAAACACGGCATTCTTCACTTTTATTTGGAGGTTAAAGCTGGGGAGAATACGATACATCACCGGAGTCAGCCAGTTACTCCGAACGAAATAATTCTTAAAACGAAATTAATTTAATATTTTATGCTCTCTGAAAATCATCTATGTACTTTTTACTAATATTTTGCTAAATATTACTACCTAATGTTCTCTTTCTGCAAAATTTCAATGAGATTATGTGTATTGGCTACCACGTAGCGCTCATACATCCTTAAACGATCGCCGCTTCGAAGAATAAAAGGAAGGAAATCGAAGGATTGGAAGTCCTCGGTAGAGGCCTTCCAATCCTTCGTTTTCCTTGTTTTCGTGTTATTGGTTGAATTTCAGATGGACGTATGAGCACTGCTTTGACGTTCTCAATGCGCCCTTAAAACTCCAATTATTTTCTTCGTTCTTCATTTGTCCAATACATCTTCATAATTGCGAGTCTTGTCATTTCCTTTCGATTTGATTTTAACTAAAAATTCCATAAAAAATTTTATAACATAACACTAGGCTACGATATATGAGTGTATGGCCAGGAGTGGTAAAAGGAAAGCTTCTTTCCCTGACCCAAGCGTCCACAAATTAACTCGTACGTCCTTTCGTCAAGAGAAACAAACGGTCAGATGAAGCCGCACTTTCTGACGCAACAGAACTCTGCGAGAAGTCGTCATGATATGACTGCGCCAGGAGAGGTTGTAGGTCATTATGTGCTCAGTTGAGAGTGCTAACAAGTGGACTTGTGTGTTCGACTTTGACTGTATGGTGGAATTATGATCGAGTGACTGTGGAGCCGTATGACTTTAGCTGTGAAAGTTTAAGCGATTGAGTGTGTAAACGAGTGAAATGGGTATTCAACTGACTGTGTGAGTAAGTGGATGTGTGACCGATGATCTGTATGACGGTGTGACAGCATGAGTGTATGACAGTGTGACCGGGTGACTGTATGGTCGAATGACTATGTAAATGAGTATCTGTGTGACTGTGTGAGGAAGTGACTGGGTGACCAAGTGACAGTGTAACTGAGCAATTGTGTAACCGATTGAGTGTGCGATCGAGTGACCTATATGACTGAGTGCTAGTGTGTCTTTGTAACGACTGTGTGAGTGATTGAATTCATCGTTGTTAAGTGAGTGACCTCGTTGACTGTGTGACCGATTGCCAATGTGAGATAGTGTATATGTGACCAAGTGACTATGTAACTATAACTACGAGACACAGTCAGTGACTACGAACTATGTGAATCTTTTAATCTGTGTGTGTGTGTGTGTATTTGAATTCGTTTAAATTCATTTACACAAGAACGTAATGTATATAAAAACGCGGTTTTATCATGGGCATAAATTTCTATTATACAGTAGAACCTCAGATAACTCAACCCCGCATAACTCAAAACCTCGCATTTCTCAACTCGTTACCATGGCAACAACCTCGGATTTCTCAAATTCCCCTATCGCCGTTTCTCCCCACTTTAAACCTTGACTGTGTGTTACACAGGGTAACATAACCTCAACCTGTCAAATTTTCTCGCGAAAATATGAATTCTCGGGAAAATATGGATTTTATTGAGTAATGAATGTGACTAAAACGTATAAATAATGTGAGGAAAACTTCGCTGGTAGGTAAAAAACAGTACGCATGAGCTTTTAAGAATGTGAGTGGGAGAATAAAGGGGAAATTTGAATTATGCGAGGTTTCCGGTCCCGACGAATTGAGTTATCTGAGGTTCCACTGTATTTGACTTCATAAATTTCATGTATGCGCTACGCACAGTACGATGCATTGGGTTGTTATGAGACTATAGCCGCACAACAGTTTGTTGAATTCTGAGAATGAAGAATCGAACGACTCAGAGATTCCCTACGATTACGGATACTGCACGGAGATAGCCAGTACGGGATACAGCCGGTTTATGTAGATTCTACAATTATTACAATTACGCCACCAGACGCGGTTGCCCCTCTGCCGTCAAACGCGGAAAATCATCGATAGACCAGGAATGTAATATAGCATTGCAAACATAATATGTTATTTCAAATATCTGCGTGTATTAATCGTAGCATTTGGTCTATTTATCACACCGATACCGAGAAGTGCAGTCCGACGGTTTCAAAATTTCCATTCTTCTTTACAAATTTGAAAGTAACATATAACAGTTCCAGGGCTGATGGCCAATACTGTGAGGGTAGATTCGTGACGTGATTTTGAGTATAAAAGTCCTTTGCTATTTTTTGGTATTTCGAACCCTTGAATTGTTATTAATTTTTTTAATCAGCCAATGAGATGCGCTCATTTACCATACTTACGTCGGTGAGCGATACGCGTCGGTGTTGGCGCTGAGAGGAGTCGTGAACCTATAATTCCTACCCACGCGCTCGTCGGTGTGACGCAGCGCCCTGTGTTTACGTGTTCGACGAGTAGAGCACGAGGGTAGACATGGTGGGATTACGGCTCCTCTAGGCGCCAACACAGACGCGTATCGTACATCGACGTAGAGAAGGTAAATGGGCCCATTTCATTGGCTGATTTAAAAAAATTAACTTTACGGACAATTCAAACATGTAAATAGTATAATAGTGATTAAAACTTTTTAAAGCAGCAACAGTACGGATAAGGATTCAAAATTTATGTTGAATACTCGTGTCAAAATTGTTCAGTTAGCTTTGGTCCAATAATTAAATATGCGTATGGATTGAATAGATGGATTAGTTACATTATGCAACTGTTCAGCGTTATTCAAAGTGGCATTTATTACTTCTTTTCACTGATAGATTTCTAGGTTCATAGATGTGTGTGGTGGTTTGAATGAAAAAGCATATGCGGGTCCTATTGCGCATATTCGCTCTGTTTCGAAACTATATGTTCAAACGATGTGCTTTGAAAGCCATCTTCGAAGAAAGGCGGGAAAATAAGAATCCAAAGAAACCGATATTGCCATTAAAAGTTTCTGGTGATGACTTGTGATGAAAAGAAGTGACTTCAAATGATTGTAGGGTGTAGCAATTCTTATTGGCTACCGTTCAATAAAGTCATTGATTTTATTGTGGAAAGCAATCATTGTCAAGCGTGTGTATTAGCTATGAAGGATACGCAATATTTTCCGATTAGCACACAGAGAGGTGTAGTGAACAGCATGGAATCAGAGGCTTTTATAGAGACGTTTTTGAGATCGGAAAAAAGTTTGAAGTGAAATATTCAGAAGATAATTAAAAATATTGTTTTGCGCCAAAACATCCCAACTCAGACGTAAAAATAGTAAAAATTGTCTGCTGCAGTATTTAATGAAAGATACACATCTATCATACTATGGGTGAGCATTCTGAAGATAGTATAAATTAATCTCGAATGTATGCGGAGCAAACTTACAACTACCGAGTCGAAGGCAGAACTGAGAGAGTTTAGAAAGTACAAATTAATGTCGGAAAGCTCGTAAGCACCTTATAATGGCACAGCGAAATTCCTAAAAGTAGTTTAGAGTGCCGTATGCTAAAAAAGGTTTTTTATCCGATTTTTGAAGGATGGAATTACAAAAATTCTTAAATTCACGAATATTTAGCATCTCCGCTGCAGCACGTCTTACAAAGTCATTTATAACTTTGTTATTTCGTGTTTGGAAAAAAATGATTAGTACTCAAAACATTACTTTTTAATACCTTTAATACTTTAAACAATCCAAAATGGAATATCTTTTTTAAATGAATCATGGAAATTATTTTATTTTTAGACTTTACATAACATTCCTCTCTTAAAAACGCAAGCAATTATGGTGTTAGAGCAAACCGATACGTCTAATGCGTTGAATAACCTGTACAAAAATATGATGGATTAGCGTAAATAGCTATGTGAGTTATACTAGATTGAGGACTAGTGCTAACTAGTGCACATTTGTGATCCTTATCAAGAAAGCCATGTAGAAATGGATCATTCAAATTAAAACATATTGTATTTATAGATACCAAATCAAATATGAATGTATTTTCGTTAAAATTCTCATTAAATATATATTGTTATTACTATATTGTAGAGTTGAGACTTTCACACAAAATACTTTTCTCACGATGGCGACATTTTCACTGTCAAAGATTCAAAGTTCTATTTGATATTTGTAGTGGAATCCGTTTCTGCCATCAAATCAATGTAATTCCGAACGTCGGCTATATAAAACCTGAGGAACCGGTGATCTTTTTTCACATTGGTAATTAATTTTTCAATATCCATTTTCCTAAAAAGATAAAACATATTAGTACAAAAAAAGGGACAATTGTATTGAAAATCATTTTCTCTGAACCAATAACTCATGCTATTTTGACAAGACTTTCGCTTCTCACTTAATTTTGTCATTTCCAAGTAGACAGGAGACCGATATGTTATTATAGTCGATTCGTTCGAAAACTTTAATTTGTATAACGACGTTTACAATGATCCCTGCATTTATTTTCCGTGTCCGAGCCACGAAAATGATTCTGCAAAGAAAGAAACAATTATGAATAGCCTTAATATACCTATTACAATATTGTTGAATTTTTGTTTACCGGTCATCACGAATTTCCATCAGGTTCTGGTTCCGCAGATACTCCAACTCAAAAACGAAGTTTATTCCCAGTTTGACTTCAGACGTTACATACTCCAACAATTGCGGTATTTCCTCGATCGTTCGATAAGAATGCAGCCGACTTGATGAATCTATCTTTTCGATTATTAAACGATGAGCTAAGCACACACCTGGATCTGTTCTCGCTAGTTTGAAACAGAAATTGAATCTATTTATTAATTTATAGTGTATAAATGCAGAAAAACGGAAAAAACAACAATTTTTTAACGGTGTTATGGTAAGACCAGCATCGAAGAATAGGCAAAAATGTGGTAGAGAGTTTGCAGATAAAAATGAAATGGGACAGACTGCTATTTTGGCAATTACCAAAATGGACAGGATCTTCTTACTCTCAATAGCCCCAAAACCGCTATTGAGCCGCTTAAAACCGCAAAAGCGCTATAGATTGCGTCCGGAGCGATTCTGATCCACCTCTAAGGAGATACCGGTACTCTGGAGTAGTGGCTAGCGTACTTGCCTCTAAACCAGAGCATCGGAAGGTCCAAGGTTCGATTCCCTGTGCCGTAGTCTCGTCAAGAAATAAAAATATGGGCGTGACAAGCTCCAGATATATATATGTGGCATACACAGGTACTCGTACGGGTGTGAGTCACATGTATATAGCTGTAGTCCATGTTTACAATCTCTCGACGAGGCGCGTCGTAGCTCCGGCATCGGAAGGCGAAACTCAGGGCCGGCTGTATCGGTGGAGGTCTTCTGCAGTTTCCCTCCACCCTCGGCAA
Organism: Alloplasta piceator; assembly: GCA_946863875.1. Taxonomy (NCBI): domain Eukaryota; kingdom Metazoa; phylum Arthropoda; class Insecta; order Hymenoptera; family Ichneumonidae; genus Alloplasta; species Alloplasta piceator. The sequence continues at coordinate 24,274,948 of OX333075.1, forward strand.
AATTGCGATATAGCTTGTGAGAAACGTAACACTAAAAGGTGCGGGACTGCAGACCCACCGCGAATCATCGATATAACGGCTAGATGGACAAAGTTCCCAGAGCCAGGGGGAAAGGAGGGAAAAAAAACCTCTAAGGAGCGCAATTGTTGCGTCGGTGACGATATTTAGCGCCAGAACATTGGGCAGCCTCCTAACCCCGTGCAATCGTGATTGCGCCTTCGATTCCGGTGTAAAATGAGATAAATGTGAAGAAATTTTAAGCGAAGTTAGGAGTTAGTATACCTTTCGCTATTATACATGACATAAAACAAAAACAATTTTTTTCGACAACTGCAAAATAGTGTTGAATAAAGATGAGCATTTTCAACGATGTTTAGCGGAATAGTAATTTTAACAAATATTTTTGGGAACAATATTTTATTATGAAACTCGATTATTTATATATTTTAATAGACTTGAGACAGATATAATTATACAATTATAACATAAAAAATAGTTTTTAATCAATAAATAATAAAAAGGGAAACGAAAATCTAAAATATATATTTTTTTGTTAAAATTGCTACAAAATTGATGATTGATATTTAACTGGTTTAATTTTTGTCTTTGGCAAAAAAAGATTGTTGTTGTTTTGAATATGAAATATTATTTTCAACAAATATAAATTATGTAAATATGCGTTAAAAAAATTAAAGTTTAAATCATATAAATCAATCCATTATTTGGGCCAAAAAGTTGTTGTTATTTTATCCTAATATGTCGTACCTTTTAAAATAAATAAAAAAACTTATAGTGTTATAGGGAAATATATAAGGTAAGGAAAAAAAAGTTTCATTATTGTGCCAAAATTGTATCATGGTTAAAAATTACGGGTGTGCGAATGCATACGAATCGAATATTCGAATTATTCGAATAATTTGAATAATTATTTTTTGCGCTTAAACTGATCGATTTCGATGAATAAGTTATGTTTTTCTGCCATATATTTAGCTTAATCATATTTTTTTCATAGCTCACTATTGAAGTAATAAAAATTTAAATAAAACATAACTTTTAGAAAAAAAAGTTTTGTTAATGAAATGTAAAATTAACAATATTTTTTCAAGATATGAAAATACATCGTTAAAAAAATTAACAAATAAATTAAATTCAAGAAATACGTATAACTTTGGTAAATTGTATAACTTTGACAGGTTGTATAACTTTGGTAAATTGTATAACCTGACGCAAAATAGCATGCGCTACAGAATCGCATTTTTGAATAGCGTCCTTGATCGCAAGCGTCACTCTGCGTTGCGTCGCTTGGTTGCGTCGCTTCATTACGTCAAGTACAGAATCGACCTCCTGACCTGTATGTACGACAGTGCCCAAAACTAAACTGTCGATAAGTCTGAAATGCTTACAGGACATACGGGTACCGCCTGTTCTTCTTGCGTACCGTTGAATTAAAACCTCAGGAATCATTTCGAAATTACTAAAAAATGTGCTATAAATATAGATGCGTGCACTCAAAAAGTAAAGATGAAAATTTTCCGATAATTACTCTAATAATCTTTTTGAACGGTATTACAGGATTAACTACGTGGACATAAGCCATATGGCACGTCTGCTACTCTGTCGATTTACGTTAAGGCGCTAATTTGAATCTCGATTCGGATTCGAATATTCGATCGAAATTGAAAAACGGTCTGATTTTAATGAAAGTTGGTAATTGGGAGTTCCGTAGATTGCTGATCATGAATCTTAACAATTCTAAAATTCAAAATGGAGGCTCAAAATGCAACAATGATTTAATTCCAATGAAACTTGGCGATCGAAAGTTCTTGGGATCGTTCATCACCAATCTAAACTAGAAATTCTGAAATTCAAAATGGCACCTCCAATATGGCGGCCCAGAGTGCAAAAATTATTTAATCCGGATGAGACTTAGGATTCGGGGGTGCCCAGATATTTTGATATACGAAGATATTAATTTTCAACGTTCACTCCGTTTATTTTAATATACACTACTCGCAAAAATTAAGGGAGCAAGAAAAATTCCCAAATTTTTCGGTGATTTTCGACAGGCTGTATTTCAGTGAAAAATGGTCGTATCAAAGTAATAAAAAAAGCATTTTGAAGCTCCAAGATTCTAGTTTTTAGATCTTTTAGTCAAAAAAATTTGGGAGCTACGGTTCTTACGGATTATTGAGAAATGGCGCGGAAGAAAATATTTGAACTTTTTTTACCTTTTTATTTTTGGTCCATGGTCTTGGACAAATTTTTTCCAGCTAAACCAATACATGTACCAGATCGCCTGTTTATTCAGCTTTGATTCCCGTTTTTCATTTTTTCTCTACGTTGATTTGTTGCGGAGATATCCGACTTTGAATGAAAACAGATTTTTTTGTTTTTAACCACTGATATCTTAGCAGCCAGTGGTCGTACAGAAATTAACTGGGCAGATTTGGAAACGGGAATAAATTTCCTACAAGAGTAATGGGAAAAAAATTGCTACCCGCAATATTCAATTGAAAAAAGTACAAAAAAGTGACTTTTTCCCTTGATTTGGTAAATCGACTGCAGCCTTGTTAATATTGATGGGAAGGCTAATGTTTTAAGGAGCATTTACAGCTCAATGTACCCCCAATAACCCTGCAAATTTACAGATCGATCCATTGAACGGTTCTTCCGGATCGATTGATCGAGATTTTCAGAAAAATTAAAGGAGCATGGTTTTTGTTTCTGAACATCGGGTAATCTTCTTAAAAATGGGAAAATAGATTTCTTTTCGACTTTTTTTTTACATTTCTGCATCTGTTACCGGTTAAATTTCGAAAAAAAATTAATTTTTTTTTTTAATTTGAATTTTTGAATTTTCTTTTTTTTTGCAAATCGATCGATTGAATGGTTTTTCTAGACCGATTGAACAAAATTAAAAAAAAAATGAAAGGAGCAAGGTTTTTGTTTCGAAACATCGGGTAATCTTCTTAACGGCAGGGTAAAAATTTAAAAGCGAAAAAGGCACATTTTCATGATTTTTTTGCGCCGATATAAATAATATTGTTTTATTCATTATATATATATGTATATATATATATATATATATCTCTATATTATATAAAAATTTCGCCGCCGCCGCCGCCGCTGCCGTGTACAAGAATCAAGACGGCCTGAAGTTGGCCACAGACTAAGCAGGGTGAAGTTAGCCATGGAAACGAGAATCGAGCGGGGTAAAGTTGGCCATGGAATCGAGAATCGAGCGCGGTGAAGTTGGCCATGGATTCGAGAATCGAGCATGGTGAGGTTGGCCATGGCATCGAGAATCAAGCGGGATAAAGATGGCCATGGAATCGAGAATCGAGCGCGCTGAAGTTGGCCATGGATGGCCAAATTCAGCGGTTGGTTGCCGGGTGTGGAGGGGGGAGGCGTGGGATGGTGGGGAGGGGGTTGGGGAAGCTGGCGGGCGGGGGGTCGGGGTTTGGGTTAGACGCGAACCTTTACGATGCGAGGGCGCGTAGCGCCCGAAACCGAAACCTCAATAACCCAATAACTCAAACCTCAATAACCTCAATAACTCAAATCTCCTAACCCAAACCTCCTAACCCAAACCTCCAAACCCAAACCATAACGCAAACCGCCAAACCCAAACCTTCAAACCTGACGCGAGGGCGCGTAACGCCCGAGCCGCCGCCGCCGCCGTCGCCGCTGCCGTGTACAAGAATCGATAACCGAAACCTCAATAAACTAAACCTCCTAACTCAAACTTCCTAACCCAAATCTCTTAACCCAAAACTTCTAACCCAAACCTCTTAACCCAAAGGTCTTAACCCAAACCTCCTAAACCAAACCTCTTAACCCAAACCTCCTAACCCAAACCTCCTAACCCAAACCTCCTAACCCAAACCTCCTAACCCAAACCTCCTAACCCAAACCTCCTAACCCAAACCTCCTAACCAAAACTTAAGGTTTGGCCTTGGGGGTATGGAGGTTTAGCCTTAAAGGTTTTTTAAGTTTGGCCTTGAGGGATTGGAAGTTTGGGTTTGAACCTGACGATGCGAGGGTGCGTAGCGCCCGAGCCGCACAACCCTTAGACTGAAAGTTATGAAGAAGTTGACCTGAACACTGAAAGTTATGATATGGTCACCCTGGAGACTGAAAACTATGAAGTAGTTGGGCCGAACACTGGAAGCTATGATATTGTCAACCTGGACACCGGAATCTATAAACAAGTTGACCTAGATACTAAAAGTTATGATATAGTCAATTTCAAACCTCAAGGTCAAACCTCAAGGCCAAACCTTAAAGCCAAACTTAAACCATTGAGAAATGTTAGTTTTATTCCGAATATTAAAGAAAAAACAATAAAGATCGGTCTGAATAATTTTATTAAATATTTTTCTAAAAAGTAAATTAAAAAACAAAAATTTTAATTTTTTTTTCTCTTTTCCATTAGAAACTGTGTCATTTTATGCAAAATCTCTGAAAATTTCAGAGTGGGATTATTATTATTATTTTTTTAATTTTATTTTGATAAATTATTTTTTTCAATTCAGTTTATTTCTTATAATATCACTCTGGGGATTTATGAAAATATAAAAAGAACGTCAAAGTTTAAAAAAATCAATGAAATTCAAAAGTTATGAATATTTTTCAAATGTCTATAACTTTTTTGAAAATATACTTATCGGGACGTTTGATTTTTTAAATTTTTTGTTTTTAATGTACTTTTTAGAAAAATATTTAAAAAAATCATTCAAGTCGATCTTCACTTTTTTTTTTTTAATTTTCGGTAAAAAACGAAAATTTCTCAATGATTGACATTTTCAATTTTTTTTTTTTTTTTTTTTTTCTTTAGAAACGTTGACATATTTGGCAGGTTTTCTGAAAATTTCAGAGTGAGATTTTTTTTTTAATTCGAAAAAATTATTTTCTTCAATTTAATTCATTTCTCATAATATCACTCTGGGGATTTATGAGGATGTAGAGAGAACGTCAAAGTTAGAAAAAAAAGAAAAAATTTTGAATGAAAAATAAAGTGAGGTCGACCGATATAATTCTAATCGATAGTAATTCTATCGAAAGATTTGTCGTTGTTCATTTATTCATTGTTTCACGTCAATTCCCGTTTGGGCTCTTGAAGCGATAGACGTGTGTGCGCGATCGTAATTTCGTAATTTCTTTGAACGATCTGTACGAGAACGCGTGTGTCAAAAAAAAAGGATTTCAAGGATTTCAAGGATATTTGAATTGAAGAATATATTATAGTGCTGAAAATCGTGCCGATCGTGAGTCTTCGATCTTATACTTTGAAACGTCAAAATAGAATGTCGTCGAAGTGTTGAATTTTTTTTTTTTTTTTTTTAATTCTATGGCTATTCATATGTGTTTCGGGACGATGAAAAAATATTTGACGCTATAAATTCATGATTCGCTGTTGAGCGATGGATGCATGTAACTGATCGTGATTTCAGAATTTCGTTGACCCATTTTGTACGTGAACGCGAGTGTGATTAAAAACATAAAAGGATTTCAATGACATTCGAATTGCAGAACATAAAGTGCTGGATATCGTGTTGATCGTGTGGTTTTTCTTCCGTTTCAAGGATTCCACGAATTTCAAGGATATTTGAATTGTTTGAATAATTACAGCGCTGAAAATCGTGCCGATCGCGTGAGTCTTTGATCTTATATTTTGAAACGTCAAAATATAATGTTTGGAAAATTATATACATTCAACCGAAAAATTCAATCATTAAAAAAAAATCAGTATCGTTTCCTTTTAAATTTGTTTTAATTTACTTTAATTTTCCTGAATTTTTATAGTTTAAATTTTTGTTTAATCATTATTATTCTATGGCATTCCAAATGGATCATTCCATACCAAATCGACCAGTGTTGAACCCAACCCCTTTCGATTTAGCTGAAACTTTTTTATCTTTTTCTACAATGAAAAAAAACATTTTCCATATTTTTTTTTTCTTAATTTTTTTACCCAACCGTCAAAAAGTTATGAATTTAAAAAAAATTGCTATTTATTAATCAAATGTCCATAACTTTTTCGAAAATTGACTTATCGGGAAGATTTTTTTCAAAATGTTTGTTTCTAAGTGAAATTTTCAGAAAATATTTAAAAAATTATTCAGACCGATCTTCATTGTGTTTTTTTTTTTTGAATTTTCGGAAAAAAAATTTCTCTATGATTCGTATTTGTAATTTTTTTAAAAATCAAATTCAAATTGAAAGAAAAAAAAATAATAATCCCACTCTGAAAATTTCAGAGATCTTGCAGAAAATGTCACAGTTTCTAAAGAAATAAAAATTTTAAAACGTCAATCATGGAGAAATTTTCGTTTTTTTTCCGAATATTGAAGAAAAAACAATGAAGATCGGTCTGAACAATTTTATTAAATATTTTTCTAAAAAGTAAATTAAAAAACAAAAATTTTGATTAAACAAACATCCCGATAAGTCAATTTTTGAAATAGTTATGGACATTTGAAAAATAGACATTTTATTTTTAAATTCATAACTTTTGATTTTTTTATTTTTTATTTTTTTTAATTCTGATGTTCTCTCTACATCCTCATAAATCCGCAAAGTGATATTATGAAAAATAAACTGAGTTAAAAAAAATTAATAATCATACTCTGAAAATTTCAGAGACCTTGCAGAAAATATTACAGTTTCTAATGAAAAAAAAAATTAAAAATGTCAATCACCGAGAATTTTTCGTTTTTTTCCGAATATTAAAAAAATAATAATAAAGATCGATCTGAATAATTTTATTGAATATTTTTTTATTTCATTGAACATTGAATATATTTTGAATTTTATAATTTTTTAACTTCTTTTAATTTTTTTTTTTAATTTCGACGTTCTCTCTACATCCTCACAAATCCCAAAAGTGATATTATGAGAAATAAATTAAATTGAAGAAAATAGTTTTCGGTGTCCAAGTTGACAGTATGATAGTTTTAAGTGTCCATGTTGACCGCTCGATGGTTCTCAGTGTCCAGATGAATCGCTTTATAGTTCGCGATGTCCAGGTTGATTTTCAGTGCTCATGTTGACCGCTCGATGGATCTCAGTGTCCAGATGGATCGCTTGATTGTTTTCGATATCCTGGTAAACAATATCATAGCTTTCAGTGTCCAGGTCAACTTCTTCACAGTTTTCTGTGTCTTAGTCAACTTCTTCATAGTTTTCGAGGTCCAGGTTGATTGTATCATAATTTTCAATGTCTAAGTCAACTTCTTCATATTTTTCGAGGTCCAGGTTGATTGTATCATAATTTTCAATGTCCAAGTCAACTTCTTCATATTTTTCGAGGTCCAGATTGACTGTATCATAACTTTCGGTGTTCAAGTCAATTTCGTCAAAGCATTCGAGGTCCAGGTTGATTGTATCATAACTTTCAGTGTCCAGGACAACTTCTTCATAATTTTCGATGTTCACGTTGACTGTATCATAACTTTCGGTGTCCAAGTCAACTTCTTCATATTTTTCGAGGTCCAGGTTGACTGTATCATAACTTTCGGTGTCCAAGTTAACTTCTTCATAGTTTTCGAGGTGCAGGTTGACTGTATCATAACTTTCGGTGTCCAATTCAACTTCTTCATAGTTTTCGAGGTCCAGGTTGACTGTATCATAACTTTCGGTGTCCAAGACAACTTCTTCATAATTTTCGATGTCCAGGTTGACTGTATCATAACTTTCGGTGTCCAAGACAACTTCTTCATAATTTTCGATGTCCAGGTTGACTGTATCATAACTTTCGGTGTCCAAGATAACTTATTCATAATTTTCGATGTCTAGGTTGACTGTATCATAACTTTCAGAGTTCAGGTTAACTTCTTCATAGTTTTCGGTGTCCAAGTTGACAGTATGATAGTTTTAAGTGTCCATATTGACCACTCGATGGTTCTCAGTGTCCAGATGAATCGCTCTATAGTTCACCATGTCCAGGTTGATTATATTATTATTTTTAGTGTCCAGGTCAACTTCTTTATAGTTTTCAGTGCTCATGTTGACCGCTCGATGGATCTCAGTGTCCAGATGGATCGCTTGATTGTTTTCGATATCCTGGTAAACAATATCATAGCTTTTAGTGTCCATGTCAACTTATTCACAGTTTTCTGTGTCTAAGTCAACTTCTTCACAGTGTTCGAGGTCCAGGTTGATTGTATCATAACTTTCAATGTTCAATTCAACTCCTTCATATTTTTCGAGGTCCAGATTGACTGTATCTCAACTTTTGGTGTCCAAGTCAATTTCTTCAAAGTTTTCGAGGTCCAGGTTTATTGTATCATAACTTTCAGTGTCCAAGTCAACTTCTTTATAATTTTCGATGTCCAGGTTGACTGTATTATAACTTTCAGAGTTCAGGTTAACTTCTTCATAGTTTTCGGTATCCGAATTGACTGTATCATAAATTCAAGTGTCCATGTTGACCGCTCGATGGTTTTCAGTGTCCAGATGAATTGCTCTATAGTTTTCTATGTCCAGGTTGACTCTATTATTACTTTTAGTGTCCAGGTCAATTTCTTTATAATTTTCGGGGTTCATGTTGACCACTCGATGGTTCTCAGTGTCCCAATGGATCGTTTCATTGTATCATATCATAGCTTTTACTGTCCAGGTCAACTTTTTCATAGCTTTCGGTGTTCAAGTTGACTACATCATAGCTGCTGGTGTCTAGGTTAACAATTCGATAATTCTTGGTGTCTAGGTGGGATACTCTGTCATTTTCATAGTTTTCGATATTCAGGTCAACTTCGTCATAGTTTTCGATGGCTGGGTTGACTGTATTATAGCTTTAGGTATCTAGGTCAACTTTTTCATATTTTTCGATATGCAGGTTAACTGTATCATAGCTTTCGGTGTCCAGGTCAACTTCTTCATAGTTTTCGACGTCCAAGTTGACCATATCATAGCTCCCAGTGTCCAGATCCATTTCTTCATAGTTTTCGATGTCCAAGTTGACTTCTTTATAGTTTTCGATGTCCAAATCAACTTCTTTATAGTTTTCTAGGTCCAGGTTAACTGTATCATATAATAGCTTTCGGTGTCCAAATCAACTTCTTCATATTTTTCGATGTCCAGGTTGAGTGCATAATAGCCTTCGATGTCCAAATCAACTCCTTTATAGTTTTCGAGGTCCAGGTTGACTTCTTCATGGTTTTTGATGTACAAATTAACTTCTTTATAGTTTTCGAGGTCCACGCTAACTGTATCATAGCTTTTGGTGTCCAGGTCAACTTCTTCATAGTTTTGAGTGTCCATGTTGACCGCTCGACGGTTCTCAGTGTCCAGATGAATCGCTCCACATTTTTCGATGTCCAGGGTGACTATCATAGCTTTCAGTGTCAATTTTTTTTATAGTTTTCGGTGTCCAGGTTGATTGCTCGGTAATTTTCTTTGTCCATGTTGACTGTTCAATAATTTTCGGTGTCCATGTGGATCGTCCCATAGTTTTTGTTATCCGAGTCCATCGATTCATATTTTTCTATATCCAGAATGACTATCATAGCTTCCGATATCCAAGTCAACTTCTTTATATTTTTCGATTACCAAAGTGACTGTATCATGTTTATATTTGTTATTTAAGAAAATGTATGTTCATTCAATATGTTCTCATAAAAAAAAAGCAATTCTAAAAAATTTTGTGAAATTTTATTTTTTTAGGAGAAGAAGCTACGTGTTTAAAATCCGTTGATAGAAGAATTTTCGATTAGCTGAAGAATTTCGACCCCAGATCTTTAAAAAAATAAAACAAAGGGAGTAACATTATAAATTCATTTTTTTATAATAATTTTCTTTTTGTTTTTATCGATTCAATTATTTTCACTGACCTTTTCGATTATTCCGGAAAAATGGTCAACATCCGAAATCGAATTCAAGAGTTTATCAAAGGTGACGGAAACTGTCTTTTCAGATCATTTTCGTATTTTCTTTATAACAATCAAAGCAGACATAGAGAAATTAGATTGGCTATCGTGGCTAACGTTATTCAAAATTGGACGGATTACGAACCTTTCATCTTGGGAGATGAATCGTACGGTAAAATTCTTAATGACAAAGAATCTTATAAATTGCACATGTCAAATGATAGCGTCTACGGAGGGGAGGTAGAAATTCAATCGTTCTCAAAATTATATGATGTGCAGGTATCCGTTCATAGTTATATTTATATTCTTAATGACAAAGAATCTTATAAATTGCACATGTCAAATGATAGCGTCTACGGAGGGGAGGTAGAAATTCAATCGTTCTCAAAATTATATGATGTGCAGGTATCCGTTCATATTTAATCCGGATGAGACTTAGGATTCGGGGGTGCCCAGATATTTTGATATACGAAGATATTAATTTTCAACGTTCACTCCGTTTATTTTAATATACACTACTCGCAAAAATTAAGGGAGCAAGAAAAATTCCCAAATTTTTCGGTGATTTTCGACAGGCTGTATTTCAGTGAAAAATGGTCGTATCAAAGTAATAAAAAAAGCATTTTGAAGCTCCAAGATTCTAGTTTTTAGATCTTTTAGTCAAAAAAATTTGGGAGCTACGGTTCTTACGGATTATTGAGAAATGGCGCGGAAGAAAATATTTGAACTTTTTTTACCTTTTTATTTTTGGTCCATGGTCTTGGACAAATTTTTTCCAGCTAAACCAATACATGTACCAGATCGCCTGTTTATTCAGCTTTGATTCCCGTTTTTCATTTTTTCTCTACGTTGATTTGTTGCGGAGATATCCGACTTTGAATGAAAACAGATTTTTTTGTTTTTAACCACTGATATCTTAGCAGCCAGTGGTCGTACAGAAATTAACTGGGCAGATTTGGAAACGGGAATAAATTTCCTACAAGAGTAATGGGAAAAAAATTGCTACCCGCAATATTCAATTGAAAAAAGTACAAAAAAGTGACTTTTTCCCTTGATTTGGTAAATCGACTGCAGCCTTGTTAATATTGATGGGAAGGCTAATGTTTTAAGGAGCATTTACAGCTCAATGTACCCCCAATAACCCTGCAAATTTACAGATCGATCCATTGAACGGTTCTTCCGGATCGATTGATCGAAATTTTCAGAAAAATTAAAGGAGCATGGTTTTTGTTTCTGAACATCGGGTAATCTTCTTAAAAATGGGAAAATAGATTTCTTTTCGACTTTTTTTTTACATTTCTGCATCTGTTACCGGTTAAATTTCGAAAAAAAATTAATTTTTTTTTTTAATTTGAATTTTTGAATTTTCTTTTTTTTTGCAAATCGATCGATTGAATGGTTTTTCTAGACCGATTGAACAAAATTAAAAAAAAAATGAAAGGAGCAAGGTTTTTGTTTCGAAACATCGGGTAATCTTCTTAACGGCAGGGTAAAAATTTAAAAGCGAAAAAGGCACATTTTCATGATTTTTTTGCGCCGATATAAATAATATTGTTTTATTCATTATATATATATGTATATATATATATATATATATCTCTATATTATATAAAAATTTCGCCGCCGCCGCCGCCGCTGCCGTGTACAAGAATCAAGACGGCCTGAAGTTGGCCACAGACTAAGCAGGGTGAAGTTAGCCATGGAAACGAGAATCGAGCGGGGTAAAGTTGGCCATGGAATCGAGAATCGAGCGCGGTGAAGTTGGCCATGGATTCGAGAATCGAGCATGGTGAGGTTGGCCATGGCATCGAGAATCAAGCGGGATAAAGATGGCCATGGAATCGAGAATCGAGCGCGCTGAAGTTGGCCATGGATGGCCAAATTCAGCGGTTGGTTGCCGGGTGTGGAGGGGGGAGGCGTGGGATGGTGGGGAGGGGGTTGGGGAAGCTGGCGGGCGGGGGGTCGGGGTTTGGGTTAGACGCGAACCTTTACGATGCGAGGGCGCGTAGCGCCCGAAACCGAAACCTCAATAACCCAATAACTCAAACCTCAATAACCTCAATAACTCAAATCTCCTAACCCAAACCTCCTAACCCAAACCTCCAAACCCAAACCATAACGCAAACCGCCAAACCCAAACCTTCAAACCTGACGCGAGGGCGCGTAACGCCCGAGCCGCCGCCGCCGCCGTCGCCGCTGCCGTGTACAAGAATCGATAACCGAAACCTCAATAAACTAAACCTCCTAACTCAAACTTCCTAACCCAAATCTCTTAACCCAAAACTTCTAACCCAAACCTCTTAACCCAAAGGTCTTAACCCAAACCTCCTAAACCAAACCTCTTAACCCAAACCTCCTAACCCAAACCTCCTAACCCAAACCTCCTAACCCAAACCTCCTAACCCAAACCTCCTAACCCAAACCTCCTAACCAAAACTTAAGGTTTGGCCTTGGGGGTATGGAGGTTTAGCCTTAAAGGTTTTTTAAGTTTGGCCTTGAGGGATTGGAAGTTTGGGTTTGAACCTGACGATGCGAGGGTGCGTAGCGCCCGAGCCGCACAACCCTTAGACTGAAAGTTATGAAGAAGTTGACCTGAACACTGAAAGTTATGATATGGTCACCCTGGAGACTGAAAACTATGAAGTAGTTGGGCCGAACACTGGAAGCTATGATATTGTCAACCTGGACACCGGAATCTATAAACAAGTTGACCTAGATACTAAAAGTTATGATATAGTCAATTTCAAACCTCAAGGTCAAACCTCAAGGCCAAACCTTAAAGCCAAACTTAAACCATTGAGAAATGTTAGTTTTATTCCGAATATTAAAGAAAAAACAATAAAGATCGGTCTGAATAATTTTATTAAATATTTTTCTAAAAAGTAAATTAAAAAACAAAAATTTTAATTTTTTTTTCTCTTTTCCATTAGAAACTGTGTCATTTTATGCAAAATCTCTGAAAATTTCAGAGTGGGATTATTATTATTATTTTTTTAATTTTATTTTGATAAATTATTTTTTTCAATTCAGTTTATTTCTTATAATATCACTCTGGGGATTTATGAAAATATAAAAAGAACGTCAAAGTTTAAAAAAATCAATGAAATTCAAAAGTTATGAATATTTTTCAAATGTCTATAACTTTTTTGAAAATATACTTATCGGGACGTTTGATTTTTTAAATTTTTTGTTTTTAATGTACTTTTTAGAAAAATATTTAAAAAAATCATTCAAGTCGATCTTCACTTTTTTTTTTTTAATTTTCGGTAAAAAACGAAAATTTCTCAATGATTGACATTTTCAATTTTTTTTTTTTTTTTTTTTTTCTTTAGAAACGTTGACATATTTGGCAGGTTTTCTGAAAATTTCAGAGTGAGATTTTTTTTTTAATTCGAAAAAATTATTTTCTTCAATTTAATTCATTTCTCATAATATCACTCTGGGGATTTATGAGGATGTAGAGAGAACGTCAAAGTTAGAAAAAAAAGAAAAAATTTTGAATGAAAAATAAAGTGAGGTCGACCGATATAATTCTAATCGATAGTAATTCTATCGAAAGATTTGTCGTTGTTCATTTATTCATTGTTTCACGTCAATTCCCGTTTGGGCTCTTGAAGCGATAGACGTGTGTGCGCGATCGTAATTTCGTAATTTCTTTGAACGATCTGTACGAGAACGCGTGTGTCAAAAAAAAAGGATTTCAAGGATTTCAAGGATATTTGAATTGAAGAATATATTATAGTGCTGAAAATCGTGCCGATCGTGAGTCTTCGATCTTATACTTTGAAACGTCAAAATAGAATGTCGTCGAAGTGTTGAATTTTTTTTTTTTTTTTTTTAATTCTATGGCTATTCATATGTGTTTCGGGACGATGAAAAAATATTTGACGCTATAAATTCATGATTCGCTGTTGAGCGATGGATGCATGTAACTGATCGTGATTTCAGAATTTCGTTGACCCATTTTGTACGTGAACGCGAGTGTGATTAAAAACATAAAAGGATTTCAATGACATTCGAATTGCAGAACATAAAGTGCTGGATATCGTGTTGATCGTGTGGTTTTTCTTCCGTTTCAAGGATTCCACGAATTTCAAGGATATTTGAATTGTTTGAATAATTACAGCGCTGAAAATCGTGCCGATCGCGTGAGTCTTTGATCTTATATTTTGAAACGTCAAAATATAATGTTTGGAAAATTATATACATTCAACCGAAAAATTCAATCATTAAAAAAAAATCAGTATCGTTTCCTTTTAAATTTGTTTTAATTTACTTTAATTTTCCTGAATTTTTATAGTTTAAATTTTTGTTTAATCATTATTATTCTATGGCATTCCAAATGGATCATTCCATACCAAATCGACCAGTGTTGAACCCAACCCCTTTCGATTTAGCTGAAACTTTTTTATCTTTTTCTACAATGAAAAAAAACATTTTCCATATTTTTTTTTTCTTAATTTTTTTACCCAACCGTCAAAAAGTTATGAATTTAAAAAAAATTGCTATTTATTAATCAAATGTCCATAACTTTTTCGAAAATTGACTTATCGGGAAGATTTTTTTCAAAATGTTTGTTTCTAAGTGAAATTTTCAGAAAATATTTAAAAAATTATTCAGACCGATCTTCATTGTGTTTTTTTTTTTTGAATTTTCGGAAAAAAAATTTCTCTATGATTCGTATTTGTAATTTTTTTAAAAATCAAATTCAAATTGAAAGAAAAAAAAATAATAATCCCACTCTGAAAATTTCAGAGATCTTGCAGAAAATGTCACAGTTTCTAAAGAAATAAAAATTTTAAAACGTCAATCATGGAGAAATTTTCGTTTTTTTTCCGAATATTGAAGAAAAAACAATGAAGATCGGTCTGAACAATTTTATTAAATATTTTTCTAAAAAGTAAATTAAAAAACAAAAATTTTGATTAAACAAACATCCCGATAAGTCAATTTTTGAAATAGTTATGGACATTTGAAAAATAGACATTTTATTTTTAAATTCATAACTTTTGATTTTTTTATTTTTTATTTTTTTTAATTCTGATGTTCTCTCTACATCCTCATAAATCCGCAAAGTGATATTATGAAAAATAAACTGAGTTAAAAAAAATTAATAATCATACTCTGAAAATTTCAGAGACCTTGCAGAAAATATTACAGTTTCTAATGAAAAAAAAAATTAAAAATGTCAATCACCGAGAATTTTTCGTTTTTTTCCGAATATTAAAAAAATAATAATAAAGATCGATCTGAATAATTTTATTGAATATTTTTTTATTTCATTGAACATTGAATATATTTTGAATTTTATAATTTTTTAACTTCTTTTAATTTTTTTTTTTAATTTCGACGTTCTCTCTACATCCTCACAAATCCCAAAAGTGATATTATGAGAAATAAATTAAATTGAAGAAAATAGTTTTCGGTGTCCAAGTTGACAGTATGATAGTTTTAAGTGTCCATGTTGACCGCTCGATGGTTCTCAGTGTCCAGATGAATCGCTTTATAGTTCGCGATGTCCAGGTTGATTTTCAGTGCTCATGTTGACCGCTCGATGGATCTCAGTGTCCAGATGGATCGCTTGATTGTTTTCGATATCCTGGTAAACAATATCATAGCTTTCAGTGTCCAGGTCAACTTCTTCACAGTTTTCTGTGTCTTAGTCAACTTCTTCATAGTTTTCGAGGTCCAGGTTGATTGTATCATAATTTTCAATGTCTAAGTCAACTTCTTCATATTTTTCGAGGTCCAGGTTGATTGTATCATAATTTTCAATGTCCAAGTCAACTTCTTCATATTTTTCGAGGTCCAGATTGACTGTATCATAACTTTCGGTGTTCAAGTCAATTTCGTCAAAGCATTCGAGGTCCAGGTTGATTGTATCATAACTTTCAGTGTCCAGGACAACTTCTTCATAATTTTCGATGTTCACGTTGACTGTATCATAACTTTCGGTGTCCAAGTCAACTTCTTCATATTTTTCGAGGTCCAGGTTGACTGTATCATAACTTTCGGTGTCCAAGTTAACTTCTTCATAGTTTTCGAGGTGCAGGTTGACTGTATCATAACTTTCGGTGTCCAATTCAACTTCTTCATAGTTTTCGAGGTCCAGGTTGACTGTATCATAACTTTCGGTGTCCAAGACAACTTCTTCATAATTTTCGATGTCCAGGTTGACTGTATCATAACTTTCGGTGTCCAAGACAACTTCTTCATAATTTTCGATGTCCAGGTTGACTGTATCATAACTTTCGGTGTCCAAGATAACTTATTCATAATTTTCGATGTCTAGGTTGACTGTATCATAACTTTCAGAGTTCAGGTTAACTTCTTCATAGTTTTCGGTGTCCAAGTTGACAGTATGATAGTTTTAAGTGTCCATATTGACCACTCGATGGTTCTCAGTGTCCAGATGAATCGCTCTATAGTTCACCATGTCCAGGTTGATTATATTATTATTTTTAGTGTCCAGGTCAACTTCTTTATAGTTTTCAGTGCTCATGTTGACCGCTCGATGGATCTCAGTGTCCAGATGGATCGCTTGATTGTTTTCGATATCCTGGTAAACAATATCATAGCTTTTAGTGTCCATGTCAACTTATTCACAGTTTTCTGTGTCTAAGTCAACTTCTTCACAGTGTTCGAGGTCCAGGTTGATTGTATCATAACTTTCAATGTTCAATTCAACTCCTTCATATTTTTCGAGGTCCAGATTGACTGTATCTCAACTTTTGGTGTCCAAGTCAATTTCTTCAAAGTTTTCGAGGTCCAGGTTTATTGTATCATAACTTTCAGTGTCCAAGTCAACTTCTTTATAATTTTCGATGTCCAGGTTGACTGTATTATAACTTTCAGAGTTCAGGTTAACTTCTTCATAGTTTTCGGTATCCGAATTGACTGTATCATAAATTCAAGTGTCCATGTTGACCGCTCGATGGTTTTCAGTGTCCAGATGAATTGCTCTATAGTTTTCTATGTCCAGGTTGACTCTATTATTACTTTTAGTGTCCAGGTCAATTTCTTTATAATTTTCGGGGTTCATGTTGACCACTCGATGGTTCTCAGTGTCCCAATGGATCGTTTCATTGTATCATATCATAGCTTTTACTGTCCAGGTCAACTTTTTCATAGCTTTCGGTGTTCAAGTTGACTACATCATAGCTGCTGGTGTCTAGGTTAACAATTCGATAATTCTTGGTGTCTAGGTGGGATACTCTGTCATTTTCATAGTTTTCGATATTCAGGTCAACTTCGTCATAGTTTTCGATGGCTGGGTTGACTGTATTATAGCTTTAGGTATCTAGGTCAACTTTTTCATATTTTTCGATATGCAGGTTAACTGTATCATAGCTTTCGGTGTCCAGGTCAACTTCTTCATAGTTTTCGACGTCCAAGTTGACCATATCATAGCTCCCAGTGTCCAGATCCATTTCTTCATAGTTTTCGATGTCCAAGTTGACTTCTTTATAGTTTTCGATGTCCAAATCAACTTCTTTATAGTTTTCTAGGTCCAGGTTAACTGTATCATATAATAGCTTTCGGTGTCCAAATCAACTTCTTCATATTTTTCGATGTCCAGGTTGAGTGCATAATAGCCTTCGATGTCCAAATCAACTCCTTTATAGTTTTCGAGGTCCAGGTTGACTTCTTCATGGTTTTTGATGTACAAATTAACTTCTTTATAGTTTTCGAGGTCCACGCTAACTGTATCATAGCTTTTGGTGTCCAGGTCAACTTCTTCATAGTTTTGAGTGTCCATGTTGACCGCTCGACGGTTCTCAGTGTCCAGATGAATCGCTCCACATTTTTCGATGTCCAGGGTGACTATCATAGCTTTCAGTGTCAATTTTTTTTATAGTTTTCGGTGTCCAGGTTGATTGCTCGGTAATTTTCTTTGTCCATGTTGACTGTTCAATAATTTTCGGTGTCCATGTGGATCGTCCCATAGTTTTTGTTATCCGAGTCCATCGATTCATATTTTTCTATATCCAGAATGACTATCATAGCTTCCGATATCCAAGTCAACTTCTTTATATTTTTCGATTACCAAAGTGACTGTATCATGTTTATATTTGTTATTTAAGAAAATGTATGTTCATTCAATATGTTCTCATAAAAAAAAAGCAATTCTAAAAAATTTTGTGAAATTTTATTTTTTTAGGAGAAGAAGCTACGTGTTTAAAATCCGTTGATAGAAGAATTTTCGATTAGCTGAAGAATTTCGACCCCAGATCTTTAAAAAAATAAAACAAAGGGAGTAACATTATAAATTCATTTTTTTATAATAATTTTCTTTTTGTTTTTATCGATTCAATTATTTTCACTGACCTTTTCGATTATTCCGGAAAAATGGTCAACATCCGAAATCGAATTCAAGAGTTTATCAAAGGTGACGGAAACTGTCTTTTCAGATCATTTTCGTATTTTCTTTATAACAATCAAAGCAGACATAGAGAAATTAGATTGGCTATCGTGGCTAACGTTATTCAAAATTGGACGGATTACGAACCTTTCATCTTGGGAGATGAATCGTACGGTAAAATTCTTAATGACAAAGAATCTTATAAATTGCACATGTCAAATGATAGCGTCTACGGAGGGGAGGTAGAAATTCAATCGTTCTCAAAATTATATGATGTGCAGGTATCCGTTCATAGTTATATTTATATTCTTAATGACAAAGAATCTTATAAATTGCACATGTCAAATGATAGCGTCTACGGAGGGGAGGTAGAAATTCAATCGTTCTCAAAATTATATGATGTGCAGGTATCCGTTCATATTTAATCCGGATGAGACTTAGGATTCGGGGGTGCCCAGATATTTTGATATACGAAGATATTAATTTTCAACGTTCACTCCGTTTATTTTAATATACACTACTCGCAAAAATTAAGGGAGCAAGAAAAATTCCCAAATTTTTCGGTGATTTTCGACAGGCTGTATTTCAGTGAAAAATGGTCGTATCAAAGTAATAAAAAAAGCATTTTGAAGCTCCAAGATTCTAGTTTTTAGATCTTTTAGTCAAAAAAATTTGGGAGCTACGGTTCTTACGGATTATTGAGAAATGGCGCGGAAGAAAATATTTGAACTTTTTTTACCTTTTTATTTTTGGTCCATGGTCTTGGACAAATTTTTTCCAGCTAAACCAATACATGTACCAGATCGCCTGTTTATTCAGCTTTGATTCCCGTTTTTCATTTTTTCTCTACGTTGATTTGTTGCGGAGATATCCGACTTTGAATGAAAACAGATTTTTTTGTTTTTAACCACTGATATCTTAGCAGCCAGTGGTCGTACAGAAATTAACTGGGCAGATTTGGAAACGGGAATAAATTTCCTACAAGAGTAATGGGAAAAAAATTGCTACCCGCAATATTCAATTGAAAAAAGTACAAAAAAGTGACTTTTTCCCTTGATTTGGTAAATCGACTGCAGCCTTGTTAATATTGATGGGAAGGCTAATGTTTTAAGGAGCATTTACAGCTCAATGTACCCCCAATAACCCTGCAAATTTACAGATCGATCCATTGAACGGTTCTTCCGGATCGATTGATCGAAATTTTCAGAAAAATTAAAGGAGCATGGTTTTTGTTTCTGAACATCGGGTAATCTTCTTAAAAATGGGAAAATAGATTTCTTTTCGACTTTTTTTTTACATTTCTGCATCTGTTACCGGTTAAATTTCGAAAAAAAATTAATTTTTTTTTTTAATTTGAATTTTTGAATTTTCTTTTTTTTTGCAAATCGATCGATTGAATGGTTTTTCTAGACCGATTGAACAAAATTAAAAAAAAAATGAAAGGAGCAAGGTTTTTGTTTCGAAACATCGGGTAATCTTCTTAACGGCAGGGTAAAAATTTAAAAGCGAAAAAGGCACATTTTCATGATTTTTTTGCGCCGATATAAATAATATTGTTTTATTCATTATATATATATGTATATATATATATATATATATCTCTATATTATATAAAAATTTCGCCGCCGCCGCCGCCGCTGCCGTGTACAAGAATCAAGACGGCCTGAAGTTGGCCACAGACTAAGCAGGGTGAAGTTAGCCATGGAAACGAGAATCGAGCGGGGTAAAGTTGGCCATGGAATCGAGAATCGAGCGCGGTGAAGTTGGCCATGGATTCGAGAATCGAGCATGGTGAGGTTGGCCATGGCATCGAGAATCAAGCGGGATAAAGATGGCCATGGAATCGAGAATCGAGCGCGCTGAAGTTGGCCATGGATGGCCAAATTCAGCGGTTGGTTGCCGGGTGTGGAGGGGGGAGGCGTGGGATGGTGGGGAGGGGGTTGGGGAAGCTGGCGGGCGGGGGGTCGGGGTTTGGGTTAGACGCGAACCTTTACGATGCGAGGGCGCGTAGCGCCCGAAACCGAAACCTCAATAACCCAATAACTCAAACCTCAATAACCTCAATAACTCAAATCTCCTAACCCAAACCTCCTAACCCAAACCTCCAAACCCAAACCATAACGCAAACCGCCAAACCCAAACCTTCAAACCTGACGCGAGGGCGCGTAACGCCCGAGCCGCCGCCGCCGCCGTCGCCGCTGCCGTGTACAAGAATCGATAACCGAAACCTCAATAAACTAAACCTCCTAACTCAAACTTCCTAACCCAAATCTCTTAACCCAAAACTTCTAACCCAAACCTCTTAACCCAAAGGTCTTAACCCAAACCTCCTAAACCAAACCTCTTAACCCAAACCTCCTAACCCAAACCTCCTAACCCAAACCTCCTAACCCAAACCTCCTAACCCAAACCTCCTAACCCAAACCTCCTAACCAAAACTTAAGGTTTGGCCTTGGGGGTATGGAGGTTTAGCCTTAAAGGTTTTTTAAGTTTGGCCTTGAGGGATTGGAAGTTTGGGTTTGAACCTGACGATGCGAGGGTGCGTAGCGCCCGAGCCGCACAACCCTTAGACTGAAAGTTATGAAGAAGTTGACCTGAACACTGAAAGTTATGATATGGTCACCCTGGAGACTGAAAACTATGAAGTAGTTGGGCCGAACACTGGAAGCTATGATATTGTCAACCTGGACACCGGAATCTATAAACAAGTTGACCTAGATACTAAAAGTTATGATATAGTCAATTTCAAACCTCAAGGTCAAACCTCAAGGCCAAACCTTAAAGCCAAACTTAAACCATTGAGAAATGTTAGTTTTATTCCGAATATTAAAGAAAAAACAATAAAGATCGGTCTGAATAATTTTATTAAATATTTTTCTAAAAAGTAAATTAAAAAACAAAAATTTTAATTTTTTTTTCTCTTTTCCATTAGAAACTGTGTCATTTTATGCAAAATCTCTGAAAATTTCAGAGTGGGATTATTATTATTATTTTTTTAATTTTATTTTGATAAATTATTTTTTTCAATTCAGTTTATTTCTTATAATATCACTCTGGGGATTTATGAAAATATAAAAAGAACGTCAAAGTTTAAAAAAATCAATGAAATTCAAAAGTTATGAATATTTTTCAAATGTCTATAACTTTTTTGAAAATATACTTATCGGGACGTTTGATTTTTTAAATTTTTTGTTTTTAATGTACTTTTTAGAAAAATATTTAAAAAAATCATTCAAGTCGATCTTCACTTTTTTTTTTTTAATTTTCGGTAAAAAACGAAAATTTCTCAATGATTGACATTTTCAATTTTTTTTTTTTTTTTTTTTTTCTTTAGAAACGTTGACATATTTGGCAGGTTTTCTGAAAATTTCAGAGTGAGATTTTTTTTTTAATTCGAAAAAATTATTTTCTTCAATTTAATTCATTTCTCATAATATCACTCTGGGGATTTATGAGGATGTAGAGAGAACGTCAAAGTTAGAAAAAAAAGAAAAAATTTTGAATGAAAAATAAAGTGAGGTCGACCGATATAATTCTAATCGATAGTAATTCTATCGAAAGATTTGTCGTTGTTCATTTATTCATTGTTTCACGTCAATTCCCGTTTGGGCTCTTGAAGCGATAGACGTGTGTGCGCGATCGTAATTTCGTAATTTCTTTGAACGATCTGTACGAGAACGCGTGTGTCAAAAAAAAAGGATTTCAAGGATTTCAAGGATATTTGAATTGAAGAATATATTATAGTGCTGAAAATCGTGCCGATCGTGAGTCTTCGATCTTATACTTTGAAACGTCAAAATAGAATGTCGTCGAAGTGTTGAATTTTTTTTTTTTTTTTTTTAATTCTATGGCTATTCATATGTGTTTCGGGACGATGAAAAAATATTTGACGCTATAAATTCATGATTCGCTGTTGAGCGATGGATGCATGTAACTGATCGTGATTTCAGAATTTCGTTGACCCATTTTGTACGTGAACGCGAGTGTGATTAAAAACATAAAAGGATTTCAATGACATTCGAATTGCAGAACATAAAGTGCTGGATATCGTGTTGATCGTGTGGTTTTTCTTCCGTTTCAAGGATTCCACGAATTTCAAGGATATTTGAATTGTTTGAATAATTACAGCGCTGAAAATCGTGCCGATCGCGTGAGTCTTTGATCTTATATTTTGAAACGTCAAAATATAATGTTTGGAAAATTATATACATTCAACCGAAAAATTCAATCATTAAAAAAAAATCAGTATCGTTTCCTTTTAAATTTGTTTTAATTTACTTTAATTTTCCTGAATTTTTATAGTTTAAATTTTTGTTTAATCATTATTATTCTATGGCATTCCAAATGGATCATTCCATACCAAATCGACCAGTGTTGAACCCAACCCCTTTCGATTTAGCTGAAACTTTTTTATCTTTTTCTACAATGAAAAAAAACATTTTCCATATTTTTTTTTTCTTAATTTTTTTACCCAACCGTCAAAAAGTTATGAATTTAAAAAAAATTGCTATTTATTAATCAAATGTCCATAACTTTTTCGAAAATTGACTTATCGGGAAGATTTTTTTCAAAATGTTTGTTTCTAAGTGAAATTTTCAGAAAATATTTAAAAAATTATTCAGACCGATCTTCATTGTGTTTTTTTTTTTTGAATTTTCGGAAAAAAAATTTCTCTATGATTCGTATTTGTAATTTTTTTAAAAATCAAATTCAAATTGAAAGAAAAAAAAATAATAATCCCACTCTGAAAATTTCAGAGATCTTGCAGAAAATGTCACAGTTTCTAAAGAAATAAAAATTTTAAAACGTCAATCATGGAGAAATTTTCGTTTTTTTTCCGAATATTGAAGAAAAAACAATGAAGATCGGTCTGAACAATTTTATTAAATATTTTTCTAAAAAGTAAATTAAAAAACAAAAATTTTGATTAAACAAACATCCCGATAAGTCAATTTTTGAAATAGTTATGGACATTTGAAAAATAGACATTTTATTTTTAAATTCATAACTTTTGATTTTTTTATTTTTTATTTTTTTTAATTCTGATGTTCTCTCTACATCCTCATAAATCCGCAAAGTGATATTATGAAAAATAAACTGAGTTAAAAAAAATTAATAATCATACTCTGAAAATTTCAGAGACCTTGCAGAAAATATTACAGTTTCTAATGAAAAAAAAAATTAAAAATGTCAATCACCGAGAATTTTTCGTTTTTTTCCGAATATTAAAAAAATAATAATAAAGATCGATCTGAATAATTTTATTGAATATTTTTTTATTTCATTGAACATTGAATATATTTTGAATTTTATAATTTTTTAACTTCTTTTAATTTTTTTTTTTAATTTCGACGTTCTCTCTACATCCTCACAAATCCCAAAAGTGATATTATGAGAAATAAATTAAATTGAAGAAAATAGTTTTCGGTGTCCAAGTTGACAGTATGATAGTTTTAAGTGTCCATGTTGACCGCTCGATGGTTCTCAGTGTCCAGATGAATCGCTTTATAGTTCGCGATGTCCAGGTTGATTTTCAGTGCTCATGTTGACCGCTCGATGGATCTCAGTGTCCAGATGGATCGCTTGATTGTTTTCGATATCCTGGTAAACAATATCATAGCTTTCAGTGTCCAGGTCAACTTCTTCACAGTTTTCTGTGTCTTAGTCAACTTCTTCATAGTTTTCGAGGTCCAGGTTGATTGTATCATAATTTTCAATGTCTAAGTCAACTTCTTCATATTTTTCGAGGTCCAGGTTGATTGTATCATAATTTTCAATGTCCAAGTCAACTTCTTCATATTTTTCGAGGTCCAGATTGACTGTATCATAACTTTCGGTGTTCAAGTCAATTTCGTCAAAGCATTCGAGGTCCAGGTTGATTGTATCATAACTTTCAGTGTCCAGGACAACTTCTTCATAATTTTCGATGTTCACGTTGACTGTATCATAACTTTCGGTGTCCAAGTCAACTTCTTCATATTTTTCGAGGTCCAGGTTGACTGTATCATAACTTTCGGTGTCCAAGTTAACTTCTTCATAGTTTTCGAGGTGCAGGTTGACTGTATCATAACTTTCGGTGTCCAATTCAACTTCTTCATAGTTTTCGAGGTCCAGGTTGACTGTATCATAACTTTCGGTGTCCAAGACAACTTCTTCATAATTTTCGATGTCCAGGTTGACTGTATCATAACTTTCGGTGTCCAAGACAACTTCTTCATAATTTTCGATGTCCAGGTTGACTGTATCATAACTTTCGGTGTCCAAGATAACTTATTCATAATTTTCGATGTCTAGGTTGACTGTATCATAACTTTCAGAGTTCAGGTTAACTTCTTCATAGTTTTCGGTGTCCAAGTTGACAGTATGATAGTTTTAAGTGTCCATATTGACCACTCGATGGTTCTCAGTGTCCAGATGAATCGCTCTATAGTTCACCATGTCCAGGTTGATTATATTATTATTTTTAGTGTCCAGGTCAACTTCTTTATAGTTTTCAGTGCTCATGTTGACCGCTCGATGGATCTCAGTGTCCAGATGGATCGCTTGATTGTTTTCGATATCCTGGTAAACAATATCATAGCTTTTAGTGTCCATGTCAACTTATTCACAGTTTTCTGTGTCTAAGTCAACTTCTTCACAGTGTTCGAGGTCCAGGTTGATTGTATCATAACTTTCAATGTTCAATTCAACTCCTTCATATTTTTCGAGGTCCAGATTGACTGTATCTCAACTTTTGGTGTCCAAGTCAATTTCTTCAAAGTTTTCGAGGTCCAGGTTTATTGTATCATAACTTTCAGTGTCCAAGTCAACTTCTTTATAATTTTCGATGTCCAGGTTGACTGTATTATAACTTTCAGAGTTCAGGTTAACTTCTTCATAGTTTTCGGTATCCGAATTGACTGTATCATAAATTCAAGTGTCCATGTTGACCGCTCGATGGTTTTCAGTGTCCAGATGAATTGCTCTATAGTTTTCTATGTCCAGGTTGACTCTATTATTACTTTTAGTGTCCAGGTCAATTTCTTTATAATTTTCGGGGTTCATGTTGACCACTCGATGGTTCTCAGTGTCCCAATGGATCGTTTCATTGTATCATATCATAGCTTTTACTGTCCAGGTCAACTTTTTCATAGCTTTCGGTGTTCAAGTTGACTACATCATAGCTGCTGGTGTCTAGGTTAACAATTCGATAATTCTTGGTGTCTAGGTGGGATACTCTGTCATTTTCATAGTTTTCGATATTCAGGTCAACTTCGTCATAGTTTTCGATGGCTGGGTTGACTGTATTATAGCTTTAGGTATCTAGGTCAACTTTTTCATATTTTTCGATATGCAGGTTAACTGTATCATAGCTTTCGGTGTCCAGGTCAACTTCTTCATAGTTTTCGACGTCCAAGTTGACCATATCATAGCTCCCAGTGTCCAGATCCATTTCTTCATAGTTTTCGATGTCCAAGTTGACTTCTTTATAGTTTTCGATGTCCAAATCAACTTCTTTATAGTTTTCTAGGTCCAGGTTAACTGTATCATATAATAGCTTTCGGTGTCCAAATCAACTTCTTCATATTTTTCGATGTCCAGGTTGAGTGCATAATAGCCTTCGATGTCCAAATCAACTCCTTTATAGTTTTCGAGGTCCAGGTTGACTTCTTCATGGTTTTTGATGTACAAATTAACTTCTTTATAGTTTTCGAGGTCCACGCTAACTGTATCATAGCTTTTGGTGTCCAGGTCAACTTCTTCATAGTTTTGAGTGTCCATGTTGACCGCTCGACGGTTCTCAGTGTCCAGATGAATCGCTCCACATTTTTCGATGTCCAGGGTGACTATCATAGCTTTCAGTGTCAATTTTTTTTATAGTTTTCGGTGTCCAGGTTGATTGCTCGGTAATTTTCTTTGTCCATGTTGACTGTTCAATAATTTTCGGTGTCCATGTGGATCGTCCCATAGTTTTTGTTATCCGAGTCCATCGATTCATATTTTTCTATATCCAGAATGACTATCATAGCTTCCGATATCCAAGTCAACTTCTTTATATTTTTCGATTACCAAAGTGACTGTATCATGTTTATATTTGTTATTTAAGAAAATGTATGTTCATTCAATATGTTCTCATAAAAAAAAAGCAATTCTAAAAAATTTTGTGAAATTTTATTTTTTTAGGAGAAGAAGCTACGTGTTTAAAATCCGTTGATAGAAGAATTTTCGATTAGCTGAAGAATTTCGACCCCAGATCTTTAAAAAAATAAAACAAAGGGAGTAACATTATAAATTCATTTTTTTATAATAATTTTCTTTTTGTTTTTATCGATTCAATTATTTTCACTGACCTTTTCGATTATTCCGGAAAAATGGTCAACATCCGAAATCGAATTCAAGAGTTTATCAAAGGTGACGGAAACTGTCTTTTCAGATCATTTTCGTATTTTCTTTATAACAATCAAAGCAGACATAGAGAAATTAGATTGGCTATCGTGGCTAACGTTATTCAAAATTGGACGGATTACGAACCTTTCATCTTGGGAGATGAATCGTACGGTAAAATTCTTAATGACAAAGAATCTTATAAATTGCACATGTCAAATGATAGCGTCTACGGAGGGGAGGTAGAAATTCAATCGTTCTCAAAATTATATGATGTGCAGGTATCCGTTCATAGGGACGGTATGCAATCTCCGAGAAAAATTGGATAAAATTGTCGAAAGGGACATTTATCTCTTTTATTATCAGGAATTATAGATGCTGGGCATTTTGATGTTCTCAATTGTGAGCAGCAACAATTCGTGAACTCAGTTACAAAATTAGTAACGAAACCAAGCACTAAGGAAAGTTCAAACATTCAAATATTAACGGCAACGTCAAAAAGCAACATAAAATCACAAATAAAATCGACTCAGAACACAAAGCCAAAATCAACAATAATAGTAAAATTACCAATAGAAGCAAGCACAGAGTCGATTATAAAACCAAAAACTAAATCGAGTTCAAATATAACAACTATGAAGTCTCAAATTAAAACCACTATCCAGTCAAAAACAAATTTAAAAACTAAATCGAGTCATAAAAATATAACTGATGTGAAATCTACACATGGATTAATTGCTCAGTTCAATGTGAAATCAAGAACAAAATCGAGCTTTAATACAATGGCAAAGATAACACCAGTCAAATCATTTAGTGCAACAAATGAAAAGTCAAATAAATACCCAATCGCAATTTCGATCTCAAATCCAATTATAGATAATATCAAATCAGATAAAAAATTAATTATCAACTCCAAAACAAAAATAAACGTTAAGAAAAATAATAAAAACCCAGAGGAAATACCTGCAAACTCGGTTATAACGAAAAGTAAACAAAAATTTAAAATAAATAAAAATTTAATAAATAAAAATATAACGCCTCAAAAAATAGTGCATGATGTACCATCAATCGATGATAAAAATTTAGAAACTCATAATAAATTGGAAATAACTATAGAAAAGGATATCAAACCTGATGGTAATTGTTTGTTTCGGTCGTTTGCCCATTTCCTTTACAATAATGAAGAAAAACATCGGCAAATTAGATTAAAAATTGTTTCAAACGTCGTTAAAAATTGGTCATTTTATCACCCGTTTGTAATAGGCGACGAATCTTATAATTCAATTATTGTTAACAAAAAATCATACAAATTGTATATGTCAAATGACCATGTCTATGGAGGAGAGGTCGAAATTCAATCATTTGTGAATTTATATAATATGCAAGTATTAATTCATAAAAATAATATTGAAATTCTACGTGAAAATAAACAAATTTATAGTAACGGTGAATTAAATCTTTTATTAACAGGTCCTTCAGATGCCGGTCATTACGATATTATCAAATGTTCGAATCTTAATTTTTGGCAAAACTACCGTAAGAATAATGACCGGAAGTATTATTCAGAAAATAAAAATAAAATAAATGTCAAAAGACACGTCAAAAATTTAACAGATACAATTTTAGATAACAAACGAAAATCCGATCGAATCGATAATATGAATGAAGAACGATTGAAGAAAAAAAGGAAGAAAAATGTAGTTGAGAATATGAATGAAGAACGTTTGAACAAAAAGAGAGTGACAGATATCGTTGAGAATATGCCTGAAGAACGTCTGGTTAAAAAGAGAATGACAGATCTTATTGAGAATATGCCTGAAGAACGCGTGGTTAAAAAGAGAATGACAGATCTTATTGAGAATATGCCTGAAGAACGCGTGGTTAAAAAGAGAATGAAAGATGTTATTGAGAATATGCCTGAAGAACGCGTGGTTAAAAAGAGAATGAAAGATGTTATTGAGAATATGCCTGAAGAACGCGTGGTTAAAAAGAGAATGAAAGATATTATTGAAAACATGCCTGAAGAACGTGTTAATAAAAGAAGAAATGTTCAACGAGTTATTAAAATGTGGTCAAATGAAACATCGTATTTAGATTTTGGAGATATGAATTATGTCTGTCCATTCTGTTCGGCATTATTCTGGAAAGTAGAATTTTCAAAAAAAAGTTGTTGTCATGGTGGGAAAGTACAACTCCCACCCTTAAGTGAATATAATGATGATTTGAAAAAATTATTATATAATGGAAAATTTCGACAATTGATCCGTTACTATAATAGCCTTTTTTCTTTTGTGAGTTTTTGCACGAATGAAATAAATGATATCAAACGTGGTGAATAACTTGAAAATTCAAGGTCAGGTTTGTCACATCATTTCAAAAAGTATTGTTCCGAACAAAGGTGATTTACCACGCTGCGGACAAATTTATATTTATGATAATTATAAAATAACAGAGCAAATTTTAACAGAAAATAAAAAATTAGTCAAAGAACATATTCAAATTATATCGAAAGTATTAAACAATGTAAACGCATATGCAAAAAAATATAAACATTTATATGAATTGTCTCAGGATAAATCTTTGCCAGAGTATTATTTGTATTTTGTTCGAAATAAAAATTTAAATAAACATCGTTATAATTTGCCTACAACTGCTGAATGTGCAGCATTGATAATTTCAAAAGATGGTGAAGTTCCTGTTTTTGATTTGCAGGTTTATCAAAAGTTTCCGAATAAAGATGTTGACTCTCAATCATATTTGAATAAATTATCTTTTCATACAGATCCTATGTCCTTTCCAATCATGTTTCCGTATGGGGATTTAGGGTGGAGCCCATCATTTACTCAAAAAAAAAAATTCAACAAAAAGGCTTACAGCTCTACAGTATTATTCGCACCGTTTAGCATTCAGATTAGATAGTAAATTCAATCCAATTTTATATTGTGGTCGATTAACTCAACAATATATAATTCAAGCTTATATTATAATCGAAAATAATAGATTAAATTTCATTAGATTCAATCAAAAAAAATTGCGAATTGAATGTTATCAAGGATTAGTTGATCATGTAGCACGTAGTGTCATGAATTCCGCAGAGTCGGAACGATTGGGAAATATTTTTGTTTTACCTTCAACATATTTAGGTAGTCCTAGAAATATGCATCAAAATTATCAGGATGCAATGGCCATTGTAAGAAAAGTTGGAAGACCTGATTTATTCATAACAATGACGTGTAATCCAAATTGGCCAGAATTGAAACGAGTTTTACAAAAATTCCCTTCGGGAACAACATGTAACGACATCCCAAATATTACAGTAAGATTATTTCATTCAAAATTACGTTCTCTTTTATCAGATATTATAAGTGGAAAAGTTTTCGGAGAAGTTTTAGCATATGTTTATACTATCGAATTTCAAAAACGCGGGTTGCCTCATGCTCATATGTTGTTTGTAATAGATTATAAAACTAAATTAACAACTCCTGAAATGAT
Organism: Alloplasta piceator; assembly: GCA_946863875.1. NCBI lineage: Eukaryota > Metazoa > Arthropoda > Insecta > Hymenoptera > Ichneumonidae > Alloplasta > Alloplasta piceator. The sequence continues at coordinate 24,305,035 of OX333075.1, forward strand.
TGATAAATTCATCAGTGCGGAAATCCCTTCAACTGATCCCGACTTGCAAGCGTTGGTGATAAGACATATGTTACATGGACCCCACACAGAATACAAATACTCCCCATGTTATGATAAAACTAAAGATGTTTGTTCAAAAAAGTTTCCGAAAGAGTTTTGTAAGTCTACCGAGTTTGAGAAAAATGGTTTTCCAAAATATAGACGTAGAAATAATATTCATTCAGGACACGTTTATAATAGTATGATTAACGGAAATTTTGTAGCAGTAGATAATACTATGGTTGTCCCTTACAATCCAGAACTTCTTTTGAAATATAAATGTCACATAAACGTCGAGTATTGTGCATCCATCATGAGCACTAAATATTTGTATAAGTACTTACATAAAGGACACGGTCGAGTGTATATAAAAGTCGAAAAAAACAATTTAGAAACAAACACAGAAATTTATGATGAAATTGCCGATTATATTGATAGTCGTTATGTCAGTCCAATGGAGGCTGCTTGGCGAATACAAGAATTGCCTCTTTCCGGGAGATCTCACACAATTGTTCGATTAGCTTTACATACGGAAAATCAACAAAGTATTATTTTTGAGGAAAATGCTTTATTAAAAAATGAAACAACATTAACAGCATGGTTTAAATTAAATCAAATTGATGATAAAGCAAGAATAATTTTATACGCAAACATTCCGAGAAAATATAAATTTGATCCTTTAAAAAAGATTTGGATAAAACGTAAAGTATTTTCCAGAGCAATCGGTCGTGTTGTTAGTGTAAGTCCTAAAAATATCGAACGTTTTCATTTAAAACTTATTCTAAATCGTGTTCCAGGGGCCACATGTTTCAATGATCTCAAAAAACACAAAAATGTAACTTACGAGACATTTCAAAAAGCTGCAATCGCAATGGGATTAGTTGAATGCGAGAAAGCAATTTTCAATATTTTTGAGGAAGCTTGCATAATAATGCTACCTAAAGAATTACGTAGATTTTTTGCATGGTTCCTCATTTCTGATAACTTCATAATTGGTAAAGAAATTTGGGATAAATTTAAAAAATATTTTTGTGAAGGTTTTTCGGATAACAATGAAAATAGGTCATTATTTGAGATAAATGAAATTTTCAAGTTAGAAAATATGAAATGTACAGATTTTGGTCTTCCAGAGCCAGATTTTAATTTCGATAACAAATTTGAAAATGTTCAAGAAACATTGATGTTCAATAAAAATAAATTTGAAGAATTAGTTGTTAAATTAAACGTTGAGCAAAAAACAATTTTCGATTATATAATTAAAGACGGTAATAGAAAAATGATTTATATTGATGGACCCGGAGGCACTGGTAAAACATTTCTTTATGAAGTATTAATTTATTATTTTTTAAGTATTCAACGAAAAGTTTTACCAATGGCCTGGACAGGAATTGCATCTATTTTATTACCTGGAGGTATAACAAGTCACAAGACTTTTAAATTACCTTTAGATTTAACATCAATCGAAAGTTCGTTTTTAAATTTAGCATCAGATAAAAAGAAATTACGGGAGTGTGATGTAATTATTTGTGATGAAGCTTCAATGATACCGAAGAAAGCATTAGAAATTGTTGATAGAACTCTTCGAGATTGTTGTCGACTCGAAAATGTTCCATTTGCCGGGAAATTAATTATATTAGGTGGAGATTTTCGACAAATTCTTCCAGTGGTCAAAGACGGAACAAAATTGAATATCATTAAAGATACAATAAAATTTTCACGTCTATGGAATCACTTTAAAATTATGAAATTAAAGACAAACATGCGTACACATGATCAATCATTTTCAATTCTTTTATTGAAAATTGGATCAGGTCATATAACAACGTTGCGGATACCTGAAAATTGGAGAACGAATGATATCTGTTCAAAAATTTACGGTACCGAAATTTTGAATGACGATGATCTATCAAATCGGGTAATTTTAACTTGCCATAATGAAGATGTGCATATTTTAAATGAAAAAATATAAAAAAAAATTAAAAGTGTTGGAAAAACATATTACGCTATAGATTATGCAAAACATAAAGGACTTGACCAAACCGATGATGATATCAATTTAAATTATCCGATAGAATATTTAAATTCTTTAAAATTTCCAGGACTTCCGGTTTATAAATTGGTTTTAAAAGTCGGCACGGTTGTAATGCTCATTAGAAATTTAAGTATAAATGATGGACTTTGTAATGGGACAAGACTGAAAATTGTTCATTTATATAATTTTAATATCAAAGTTCAAATAATAACTGGTACAAAGGCCGGTAATTTTGCTTTCATACCTAGGGTTTTATTGGATACTGGAGAGTCTTCCTCTTTACCTTTTATTCTTTACCGGAGACAATTTCCTGTTGTTTTGGCATTTGCAATTACCATTAACAAATCTCAAGGTCAAAGTTTAGATAAAATCGGAATATATATCAGACGTCCTTTGTTTTCACATGGTCAATTATATGTAGCTCTATTTAGATGTAGAAATTCAAATGAAATTTATATTGAAAATAATTCAGAAATCTCTGATGAAATTGATAATATCGTTTGGAAAGAAGTATTTAATTTATGATGCAGTTAGTGAAAACAATTGAAGTATTATCTAAGATGTTTAAAAATTGTGTTTTATTTCAAGATTTATCACTTAATTAATCTATTATATTAAAAAAAAAAAAAATGAAATTCAATTTTTTAAAATTATATCACCAGTTTTCTAATTTAACCTATAAATATTTTTGTCAAATTTAAAGTACATGTGATTTTGAAAAATAAGTATGGTTTTGGACCATAATTACATGACAATTTTTAAATATTTTGAAAATTACAGAATATATATGGGTCATTCCATGTCAAATCAACCACTTTTGAACCCGACCCCTTTCGATTTGGCTGAAAATTTTTGTCTTTTTTCTACTTCATTAAAGACATTTTTCAGGAAATTTTCAAATTTTTTTACCCAACTGAAAAAAAGTTATGAATTATTTTTAAAAAAGGCTTTTGTTTTTTTTAAATAGCTATAACTTCTTCAAAAATTGACTAATCGAGACGTTTTTTTTTTTTTTTTTTTTTTTTTAATTTTCATCTTTAAATGTACTTTTCGAAAAAAAATACAAAAAAAATCTACGATATTAAAGTCTATGAAATTTTTTACTTTTTCGAGAAAAATCTTCGTTTTCTCAAAAAGGCATTTTTTATTTTATTTTACTCAAAAAAAACTTCGTTCAATTCCAGAAAGAATGCCGCTCAAACTGGAGTGGGTGGAATTTTTCTTCTATTTTTTTTTATCGATCGGAAATTTTTTTTCAACTGGGCTCATTTTACAAAACACACGACTCTGTAAATTTTTGAGGATTTATAAAGAACATCAGAGTTTGAAAAATTGAGAAGAAAAATAAATCAAAAGTAGTAATTCGCGAAAAAATGTTGATTTTTTTCAAAAAGGTTAAAGAACAAATAGAAGACACCAATATATAATTTTTTTGTATTTTTTTTTTCAAAAACTACATCAAAAATCAAAAATAATGAAAAAAATTGCCATCTGGGCCCATTTTTGACCAAGCCATAGGCTTTTGAAAAATACATCGAACGTATATTATTTTGAATCCGTCAACTTTCGATTTTTTTTTTTAATTTTTTTTTTTAATTTTTCAAACTCTGAGATCCTTTATAAATCCTCAAAAATTTACAGATTTTTATGAAATAAGCCCAGTTGCGAAAATTTTTTTTTTCCAATCGAAACAATTCCACCCACTCCAGTTTGGGCGGCATTCTTTTAGTAATTAAACGAAGTTTTTTTTGAGTAAAAAAAATAAAATAAAAAATGCCTTTCCGGGAAACGATGATTTTTCTCGAAAAATTAAAAAATTTCATATATTCTAATATCGTAAATTTTTTTTGTATTTTTTTTTTCGAAAATTACATTTAAAAACGAAAATTTTTGAAAAAAACGACTCGATTAGTCAACTTTTGAAGAAGTTATAGCTATTTGAAAAACAAAAGGCTTTTTTTTTTTTTTTTTAATAATTCATAACTTTTTTTCGGCTGGGTAAAAAAATTTGAAAATTTTCTGAAAAATGTCTTTAATGGGGTAAAAAAAAGACAAAAATTCTCAGCCAAATCGAAAGGGGTCGGGTTCAAAAGTAGTCGGTTTGACATGGAATGACCCATATATTATTAGCATTTTTTCGGCAAAACTCTAATAGAGATCAAAATTGGAATTTAGTCAAGTTAACAATTTCTTCATTAACACTTAAGGTTGATATTACCACCTGGTGTATTAACGTTTTCGTGAATCAATATAATGGAAAAATTCTTAACGAAGTTGATTAGGCCTACAATGGGGATACAACTTAAAAAAAACGCGCCGAATTATCTACTTCATAGTGGTGAGGAAACGATAATAATATTTTTACTTTATAAATGTGTATTATTTTTATGAATATTTGCTTATTTTTATATAGCACAAGAGCATCTTTCGACAATTTGCTTCTTTTATTTATTTAGATTCCCCTGGCACCATGTTGTTCACGATCTTCATGGACAGAACCTACCGCCGATACATATTTGATTCATGACAAATAAATCAACATGTACAAGAATCGAGGTAAAGTGTAGTCGACCACAGATTAAGAGGAATGAAACCTACTACATATTAAGCAGAATGAATCTGATTATATAGCCGATAAAAGTGGTGTTGAAATTATTTTCATTTCAATTTTAAATTAGGTTAGGTCTGACTATTGCGACGTGAGGGTGCGTAGCCGCACGGACCTTAGTATATCTCTCTATATTATATAAAATTATCACCGCCGCATTTGTGTATAAGAATCGAGACAGCCTGAAGTTGGCCACAGACTACACAGGGCGAAGTTGGCCATAGAACAATAAAACGAGTGGGGTGAAGTCGGTCATGGAATCAAGAATCGAGCGGGGAATCGAAAGAGAATGGCGACGCGAGGGCGCGTAGCGCCCGAGCTGCACGGACCCCTAGTGTATATATATATGTGGCATTCCACGGTATTTCGATCAAAATCTTACCTTGATGATTTCGATTTTCCTCTAAATTTTCTATATAAATAAGGACATAGAAAAAAAAATCCCAAATTTATTCAGAATTTTTCGGTCACGCTTTTTTGGATTTATTATTTTTTTTCTTTAAGCGGGACAACTTAGTAAAATCTTAAAAAATTCAGAAAAATCTAATAAAATATAACAAATTTTTTTGGGCTTCGTTCCAAAATGGAGATTTTAATACTCTATGAGTAAAATTCAAAAAATTGAAAGAAAAAAAAATGTACTCATAGAGTATTAAAATCTCCATTTTGGAACCAAGCCCAAATTTTTTTTTATATTTTATTAGATTATTCTGAATTTTTTCAGATTTTACAAAAGGGTCACTTTAAAAAAAAAAACAACCAAAGAACGCGTGACCAAAAAATTCTGAAAAAATTTAGGAATTTTTTTTTAGTGTTCTTTTATAAAAAAAAATTAAGAGAAAAATCGAAATCATCAAAACAAGATTTTGTCGTATCATTCCACGAAATGACTGGTGAGGTTCGATCCTACACAAGGGTCGTCCTACACGTAATTATGTCCAGTTCTTTTCGTCCTACACAAACTTCTAGCCCAGCATATACGTCCTATACAATTATTTGAACGTCCTACACGAAATTATGCCTCAACACATTCGTCCTACACAAACTTATAGTCCAAAATATTCGTCCTACACAAACTTATAGTCCAACATATTCGTCCTACACAATTATTTGAACGTCCTACATGAACTTATGGCCCAAAATATTCGTCCTACACAAACTTACAGCCCAACATATTCGTCCTACAAAAACTTATAGTCCAACTTACTCGTCCTACACAAACTTATAGTCCAACATATTCGTCCTACACAAACTTATAGCCCAACACATTCGTCCTGTACAAACTTATAGTCCAACATATTCGTCCTACACAAAGTTATAGCCCAAGATAAGCGTCCTACGCAAAGTTATAGCCCAAGATAATCGTCCTACACAAACTTACAGCCCAAGATAATCGTCCTACACAAACTTATAGCCCAAGATAATCGTCCTACACAAACTTATAGTCCAACATATTCGTCCTACACAAACTTATAGCCCAAGATAATCGTCCTACACAAACTTATAGCCCAAGCTAATCGTCCTACATAAACTTATAGCTCAAGATAATCGTCCTATACGAACTTATGGCCCAACATATTCGTCCTACATAATCTTACAGTCCAACATATTCGTCCTACACAATTATTTGAACGTGCCTCGTCATAAAAAAAAGTAAAGTGCCTCGTCACTTTAAAAAAAAAACCAACCAAAGAACGCGTGACCAAAAAATTCTGAAAAAATTTAGGAATTTTTTTTTAGTGTTCTTTTATAAAAAAAATTAAGAGAAAAATCGAAATCATCAAAACAAGATTTTGTCGTATCATTCCACGAAATGACTGGTGAGGTTCGATCCTACACAAGGGTCGTCCTACACGTAATTATGTCCAGTTCTTTTCGTCCTACACAAACTTCTAGCCCAACATATACGTCCTATACAATTATTTGAACGTCCTACACGAAATTATGCCTCAACACATTCGTCCTACACAAACTTATAGTCCAAAATATTCGTCCTACACAAACTTATAGTCCAACATATTCGTCCTACACAATTATTTGAACGTCCTACATGAACTTATGGCCCAAAATATTCGTCCTACACAAACTTACAGCCCAACATATTCGTCCTACAAAAACTTATAGTCCAACTTATTCGTCCTACACAAACTTATAGTCCAACATATTCGTCCTACACAAACTTATAGCCCAACACATTCGTCCTGCACAAACTTATAGTCCAACATATTCGTCCTACACAAAGTTATAGCCCAAGATAAGCGTCCTACGCAAAGTTATAGCCCAAGATAATCGTCCTACACAAACTTACAGCCCAAGATAATCGTCCTACACAAACTTATAGCCCAAGATAATCGTCCTACACAAACTTATAGTCCAACATATTCGTCCTACACAAACTTATAGCCCAAGATAATCGTCCTACACAAACTTATAGCCCAAGCTAATCGTCCTACATAAACTTATAGCTCAAGATAATCGTCCTATACGAACTTATGGCCCAACATATTCGTCCTACATAATCTTACAGTCCAACATATTCGTCCTACACAATTATTTGAACGTGCCTCGTCATAAAAAAAAATAAATATAAAAAGGTTTTAAAAAGATGACGTTGAAACTAGCGGACCGAGCTAGCGGCCAGAGCCTACCGCGGGCAGTAACGTTTTGGACGTGACTGTACGCGCCCGCCTGCCGCTGCGTAGTGCGAGAGAGCGAGCGCGTCGAGCTGCGTATGGAAAAGAGCGAGCATGTTGAGTATACAAAGGCCGTCAACGGAACTCCACATAGGCCCATTGTTTTGTCCAAGTATACCAAGCAATTAACTGAATTGTCAATTCGCTGCTGTCATGCGTATTGACAGCGAATGCACTTTCAATGAAAAAACCGCACATCATCGTGTTGTAAATGGATTTTAAAAATACAGATTTATATGTAGCGTATCAACACGCATGACAGTGCGAACTTGACCATTTACAGGATCCTTTTGTACATCTAGAGGAACGCAGCGGACCTCATTTAATTTCGTTGTCGGCCTTTTAAAGTGATTAAAAAAAAAAATTCTGAAGTTCGCGAATTGACGAGTGCAAAGTAAGAGTCTCGCTCTGATTATTTTTTCATAAACGAACAGGGAACATCAACGGAACTCTACATAGGCCCGTTGGTTTATCCAAGTGTACCAAGCAATTGATTAAATTGTCAATTCGGTGCTGTCATGCGTGTTGACAGCGAATGGACTTTCAATGGAAAAACCGCACATATTCGTGCTGTAGATGAATTTTAAAAATACAGATACATGTGTAGGGTGTCAACACGCATGACAGTGCGAATTTGACAATTTAGAGGATCCTTTTGTACATCTAGAGGAAGCCAGCGGACTTCATTTCATTACGTTGACGGCCTTTCAAAGTGATAAAAAAAAATTATTTCTACGGCCCGTGTATTCACGAGTGCAAAGCGTGAGGCTTGCTCTGATTATTTTTTTATAAACAAACAAAGGCCGTCAACGGAACTCTACATAGGCCCGTTGGTTTGTCCAAGTGTACCAAGCAATTGACTAAATAGTCAATTCGCTGCTGTCATACGTGTTGACAGCGGATGGACGTTGGAAGGCCGTCAACAGAATAAAATCAGGTCTACTCAGTTCCTCTGCATGTACAAAAAATAGCGTAAATTGCGAAGGTCGCACTATCATGCGTGTTGACACCCTGCAATAATATCTGCATTTTTTAAATCCATTTACTGCACGAATATGTGCGATTTTTCGATAGAAAGTGCATCTGCTGTCAACGCGCATGCCAGTAGCGAATTGACACTTTAGTCGATTGCTTGGTACACTTGGACAAAACAATGGGCCTATTTAGAGTTCCGTTGACGGTCTTTGTTTGTTTATGAAAAAATAATCAGAGCAAGCCTTGCGCTTTGCACTCGTGAATTCACGGGCCTCAGAAATTACTTGTTTCAATTACTTGAAAAGGCCGTCAACGGAACGAAATCAGGTCCGCTGGCTTCCTCTAGATGTACAAAAGGATCCTCTAAATTGTCAAGTTCGCACTGTCATGTGTGTTGACACCTGACACATACAGTGGGTCAAAAAAGTATTCGTACACTGCGTTTTTCGCCAATAACTTCATAGGTATACATGATATCGAATCCAAACCTATTTTTTTTAATACTCCATCAAGTATAGAGACAATCTGGAAATGAAGAATTTTTTCCCTGGAATAATAAAAGAATTATGCAAAATATACGAAATTTTTCGGGCAAAAAAAGTATTCGTACATTTACAATTGAGCTGCTAAACCTCGATACTGACTCACGCATGGTATGAACTCTGCGTAAAATGTGAACAAGTCTTTGTTCACACATTGGCTTTGACCTATTCTATGCGACAGTGGATCTTCAAGCTCTGGACAGACATGACGGCAATGAAAAGCGAAATATCAATATCCATACGAGATAGAGTGATTTTTCTTCGGAAACGCGGTGAAAGTTACCGAAAAATTAGTAAAGAACTAAATCTAAGTTTCACAACAGTGCAGTATATAATTAAAAAATACGAAACAACAAACAGCACCGAAAATACGCCACCAACCGGTCGACCGAGAACGAGAACGTCGGAGTATCGTTAAAGAGGCTATAAAAAACCGTTCACAAGTGCTCGCAGTTTAGCGAATGATCTCGCGTCAACATCAAAGAAGATCGTCTGTCCCCAGACTATTCGAAACGTTTTGCATTCTGCCCAAATATATGGCAGAACTGCCCGGAAAAAACCATTAATTAATAATACAAATCGAGAAAAACGTTTGGGTTTCGCAAAAACCTACAGAAATAAATCTATCGGACCCGCAGATGTTAAATTTCGATTCATCCGAGAATACGACACGTTTCCAAAATTCTATAGATTTATTTCTGCAGGTTTTTGCGAAACCTAAACGTTTTTCTCGATTTGTATGATCAATTAATGGTTTTTTCCGGGCAGTTCTGCCGTATATTTGGGCAGAATGCGAAACGTTTCGAACAGTCTGGTGACAGATGATCTTTCCCAATGTTGACGCGAGATCATTCGCTAAACTGCGAGCACTTGTGAACGGTTTTTTTGTAATCTCTTTAACGATACTCCGATGCTCTCGTTCTCGGTCGATCGGTTCGTGGCTTATTTTCGGTGCTGTTTGTTGTTTCGTATTTTTTTTATTATATTGCACTGTTGTGAAACTTAGATTTAGTTTTTTACTAATTTTTCGGTAACTTTCACCGCGTTTCTGAAAAAAAATCCCTCTATCTTGCATGGATATTGATATTTCGCTTTTCTTTGCCGTCATGTCTGTTCAGAGCTTGAAGATCCACTATCGCATAGAATAGGTCAAAGCCAATGTGTGAACAAAGACTTGTTCACATTTTACGCAGAGTTCATACCATGCGTGAGTCAGTATCGAGGCTTAGCAGCTCAATTGTAAATGTACGAATACTTTTTTTGCCCGAAAATTTTCGTTTTTTTTGCATAATTCTTTTATTATTCCTGGGAAAAAATTCTTCATTTGCAGATTGGCTCTATACTTGATGGAGTATTGAACAAAATAGGTTTGGATTCGATATCATGTATACCTATGAAGTTATTCGCAAAAAACGCAGTGTACGAATACTTTTTTGACCCACTGTAAATCTGTATTTATGAATCCATTTACAGCACGAATATGTGCGATTTTTCCATGAAAAGTTCATCCGCTGTCAACACGCATGACAGCAGCGAATTGACAATTCAGTCAATTGCTTGGTATACTTGAACAAAACAATGGGCCTATGTGGAGTTCCGTTGACGGCCTTTGTATACCGAACGTGCTCTCTCTCTCTTTTCCATACGCAGCTCGACGCGCTCGCTCTCTCGCATGACGCAGCGGCAGGCGGGCGCGTACAGTCACGTCCAAAACGTTACTGCCCGCGGTAGGCTCTGGCCGCTAGCTCGGTCCGCTAGTTTCAACGTCATCTTTTTAAAACCTTTTTATATTTATTTTTTTTTATGACGAGGCACGTTCAAATAATTGTGTAGGACGAATATGTTCGACTGTAAGATTATGTAGGACGAATATGTTGGGCCATAAGTTCGTGTAGGACAATTATCTTGAGCTATAAGTTTGTGTAGGACGATTAGCTTGGGCTATAAGTTTGTGTAGGACGATTATCGCGGGCTATAAGTTTGTGTAGGACGATTATCTTAGGCTATAAGTTTGTGTAGGACGAATATGTTGGATTATAAGTTTGTGTGAGACGATTATCTTGGGCTATAAGTTTGTGTAGGACGATTAGCTTGGGCTATAAGTTTGTGTAGGACGATTATCTTGGGCTATAACTTTATGTAGGACGAATATGTTGGACTATAAGTTTGTGCAGGACGAATATGTTGGACTATAAGTTTGTGTAGGACGAATATGTTGGACTATAAGTTTGTGTAGGACGAATATGTTGGACTTTAAGTTTGTGTAGGACGATTATCTTGGGCTAAAAGTTTGTGTAGGACGATTATCTTGGGCTATAACTTTGTGTAGGACGAATATGTTGGACTATAAGTTTGTGCAGGACGAATATGTTGGACTATAAGTTTGTGTAGGACGAATATGTTGGACTATAAGTTTGTGTAGGACGAATATGTTGGACTTCAAGTTTGTGTAGGACGATTATCTTGGGCTAAAAGTTTGTGTAGGGCGATTATCTTGGGCTATAAGTTTGTGTAGAACAAACATGTTGGACTATAAGTTTGTGTAGGACGATTATCTTGGCCTATAAGTTTGTGTAGGACGATTATCTTGGGCTTTAACTTTGTGCAGGACGATTATCTTGGGCTATAAGTTTGTGTAGGACGATTATCTTGGGCTATAACTTTGTGTAGGACGAATATGTTGGACTATAAGTTTGTGCAGGACGAATATGTTGGACTATAAGTTTGTGTAGGACGAATGTGTTGGACTATAAGTTTGTGTAGGACGAATATGTTGGACTATAAGTTTGTGTAGGACGAATATGTTGGGGCATAATTTTGTGTAGGACGTTCAAATAATTGTGTAGGACGAGAATTGTGTAGGATCGAACCTCACCCTTCCACGACATTCCGATCAAAATCTTGCCTTGATGATTTCGATTTTTCTCTAAATTTTTCATATAAAAAAACACATTGAAATACTTTTTTCTAAATTATTTCAGAATTTTTCGGTAACGCGTTCTTTGGATTTTTTTTTTCAAGGGACCTCTTTGTGAAATCTGAAAAATTCAGAATAATCTAATAAAATATAACCAAATTTTTTAGCTTTTTCCAAAATGGGGATTTTAATACTCTATGAGTTGATTTTTTTTTTAATTTTTTGAATTTGACTCGTAGAGTATTGAAATCTCCGTTATGGAACAAAGCCCAACAAATTTGTTATATTTTATTGCATTTTTCTGAATTTTTTCAGATTTTACAAAGTTGTCTCGTGTTTTTTTTCAAACAAAAAAAAATGAATCCAAAAAACGCGTGCCCGAAAACGACTGAAAAAATTTGGGAATTTTTTTTTCAATGTCCTTATTTATATAAAAAATTCAGAGGAAAATCGAAATCATCAAGGTAAGATTTTGATCGAAATACCGTGGAATGCCACATATATATATATTATAGTATAACTTCTGAAGTATATTAGAAAAAAAATTCAATAAAAAATATTGATAAATATGCCCGTGACAGCGAATCTCCGGAGGCGCCTTGAAAAAAAGTTGGTTTGCGGTGAACATCATAACTCGTTACCGGATCATCTGAAACAAAAACATCGATATGCGTTTTAAAGGTGATTTGTTTCCCCAGGTAATCAGGGCGAGTTTTTTTAAAATTATGTTTTTTCTATTTTTTAATAACAAATTCACCGAGATTTTTTTTAGCTAAAATCGCGTCTTTGACTTCCAAATGCTGCAAAAAATAAATTAAAAAAAAACTCGCCCTGATTAACTAGGGAAACATATCACCTTTAAAACGCATATCGATTTTTTTGTTTCAGATGATCCGGTAACGAGTTATTATTTCACTGCAAAACAACTTTTTTTCAAGGCGCCTCCGGAGATTCGCTGTCACGGGCAGATTTATCAATATTTTTTATTAAAAATGTTTTCTAATATAGTTCAGAAGTAATACTATACTATGTATTGTTATGAATATAACTTTAGAAACACTGATTCCATTCCATAGCTGACTACGACTACGACATACTGACGGATACATGACGGATGACGTACATAGCAATGCTGATGTAAATGACAGTCGCGCTTGAGACTTCAACGAAAGCACAACTGTGACAGATTACAATAAAACTTCGCCCATCTCGTTTTTTTTTAGTAAATCGTGTGTTAACGACCTGAAACGAAAAATAAGGAGCCTCATTAAAACAATTCTCTCGATACGCTTCTGCGCAGCCGCGCACGCGCGTATCTATAGACGAGCGACGCGAGAGAGAACGAAGGCGAAGGGATCGCTGATAACGAGAGGGAGTCGATCGATACGCGTCCAAACGGAAAGGACGATCTATCGATAATCTTAATAGGCGGAGATTAGCGGCCATTTTGTTAAGTAACGGGAGGACGTGGTTTCCCGTTATATTTCCGATTGAGTATACGACGATTGGGCTACGCTATTTGGACATTCTTCGAAATACTGTATTCTTTCAATTCCAAAGATTAACGTTTATAATAAATAGTATTGATTACTTGTATTAATTTACGAGCGGCGTGTCCACGTTTTTTGTGCGCTTCCGCCGCTGCACTTACCTCCCCCCTTCCCTCTCACCTTACCGCGCGCCCCTCGCAAGCATCGAGTTTTCGACCCCGACGATAAAGCGTGAGCGATAAAAAGAGTTAAAAGAGACGCTAAATGAAAATCCTTAACACGTGTCTTGATTATTCCAACGATCGTAACATTGGTGTCAGAAGTGGGATTAAACGTCAGAGTTTCCGCGAAAATTCAAAAAATTTCGCGAGTGAAAGATCGGTTGGAATAATCGTAGAAATTCACGAAATAAATCATGAAGTAATCGTTAAAAAAAAGTGCTACGATGGATACGCGTAACGTGGCACGTAGGAGTCATCGCACAACAACATCAAACATCGCATCGACTTCTCCCATCTGCACTTGTGTACCAACGTCAACAAGCCCGTTCTCTTCAGTCAGATCCGGATAAATTTCGCCAAGCTTTTGGGAACTCATCACAGGAAGAACTGCACCATTCAAATAAGATAATATTCCGCCTTTTAATATTGCTTCTTCTCTGAATCCTTACACCTCAGATGCTTCTGTTCCTTTTTCAGACAACTCGTTCAGTTAATCTCGAAGCATAAAATTAGCGAATTCGAAATTCGTAGTTCTCCACAGTTTCTTTAGATTCCAACATTTATTTTCTCATATTAAATTTTATTAAATTATTTCAATTGTGCGGTTAAAAAAAAAAAATTGCAATGTTTGGTTGTAAGTTCTGCATGGAGTGAAATCTCCCATCTTAAAAAAAATGGAATCTGATGGGATTAATTATTCTTCAACGTTTAATTAAATGGGATTCATTGTTTAACCGCATTTTTACAGCATTTCTACAACTTTTCAAGGGCATAATTAGCGATTTTTTTTTGATATATGCGATATGTTTGGATCGGTGATTAATTAATATTACAGGTTTTTAATTATTACAGGAATTTATTATTGTAGGTATTAAAAGTGTTTTTCGGAAAACTACGCGTTTGCATTTTTGTGTGTCACAGGTTTCTCCTTGATCCCGAAAGTCCTGCTTCCCTTCCGTTACCTGTCGTGATCCCGGGATTAAACATCTAATCAGACACCGGAGGAAACGACAAACCAACGTCACAGACATTTCAACCGCGGATGAAGTAAGACAGCAAATATTAAAGACACGAAGAAAATAAAATTTAGTGTTAAACTACAACACCACATGACTAAGACTTAGGGAATTTTTAACCAAACAAAAATTATTGTAAATTTTTGTGTAGTTACTGTTCTTCCCAGGTTTTGAATCTTGGTTTCCCTGTGGGCTTTGGTGCAAATGCCAGAACAGACTGAGAGAGGTCCAAGATAAAAAATGATTCCCTCTTCAGAGATGAGGTTTAGTTTAATTAGTGGGAGAGGGGGGGGGGGGTAATGTTATGAATATGACTTTAGGAACACTGATTCCATTGCATAGCTGACTACGACTACGATATACTGACGGATACATGACGGATGACGTACATAGCAACGCTGATGTAAATGACAGTCTTGCTTGAGAGTTTAACGAAAGCACAACTGTGACAGATCACAATAAAACTTCGCCCATCTCGTTCTTTTTAGTAAGTCGTGTCTTAATTATTCCAACGATCGTAACAATATATAAAATGAATAAAACAATATTACTCACATCGGCGCAAAAAAATCATGAAAATGTGCCTTTTTTCGCTTTTAAAACCTTACCCTGCCCTTAAAAATGGGAAAATGGATTTTTCTTCGACTTTTTTTACGATTCTGCATCTGTCACCGGTAGAATTTGCAAACAAAAATTTCAAAAAATTTCAAAAAAAAATTGTATTCAAATTTTTTATAAAATTAAAAAAAAACTTAAGCGTTCTTGCGAAAATTTGGATTGTCGCTTATCAACTGCCGACATTTGCGTTATCTAAAGCGTACCACGTGAAGGTTTGCACGGTCGGATTAACGCTTCTATTGTGCGTGAACACAAGAGAAGCGCAGTAGATATGCAACAAACCAAATAAAAAAATGAAAAAAATGTTTGAAATTTTTTTTTTTTCAAATTCAACTAGTAACAGATGCAGAATTGTGAAAAAAGTCGAAGAAAAATCGATTTTTTCATTTTTAAGAAGATTACCCGATGTTTAGAAACAAAAACCTTGCTCCTTTCATTTTTTTTTTATTTTGGTCCATCGGTCTAGAAAAACCATTCGATCGATCAATTTTTCTTTAAATGAAATTTTTTTTTAAATTTATCTGGTAACAGATGCAGAATTGTAAAAAAAAGTTGAAAAGAAATCAATTTTTCCATTTTTAAGAAGATTACCCGATGTTCAGAAACAAAAACCATAATCCTTTAATTTTTTTGGAAATTTCGATCAATCGGTCCGGAAGAACCATTCAATGGATCGATCTGCAAATTTGCAGGGTTATTGGGGGTATACTGAGCTATAAATGTTCCATAAAACATTAGCCTTCCCATCAATATTAGCAAAGCGGCAGTCGATTTACCAAATCAAGGGAAAAAGTCACTTTTTTGTACTTTTTTAACTGAATATTGCGGGAGAAAAAAATGTTGTTTTCCCAATACTCTTGGAAGGATCTTGTAGGAAATTTATTCCAGTTTCCGAATCTGCCCGATTAATTCCTGTACGACCACTGGTTGCTGAGATATCAATGGTTAAAGACAAAAAGATCTTTTTTCATTAAAAGTCGGATATCTTCGCGAGAAATGAACGTAGAGAAAAAATAAAAAAAGAAAATTGAAGCTGAATAAACAGGCTACCTGGTCCATATATTGGTTTAGCTGGACAAAATTTGTCCAAGCTCGTGGACTAAAAATAAAAGGGTAAAAATTTTTTTAACATTTTCTTTCGCGCCATTTCTTAACATTTCGTAAGAACCGTAGCTCCTAAAAATTTTCGACCAAAAGATCTGAAAACTAGAATCTTGGAGCTTCAAAATGCTTTTTTTTATGACTTTGATAAGATCATTTTTCACTGAATAATCACCACCCTAGCATATATCATATAATACGTATACATATAGATATTTAAAGAAATTAAATCTCGAAGGACCGCCCTAATGTATATCTTAATAAATATGTATATAAATATTGTAAGCATCGAATCTCGAATGACCACCCAAATGTTAGTTGATATCTAAAATAACGACCACCCTAATATCTATCGTATAAACACTCGCACACTCTCGTACACACTTGCACACACTCACACACACACACATATACATTAGGGTGGTCCTTATTTGGGGTATGTTGTTTTTTCTTTTGACGATAGTCCTTAATCGGTTTCAAATAAATAAATAGAAACTCAGTCCAAATTTCAGCTCGATATCTCAATTTTAACCTGGCCCCCACAGAGGTCAAAGTTTTAAAGGGGAAATACGTGTATTTTTTCCAGTCAATGATCTGAACATTTTTTCGACTTAGTAAATATTGATATAAAAATTTAAAACTTGGCACATATATTCCTCATAGTATAAGGGATAATTGTAGTAGTTTGTCAAATTTTTCATCCTCGATTTTGGATATACATTCCCGCTCAAAAGTTTGGATACATTTGTCGATATTTCTTGCTGCACTAAAAGTTGCATACCTCCGTCAAAAAAAAAGATAATCAAAATTTAAAAAAAGCGTTTTAACGGGAAGAATTTCAGCTTCGTTTTCTATTTTTTGAATATTTTTTATGATTTTTTTTCAACCCGCTATGCACTTTTGAATATGACCGTTTTTTGGTCTTTTTTCGACCATCGCGAATTGGGCGCATAACTTGAGGACATTTTTTTTGTCTTTTTTATCTACGGTACATTAGAAATGGTTAGCTGACACTCCATTTTTGTCTCTTACAAAGTTTCGTACGATTTTTTCTCGCAGGGTTATTTCACTTTTGGCTGAAAAAGACAAATTTCGAAAGATGCAACATAACTAAAAAATTATAGGGTTGAAGAGAAAATGTCAAGTGGGAAAAAAGTAACGTAGGTATACACGGGATCGCCTGGAATTATTTCAGAATTTTCCTATGAAATTTTTTTTTTTTACTATTTTTGCTCGAAACTCAATAGTGATGTCCCAGAGAAAAATTCTATCTGATTGAAATTTCCGTACTTTGTGATACAATAAAAATCTGAAAATATTCAGTTACATTGGCCATGCTATAAATAACCAGTATCAATAATAATTATTGACCATTGTTCATCAACAATAATATTGCCCGAAAATCATTAAACAATTGTTTAAACAATTTATTAATAACCTTTGAGCAATATTACTATTGATAATTGTTGTTCATAGCATGCTTAATGTTGCTGATTTTTTTCAGATTTTTATTGTATCACAAATTTCGGAAATTTCAATCAGATAAAATTGTTCTCTGGGACATCACTATTGAGTTTCGAGCGAAAATAGTAAAAAAAAAAAAATTTCATAGGAAAATTCTGAAATAATTCCAGGCGATCCCGTGTATACCTATGTTACTTTTTTCCTACTTGACGTTTTATCTTCAACCCTATAGTTTTTGAGTTATGTTGCATCTTTCGAAATTTGTCTTTTTCAGCCAAAAGTGAAATAACCCTGCGAGAAAAAATCGTACGAAACTTTTTAAGAGACAAAAATGGAGTGCCTGCTAACCATTTCGAATGTACCGTAGATAAAAAAGACAAAAAAAATGTCCTCAAGTTATGCGCCCAATTCGCGATGGTCGAAAAAAGACCAAAAAACGGTCATATTCAAAAGTGCATAGCGGGTCGAAAAAAAATCATAAAAAATATTTAAAAAATGGAAAACGAAGCTGAAATTCTTCCCGTTAAAACAATTTTTTAAAAATTTGATTTTCTTTTTTTTTGACGGAGTTATGCAACTTCTAGTGCAGCAAGAAATATCGACAAATGTATCCAAACTTTTGAGCGGGAATGTATATCCAAAATCGAGGATGAAAAATTTGACAAACTACTACAATTATACCTTATACTATGAGGAATATATGTGCCAAGTTTCAAATTTTTATATCAATATTTACTAAGTCGAAAAAATGTTCAGATCATTGACTGGAAAAAATACATGTATTTCCCCTTTAAAACTTTGACCTCTGTGAGGGCCAGGTTACAATTGAGATATCGAGCTGAAATTTGGACTGAGTTTCTATTTATTTATTTGAAACCGATTAAGGACTATCGTCAAAAGAAAAAACAACATACCCCAAATAAGGACCACCCTAATATACATACACTCTTTTATATATAGAGATGGAATATAATATGTATACATATAAATATTGAAAGAAATCGAAATTCGAAGGACCACCCTAATATTAATCCAGACCTGAAATAACGACCACTCTAATATACATCTTATAAATACATATATATATATATATATATATATATATATATATATAAAGATAAAGATAATCCGATACTTGAATGAAAACCCTCATATATATCATAATATACGTATATAAAATATTTAAAGAAATCGAATCTCAAATGACCACCACAATATAAGTTGAGACCTGAAATAGCGGCCAGCCTAATATATATCATATAATACGTATACATAGAAATATTTGAAGAAATCGAATCTCGAAGAATTTCGAGCTTTTCAACTAGATTTTTTTCTCAGTGTGGGCTGTGATAGTTATAGGAATTTATTTTTCTTGCTTATTTTTGTCGACAACTGCGAATCTACGGAAAGGTTTTACAAAGCATTGTTTAAGAATATCTGCGTATTAGATTATAATTAAATTTCACACTGTGTTTATAGCGAATACTTCCTCTAATATAAATGGCATCTACTACACTAAGAAAAAAAATGGTTGAATTAACTAAATCTTTAGTCGCATACGCACGACTAAATATTTAGTTGTACGACTCCAATTTTTTTTGTATGAATCATATTTTGGTCAACTGAAGCACAGAATTATTAAAAAAACTAATTATTTAGTTATACCAAATAAATATTTACTCGTGCGTATGCGACTACAAATATAGTTCATTCAACAATTTTTTTTCTCAGTGTAAAATTTTAGGCATTCCTATCAATTATAGTTACATTACAAGAGATATCAATCAATTGAAACAATTAAAATTTTTTTGATATACAAAGAATGTACCGAAATAACTGTACTGTATTTCCAACTGCGTATACACAACAAGCCATGCACTTTCATTTTTTGTTCTTCTGCATTTTCGACGATTTCAACACCAATTTATATAAAATTCATCTTAATAAATTAAATCAGGAAAGATACTTCGAAACAAACTTTCAAAAAGAAGTTAAATCAATCACAAAATACTTCTCAGAAGTAAAAAAAAGGACGCCAAGTATTAAATCCCAAAAATTCGAAAGAAATCCTAAAAATTTGAAGTCTGAAATTAACAAAAAAAAACAAAAACAAAACAAATCACATAAGCCAAGCTAAAAACGTAGCGTGCGTAAATTATTAAAGACCAAGCCAAACTAAAAAACTTGGCGTGCAGGGTTAAGAACCAATACGCTCGGCGAGGAAAAACCGAGACCATCCACCCTTTCGTTTAACGAAGGAGTTAATGAATGAGAAAATGAAAAAGAAAACAATTGATCAAGTGCCCTAGTAAGCAACCATGAGAATATACACAAGAGGTAAGGGTAAACTAGTGAGTAACTATGAGAAAAGTTCACTAAGAAAAATCTTGTCCAAGGTTTATATTTAAATGAACGAATAATGATATTATCATTATTTCTGGAATAGTTGAGAATCTTTTATTAACCTTTGGTTATGTCCGAATTTGATAAATCACAATAGCTACTTCCTTGTCATATATGTTTTCGGTCAGTAATCGTTAGCAAACTACTGTAGGCGATCAGATAACTTAACTCGATGGGGCCGGAAACATTCACATAACTTAACTTTCCCCTCATTCTCCCACTCACGTGTCTAAGCGCATGCGCACTACGCATGTTGGCAATACGCATGCTCGTAGATGTTTCGCGGTCGTGCAAAGGTTTGAAGTGGGGAGAAACGGTCACAGGGAGAGTCAAGATATGCGAACAGTCAAGTTATCCGATCGTCTGCTGTACTTGACAGTAAAAAATACAAGTGATAATAATCTGTGTTATCACTATATGAGTAGGTATAATAATTTTCTATCTGATCGCGTGGAAATCCTACAGCACCTCCCGGGCGTCGTAAACGTTTAGGTTTGGGGGTTTGGGTTCTCGATTCTTGTACATGGTGGCGGCGGCGGCGGCAGTGACGAAATATTTATATAATATAGAGAGATATATATCAAGAGACGCGGCAGCGTCTCGAAAAAATGAGAATCCCAGTCTCGAAAAGCGTCTCGAAAAAATGAGAATCCCAGTCGAGACTCTTATATACGCGAATATGCCTCGGACCACGCCCCTTTTACATTTCAATTAGATATTACTAACAAACACGACAACTTTTTTAACATTTAAAAACTATGGTTATCTTAAAAAAAAATTAGCTTTCCATTGATACCATTTTTATGTTGATCCGTCCACATAATGCTGAGATATGATGATATCGGGTGAATTTTTCTCGAATTCTATCATCGTGAAAATTCTTCGACATTTCTTCGTCACCTGATTGGCCAGATTTTTGAAACGCTTATACACGGGATGTATATCTATAGCTATGAGAATCATATTTCGGCCACTGACGTCATGCACGGCGAAAATATATCTAGCTAGCTATGAGCGTCGTGCACGGCGAATATATATTTTATCCATATTTATAGATAAAAGAGTGTGTGTGCGACTGTGTGCAAGCGTGTGCGAGTAATTATTCGATGTATATTGGGGTGGTCGTTATTTCAGGTATCAACTTACATTTGGGTGGTCATTCAAGATTCGATGCTTTAAATAATTATATACATATTTATTAAGATACACATTAGGGTGGTCGTTATTTTGGGTCTGAATTTATATTAGGGTGATCATTTTAGATACGAATTTTCTTTATTATTTATGTATATGTATTTTTAATATGTATATGAGAGTGGTCGTTATTTCAGGTCTGATTTTATATTAGGGTGGTCATTTGAGATTCAATTTCTTTCAATATTTATCTACGTATTTAAATGATATAGATTGAAATGGTCGTTATTTCAGGTATCAACTTAAATTTGGGTGGTCCTTCGAGATTCGAATTTGGTTTATTAATTATATATATGTATTTATAAGATCTATATTAGAATGGCCGCTATTTCAGGTCTCAATTTATATTAGGGTCGTCATTTGAGATTCGATTCCGTTAAATATTCACAAACGTATTTATACGACATAGATTGAAGTGGTCGTTA
Organism: Alloplasta piceator; assembly: GCA_946863875.1. NCBI lineage: Eukaryota > Metazoa > Arthropoda > Insecta > Hymenoptera > Ichneumonidae > Alloplasta > Alloplasta piceator. The sequence goes on from OX333075.1 coordinate 24,326,773, forward strand.
TTTTAGTTCTGAAGTTACATTCGAGTGGTCATTGTTCAAGACTCGAATTTTCTTTAAATTTATATATGTACTTATACGTTGTATATTAGGGTGGTCGTTATTTCAGGTATCAACTTACATTTGGGTGGTCATTCGCGATTTGATGTCTTCAAATATTTGTATTGTAACACGAAATCGTGTACATATGGACAATTCGGAGATAATGTCGGTAGCGGGTTGGATAGCTCAGTTGGAAGAGCACTCGACCGGCAATCGAGAGGTCCCGGGTTCGAATCCCGGTACCGTCCCTCCGCATTTTTTTCAACTTTTCCAAAATTTTCTCAACTGATTTCTAAGAGTTTGCAATTTTTCAAATTTTTCGAAGTATTATTTTTTTGGTGTTTTCGAATTTTCGCTTAAATCTAATTTATTCTAAACTAAAATTATCAAGAGAGATTTAATATTTAATATTTACATATTTAATATTTGTATATTTATCAAGAGACGTAGTAGCGTCTCGATGCCAAGTATTAAAAAAACTGAGAGAATCGCAGTCGAGATCGCCGCGCACTCTTATATACGCGAATATGCCTCCCGCCGAACCCGATTTAAATTTCAATCCAATATTACTAAAAAACCCGATAAATTTTTAAGATCTACGAAACATGGTGATCTTAAAAAAAATAGCTTTCCATTGATACCTTTTTATGTTGATCCGTCAACATAATCATGGTCCCACATACAGGTTTGGGCACTCGTCCTAAAAATCCGTAGCCTTAACCCGCCCGATTCATGCCACTTTCTGCCACGGCGCTAGTGTCGATTAGGGTTAGTCACTGAAATGTGTATTACTATATATTACAAATATATAGTAATAGTGACAAACCCTACTCCACACTAGCGCCGTGGCAGAAAATGGCATGGATCGGGCGGAATTCGGTTACGCATGGTCACTGTGTAAAAGTCGAAGAGTGCCCAGACCTGTATGTAGGACCATGCACATAATGCTGAGATATGATGATATCGGGTGAATTTTTCAACAATTCTATCATCGTGAAAATTCTTTAGCATTTCTTCGTCACCTGATTAACCAAATTTGTGAAACGCTTATACACGGGATGTATATCTATAGCTATGAGAATCATATTTTGCGATGTACACTAGGGTGGTCCTTCGAGATTCGATTTCTTCAAATATTTCTATGTATACGTATTATATGATATATATTAGGCTGGCCGCTATTTCAGGTCTCAACTTATATTGTGGTGGTCATTTGAGATTCGATTTCTTTAAATATTTTATATACGTATATTATGATATATATGAGGGTTTTCATTCAAGTATCGGATTATCTTTATCTTTATATATATATATATATATATATATAAAGATAAAGATAATCCGATACTTGAATGAAAACCCTCATATATATCATAATATACGTATATAAAATATTTAAAGAAATCGAATCTCAAATGACCACCACAATATAAGTTGAGACCTGAAATAGCGGCCAGCCTAATATATATCATATAATACGTATACATAGAAATATTTGAAGAAATCGAATCTCGAAGGACCACCCTAGTGTACATCGCAAAATATGATTCTCATAGCTATAGATATACATCCCGTGTATAAGCGTTTCACAAATTTGGTTAATCAGGTGACGAAGAAATGCTAAAGAATTTTCACGATGATAGAATTGTTGAAAAATTCACCCGATATCATCATATCTCAGCATTATGTGCATGGTCCTACATACAGGTCTGGGCACTCTTCGACTTTTACACAGTGACCATGCGTAACCGAATTCCGCCCGATCCATGCCATTTTCTGCCACGGCGCTAGTGTGGAGTAGGGTTTGTCACTATTACTATATATTTGTAATATATAGTAATACACATTTCAGTGACTAACCCTAATCGACACTAGCGCCGTGGCAGAAAGTGGCATGAATCGGGCGGGTTAAGGCTACGGATTTTTAGGACGAGTGCCCAAACCTGTATGTGGGACCATGATTATGTTGACGGATCAACATAAAAAGGTATCAATGGAAAGCTATTTTTTTTAAGATCACCATGTTTCGTAGATCTTAAAAATTTATCGGGTTTTTTAGTAATATTGGATTGAAATTTAAATCGGGTTCGGCGGGAGGCATATTCGCGTATATAAGAGTGCGCGGCGATCTCGACTGCGATTCTCTCAGTTTTTTTAATACTTGGCATCGAGACGCTACTACGTCTCTTGATAAATATACAAATATTAAATATGTAAATATTAAATATTAAATCTCTCTTGATAATTTTAGTTTAGAATAAATTAGATTTAAGCGAAAATTCGAAAACACCAAAAAAATAATACTTCGAAAAATTTGAAAAATTGCAAACTCTTAGAAATCAGTTGAGAAAATTTTGGAAAAGTTGAAAAAAATGCGGAGGGACGGTACCGGGATTCGAACCCGGGACCTCTCGATTGCCGGTCGAGTGCTCTTCCAACTGAGCTATCCAACCCGCTACCGACATTATCTCCGAATTGTCCATATGTACACGATTTCGTGTTACAATACAAATATTTGAAGACATCAAATCGCGAATGACCACCCAAATGTAAGTTGATACCTGAAATAACGACCACCCTAATATACAACGTATAAGTACATATATAAATTTAAAGAAAATTCGAGTCTTGAACAATGACCACTCGAATGTAACTTCAGAACTAAAATAACGACCACTTCAATCTATGTCGTATAAATACGTTTGTGAATATTTAACGGAATCGAATCTCAAATGACGACCCTAATATAAATTGAGACCTGAAATAGCGGCCATTCTAATATAGATCTTATAAATACATATATATAATTAATAAACCAAATTCGAATCTCGAAGGACCACCCAAATTTAAGTTGATACCTGAAATAACGACCATTTCAATCTATATCATTTAAATACGTAGATAAATATTGAAAGAAATTGAATCTCAAATGACCACCCTAATATAAAATCAGACCTGAAATAACGACCACTCTCATATACATATTAAAAATACATATACATAAATAATAAAGAAAATTCGTATCTAAAATGATCACCCTAATATAAATTCAGACCCAAAATAACGACCACCCTAATGTGTATCTTAATAAATATGTATATAATTATTTAAAGCATCGAATCTTGAATGACCACCCAAATGTAAGTTGATACCTGAAATAACGACCACCCCAATATACATCGAATAATTACTCGCACACGCTTGCACACAGTCGCACACACACTCTTTTATCTATAAATATGGATAAAATATATATTCGCCGTGCACGACGCTCATAGCTAGCTAGATATATTTTCGCCGTGCATGACGTCAGTGGCCGAAATATGATTCTCATAGCTATAGATATACATCCCGTGTATAAGCGTTTCAAAAATCTGGCCAATCAGGTGACGAAGAAATGTCGAAGAATTTTCACGATGATAGAATTCGAGAAAAATTCACCCGATATCATCATATCTCAGCATTATGTGGACGGATCAACATAAAAATGGTATCAATGGAAAGCTAATTTTTTTTTAAGATAACCATAGTTTTTAAATGTTAAAAAAGTTGTCGTGTTTGTTAGTAATATCTAATTGAAATGTAAAAGGGGCGTGGTCCGAGGCATATTCGCGTATATAAGAGTCTCGACTGGGATTCTCATTTTTTCGAGACGCTTTTCGAGACTGGGATTCTCATTTTTTCGAGACGCTGCCGCGTCTCTTGATATATATCTCTCTATATTATATAAATATTTCGTCACTGCCGCCGCCGCCGCCACCATGTACAAGAATCGAGAACCCAAACCCCCAAACCTAAACGTTTACGACGCCCGGGAGGTGCTGTAGGATTTCCACGCGATCAGATAGAAAATTATTATACCTACTCATATAGTGATAACACAGATTATTATCACTTGTATTTTTTACTGTCAAGTACAGCAGACGATCGGATAACTTGACTGTTCGCATATCTTGACTCTCCCTGTGACCGTTTCTCCCCACTTCAAACCTTTGCACGACCGCGAAACATCTACGAGCATGCGTATTGCCAACATGCGTAGTGCGCATGCGCTTAGACACGTGAGTGGGAGAATGAGGGGAAAGTTAAGTTATGTGAATGTTTCCGGCCCCATCGAGTTAAGTTATCTGATCGCCTACAGTAGTTTGCTAACGATTACTGACCGAAAACATATATGACAAGGAAGTAGCTATTGTGATTTATCAAATTCGGACATAACCAAAGGTTAATAAAAGATTCTCAACTATTCCAGAAATAATGATAATATCATTATTCGTTCATTTAAATATAAACCTTGGACAAGATTTTTCTTAGTGAACTTTTCTCATAGTTACTCACTAGTTTACCCTTACCTCTTGTGTATATTCTCATGGTTGCTTACTAGGGCACTTGATCAATTGTTTTCTTTTTCATTTTCTCATTCATTAACTCCTTCGTTAAACGAAAGGGTGGATGGTCTCGGTTTTTCCTCGCCGAGCGTATTGGTTCTTAACCCTGCACGCCAAGTTTTTTAGTTTGGCTTGGTCTTTAATAATTTACGCACGCTACGTTTTTAGCTTGGCTTATGTGATTTGTTTTGTTTTTGTTTTTTTTTGTTAATTTCAGACTTCAAATTTTTAGGATTTCTTTCGAATTTTTGGGATTTAATACTTGGCGTCCTTTTTTTTACTTCTGAGAAGTATTTTGTGATTGATTTAACTTCTTTTTGAAAGTTTGTTTCGAAGTATCTTTCCTGATTTAATTTATTAAGATGAATTTTATATAAATTGGTGTTGAAATCGTCGAAAATGCAGAAGAACAAAAAATGAAAGTGCATGGCTTGTTGTGTATACGCAGTTGGAAATACAGTACAGTTATTTCGGTACATTCTTTGTATATCAAAAAAATTTTAATTGTTTCAATTGATTGATATCTCTTGTAATGTAACTATAATTGATAGGAATGCCTAAAATTTTACACTGAGAAAAAAAATTGTTGAATGAACTATATTTGTAGTCGCATACGCACGAGTAAATATTTATTTGGTATAACTAAATAATTAGTTTTTTTAATAATTCTGTGCTTCAGTTGACCAAAATATGATTCATACAAAAAAAATTGGAGTCGTACAACTAAATATTTAGTCGTGCGTATGCGACTAAAGATTTAGTTAATTCAACCATTTTTTTTCTTAGTGTAGTAGATGCCATTTATATTAGAGGAAGTATTCGCTATAAACACAGTGTGAAATTTAATTATAATCTAATACGCAGATATTCTTAAACAATGCTTTGTAAAACCTTTCCGTAGATTCGCAGTTGTCGACAAAAATAAGCAAGAAAAATAAATTCCTATAACTATCACAGCCCACACTGAGAAAAAAATCTAGTTGAAAAGCTCGAAATTCGTTTGAGGTTACCAAATTATTTAGTTGAATATGCACGACTAAATATTTTTACAGTCAACAAAATATTTAGTTAATTACAGAACTAAATCGTGATTTGGATCAACAAAATTGAGTGTTGCATAAACATATTCGAAAACTTTGAACGTAATATTTTGTTAGTCTAAAAATAATTATATCTTCAATTAATATGTAATTTGTTATAGCACAACACCTAAAATCAAATTCACGAAATAATATACTATTCGAACAAAAAATTAAGAAAATAAACAAGAACCCGTGTATCCTAACGAATAAAAATTTAGTTGTATCGAGTACGTCACTGTTAACATATCCGTAACAAAAACGATTCTTGACCAACATTTTGTCTTTGTTAACCAAAGATCTGTAGTATTTCAGTAAAGATAAGGTATAAACGACAAAATATATGTTTGATACACAAAAAGTTTATGTCAACCAAGTTTTACCTACGGTTTATCGAATTATATGTTTTTTTGGGTTCAATAGAATGCTATTTTGCATGAACTAGAATAGAGTCGTATCTAACCGGTAATTAGTCCAATCAACGGGATAAATGATTGACTCAGTAAAATGCGTGTTAATTAATTGTTGCTAAATATGTTATAAAAAATATCTAGTCCTTGCAAAATAACTTAATATGCCTAGTTTACCGGCCCTAAAAAGAGATTAATAGAAAAAAAAGAAAAATTCGCGCCAATTCTCCGATCTAAGTTCTCTGTCCGACCGGGAATCGAACCCTCGACCATACCTACCATCCTACCTATCGTACCTAACTACCTGACACGCTACCTATTACGCTATCGACTACCTCTATGCACTTGAACAAAGTTAGGGGTTATGAAGATTTAAATTTTTTCCGGCAAGGGAAAATTTATTTTGGTTATGAATACCTTTTTTCATGCGAACACTCTGATCGCTAATTTCAATCGTACATACAAAAAAATACATAAGATAAAATCTTGGAATGCCCCAGTGCACGCAATTTTACGATGTTTATTGTTTGTTAATAAATACTCGGGAGGAATAAAACATACACTGAGAAAAAAAAATTTTGAATGAACTAAATCGTTAGTTGCATACGCACGACTAAATATTTAGTTGTACAATTCAACATTTTTTTGTCTGAATAATATTTTGGTCAACCGAAGCGCAAAATTATTCAAGAAACTAATTATTTAGTTAGAACCAAATAAATATTTGGTTGTGCGTATGCGACTAACGATTTAGTTAATTCAAAAAAATGTTTTCTCAGTGTATAATTGATATGTGACATTTCACGAGACGCCACAGCATCTCGGCCTTAAGTATTCGAAAGTTCTATGTTATATCAGAAATAGTCTAATGGAAATGATTCTGATTGATAATCTGGTACTAAAGGCGCACTGAGAAAAAAATGTTTGAATGGACTAAATCGGCGGTCAAATACGTTCAGCTAAACATTTATTTGGTCTAACTGAATAATTAGTTTCTCGAATAATTCTGCGCTAAGGTTGACCAAAAGATTTTTCAGGCGAAAAATGTTGAACTGTACCAACTAAATATTCGTTTGAACGTATTTGACCGCCAATGTAGTTCATGCAAACATTTTTTTCTCAGTGTCAAACCTGTGTTTTAAGTTGAACGAATATAATTTTCCTCGTTCGCTTAACCTCTGATGTTATCCGTACAATATAAACTTTATCGAATTCAACGGATGAATTTGTTACGATTATTGAGAAACTTGAATGTAACCGATGATTTGATGGACTAAATATGAGAGTTAGGTTGATGCACATTTATCGTTCAACTAACAATGGTTGAGTTGAATCAACTTAAGAAAAACAAACCCATTGTATAGGCTATCCAATAGATTTTCAGTAATCTGAACTCTTTACGTGGATTGAAGCGATGCAGAATTGGATTGTAACAAAAAATGTCATTCAGTTATCACCACATATCAACTTTAGTTGTTTCAATAATAAATCAGACAACTTGAATCAACAGTATGAAGTCAACTGTTTATATTAGTATACCGAATCACTTATTTTGTCAACTCTAATAAATATTCCGTTACTCAAACTATACCAGGGTTGAATAACGGAGTCAACCAATTCGGAGTCAACTGAATTTATTTATTTGATTTGACTATTTACTTTGCTAAGTGTAAATGTAGTGTAAAAGCAACCGATTTTGGCCTTATGGATAAGAAAATCATAATAGTTGTACCGACCAAATCAAATTGTTGAATGATTTTATTAGGCATTGATATCACCAATTGATCCATAGTACGCGATTGATGCAGTTTAGTTGAATCACATAACAAAAGAATCCATCTATACAAATTATTAGTTTCTTTAAAAAATAATGTTGACTAAAGTATATACATTCATTGCAACAAAAATTTTCTTTTCTTAAATATTTCAATCCGATTGGGTACAAAAAATATTTGTTATTTACAACAAAATTGTTTAGATACTTTGGTAACTCGAATTCAAACAAATACATAATGAAAATATATTTGAATCAAGTAGAAACAAACAAACATTTCCAGTCCGTTGAACAAAAAATTTGATTGTACTGATTGAGTTGATTCAAATAAAAAAAATATCAATATTTCCATGAACGGACTAATCCTCATCTAGTGTAACAAAATTTTAGTTGAATCAATCGACTTATATATCAACTAAACCGATTTAGTTGTTTCAACGATTTTTTTTTCTCAATGCAATGATCCAAATTGTTGATGGTATAATATACATAGCGTTAAAAAAAATTTCCTTCTCCCATATAGGCTCAAAAGTTTTATTAGGTATAAGAACCCTCACGGAAATTTATATATTTTTAATATACGCAAAATATATGTGGATATATTTCGAATATATGTAGATTATATGAGAGATATATGTGAATTACACATATCTCTCATGTATTCTACATACATATATTCTTAATATATGCTCATATATATGCAACATATATGGGAGATAGGTGTGATTCACATATATCTCTCATATATTCTACATATGTCTCTCATATATTCTACATATATTCTTAATATATGCTGATATATTCTACATATATTTTTAATATATGCTACCATTTATGTGTGGAAGTGATGTGATTTTATTCTCTCTAACAACATATATCAGATGTATGCGAAGTATATTTTATCATAAGCTTATTAACACATCTCCTCAATTTATATCACTCACACATAAATTACGTACGCTACATATAAGTAGATATATGTAGTCCCATATACGTTTTGTGATCATAGCGTCATGTGAACTTATAAAAATCGTATTTTTTAGAATTGTTCACGTAAATTATACGGTGTATACTATATAATTATGCATAAAATATATGAGCCATATTCCACCAATTATAGACGTCGGAACCAGCCTTATACCCCCTCAGATCTTTTCTCAATTTTTTTAGCTGAAAGTCTTCATCGGGAAACAGAATCTCAAATTTTTTCCGATTTTTTTCCCGCTAACTTTAGCTTGTTTTACGATTTTTGTTTTATTCATTTTGTTTTGCCGGCTCCGACCACAATTGAAAATTTGTTTAAAAACAGTTTTTGGCGTGAAAAAGTCTCAGTTTTCCGAAAAAATTATTATTTTTTTTGTTCATGCACTTGAAAAGCTCTTAAAATGGAATTTTAAATGTTAAAAGCTGTTTATTGGCCATTGCCCAAATTTTGAAAAAATTTTCAATCTTTTTTTCGAAAAGCTGAGAAAATTTTACTTGGAATGTGTAATTTTCAAGATGGGTTCTCCGTAACCATACAAGAAATGAATAAATGAACAAAAATTGATTTTATTCGATTTTTTTGCGGTCTGCCGCGCCATAAAAAAATGTTTTGAAAAAATAGATTTTTTGAGTAAAAAATTCTCAGCTTTGCAAAAAAAATATTGCTTTTCCGATAATGCTTTCAAAAGCTCTTAAAATTAAGTTTTTAATCTAAAAAGCTGTTTTTTAGCCGACGCCCAAATTTTGAATTTTTTTTTCATATTTGTTTCGGAAAGCTAAAAAAAATTTATGAAACTTATACATGTCTCTTTTAATATGTTTATTCACGTACAAGAAGTGCGGCAGCACTCGCCTGATATCCCTCGACACCTTTTTTTTATTGCTGCAAAATTAAAACGGAAAGGAAAAAAACGTGAAAACATTGATGCATGTACAAACTAACATAATAATTATTTAATTATTTAAGTTCATTGTATTCACACTTTTAATTATTATTTACATTATCATTTTTATCCCGTGAGAACAAGCGATCGGGCTCCTGCCATATATTCGTACCGTCGGTAGCGTCGCGTTAGTTTTCAGACTCGCCACGAGATGTCGCAGAACGGCAACCGCTGAACCCCCATACGGAGGATGCGAGGAGCATGCTTATAAAGGCGGGCACGAGAACGAAATATTAACAGAAGTCCGTCGCAAATGAGCCATATCAGGAGTTCTTGCCGGCTTCTCATGAACTCGTACTTTTTTATTTGATTCTCCTAGAGAGTTTCCGATTTTATGGAAATTTCTACACCGGTGTCGCATATTCAACCCATATTTGGGATGTATGCATCATATATATAATATATATGTTGTATGTATGTGTCGTACATTTAACATATATCTCAAATATATTTTAAATACATTTAAGATATACGTACATATGCGAAAAGCGGCAAAATCTATCCAAATAAATATATTACACATATATAAAAATATATATTTTAAATACATTCATTTATATACGGTAATTATATTTTGAATATATTTCGTACGCAATTTTGCATATATTTTAAATATATAAATTTCCGTGTGGGGAAGGGCGTGTGAAAATATGGGCTTTTAATATTAATGTTAACATCGTACTTATCGCATTTTTCTATTTTCCATAAGAATAAGATGGGAAAAATTATTTTTACGTCTTCTGATTTTTATGACTAACAAACAATTCATCATAAGAGAAATCTACAGACAGAATTGAACGCTCTACAAAAAAGGTTTTGAGTTACTTTTTGATGAGTCCACTTGATCAAAAGATATTCAATGGCAAAATTTATATTTTAGTGAATTTGGCCGATTTTTGGTTATTACACCGGAACTATTAGTTGTATCGACAAAATGTGCATAAACTTTCGTGTGAAACATAAATGAAGCTTTCCAGTCATTGTAACTAATAGTTCTCACTATAGCTTTAAGAAAATTGTGCAGCAGAAGTTTGCTTAAAAATTTCATTTTTATATTAAGAAAATGACATTTATTATAGTGTAACAGAAAATTATTATTCGATTTTATTTTTGAATAGAAAAAAAAAATGTATAAGCTAAATTTTACTGCACAACTTTCTAAAGGCGTTCTATTTTTTATTATTATTATAGTAAGAACTATTCTTAAACATTTCTCGAAAGTTTAATTTGTATTTGACATGAAATTTTATTCACATTTTGTCGATAAAACTAATCGTTCCGTTATAAAATCGGCCAAATCTTCGAAAAATTGAACTTTGACATTGAATAACTTTTAAACGAGTGGACTTATCAAAAAGTAACTCAGAACCTTTTTTGTAGAGCGTTCAATTCTGTACAAAGATATGTCTGTGGATTTCTTTTATGATGAATCGTTTGTTAGTTATAAAAATCAGATGTCGTAAAAATAATTTTTCCCATGTTATTTTTATTCCGAAACGGCTCACGCAAATCTTCATTCAGATTTTTTTTATAGAGCGTTAACCAATATAGCCTTAAATTGAAGTTAGATTGTGGTTTAGCTTAAAGTTTAAGTTAGATTTCGGTTTAGCCTAAAATTTGGGTTAAACTTTGGTTCAGCCTACAATTTGAGTTAAATTTTAGTTCAGCCTGAAATTTAAGTTAGATTTTGGTTTACCCTGAAATTTAAGTTAGATTTTGGTTTAGCCTAAAATTCAAGTTAAATTTAGGTTTAGCCCAAAATTTAAGTTAACTTTAGGTTGAGCCTAAAATTTAAGTTAAATTTTCTGTTAGCCTAAAATTTAAGTTAGATTTTAGTTTACCCTAAAATTCAAGTTAAGTTTTCGTTTAGCCTAAAATTTAAGTTAGATTTTGGCTTAGCCTAAAATTTAAGGTAGATTTTGGCTTAGCCTAAAATTTAAGTTAAATTTGGGCTTAGCCTAAAATTCAAGTTAAATTTTGGTTCAGCCTAAAATTTGAGTTAAATTTTGGTTCAGCCTGAAATTCAAGTTTGATTTTGGTTTAGCCTAAAATTTAAGTTAAATTTTGGTTTAGCCTAAAATTTAAGTTAAATTTTGGTTTAGCCTAAAATTTAAGTTAGATTTTGGCTTAGTCTAAAATTTAAGGTAGATTTTGGCTTAGCCTAAAATTGAAGTTAGATTTGAATTTAGCCTAAAATTCAAGTTAAATTTTGGTTTAGCCTCAAATTTAAGTCAAATTTCGGTTTAGCTTCAAATTCAAGTTAGATTTTTATTTAGATTAAAATTCAGGTTGAATTTTGGTTCAGCTTTGAATTGAAGTTAGATTTTGACTTATTAGCTATATATAATGCTATATCTTCATAGATATGCTTTATATGGATAGAAAATGCTATTTAAAGAAATCAACTCTCGAAAGACCACCCTAATATTATTTGAGACCTGAAATAACGACCACCCTAATATATATATCATAATATACGTATATAAAAATATTGACAGAAATCGAATTTCGAAGGACCACCCTAATATTAGATGAGACCCGAAATAACGACCACCCTAATATATATCATAATATACGTAGATAAAGCATTTAATGAAATCGAATCTCCGTAGTCTCGTAGAGAAATAAAAATATGGGCGTGACAAGCTCCAGATACATATATGTGGCATACACAAGCTCGTACAGGTGTGTGGTGTGAGTCACATGTATATAGCTGTTGTCCATGTTTACAATTTCTCGACGAGGCGCGACGTAGCTCCGGCATCGGAAGACGAACTCAGGACCGACTCGGGGGAGGGGGGGAAGGAAGAGGTGGGGAATATTGGAAGGGGGGAGGAAGTGGGGAATATTGGAAGTGGAAGATTGGGGTAGGTGAGAGGGGGTTGGCTAAAGGGGAAGGACCCGGGCTTCTTGAAAAAAAAAAAAAAAAAAAAAAAAAGCGGCGACCCTAATATATAACGTTTAATTATATGTATAAATAAAAAATACATGTATATAAAAAAATATACGTAGATAGAGCATTTAAAGAAATCGAATCTCAAATGACTATTCCAATATAAGTTGAGACCTGAAATAGGGGCGACCCTAATATATATCGTATAAATACATGTATAAATAAAACAATATTTAAATACATAGATATGCATAGAAATACATAGTACATAGATTTATATATATACCTATATATACCTATGTATAGCTGTATATACCTGTATATACCTGTATATACCTGAATATACCTGTACATACCTCTATATACCTGTATATACCAGTATATACTTGTATATGTCTGTATATACCTGTATATATCAGTATATACTTGTATATACCTATATATACCTGCATATACCTGTATATACCACTATATATACCTATATATACCTATATTTATGTAGAAAGGTAGTTTTGAGGACCATTCCATATATATAAAGGTACTTTTGGGGACCGGTCCCAATAATTTCCTAGACAAAAAGTGTCTTAAAGAAATTTCCTTAAAGAAATTTCTCTAAGGAAAAGTTGTCAATTTTACAATTCAATGTCGTAATACTGGGGGCTTCGCCCCCAGACCCCTAGAAAAAAACCTACAAACAATGCCTAGAAACTCGATTAGTGCCTAAAACTCGATTTATATAGGGAATTTTAGGCACTAATCGAGTTTCTAGGCATTGTTTGTAGGTTTTTTTGTAGGGGGTCTGGGGGCGAAGCCCCCAGTATTACAACATTCAATTTTTAAATTGAAAACTTTTCTTTAGAGAAGGTCCTCAAAACGACCATTCTACATATATATATATATATATATATAGCTGTATATACCTGTATATACCTGTATTGTTTGGAAGAGACTGTTATTCTGGGGTGAGGTGACCGTGAGGGAAATCTGAGGAGGATTGTGAAAATGAAGCGGCCGGAAAGAACACGAAAAAGAAACTCGAAGAACACACTTAATTGGGAAAAATAATAACGATAAATATATTTATTGTTATTAATATAATGTGTAAGCGTGAGGTCGGTATATAAACATAGTCAAATAAAATGTTCACACGCGGGCACAATGGCGGCACGTGTGCGAAGTGGCCAGAAAAGTCCTTAGAAAATGTCTTTCAGAAATCACCGAATTTAAACCCAAGATCGTGGAAATTAACGCGGGCGTAAATCGCGTCAACTCGTTGATTCGAAGTAGAATAATAACCGGGAAGAGAACCGTGAAATCAACCGAAAGCGAAGAGTACGAAAATGTGTTATAATGGCGATGCGTAACTCGCGAAAATCCGTACAGAAGTGAAGAAGAAGCCGGAAATCGATGAAAGTGTCGATAAGAAGAGTGGGGGAAATTTATCGATGCTCACAGAGTTCAAGCGAGTGACTGGCCAGGAGGTGCTGACCTCTCGCGTAAACTCTCGGAGCTCGACCTTTCCGAAACATTCTCCCCGCCTTCGGCGACTGTTGTCGTTGAAGAATCCACAGGAAAAACCGCCAGTTTTGAAATTGGTCTCTTGAAGATTGAAGTAGCCGTTCGAAGCGTCACGACTCGAGTAAGGCCGTCTGAACCAGGATGAAGTTCGACCACTCGAGCCAACGGCCATCTTGAAGGAGAAAGTCGCTCGTCAGTGATAAGTACGAGCGAGCCGACTTTTATCTCATTTGACGAGTGCCTCCACTTTGAGACATAGAGGCTCCGTTGAAGATACTCTGAAGACCATCGTTGCCAGAAGTGTTGAAGTTTGGCTTGAAGAAATTGCCACCTTGAAAGTCGATTCTCCGAAAGTGAAGTCAGCGATGGCTCTGGCAAGGTGGTTAATGCCTCGCCAATGAGGAAGTGGCCAGGTGTTAGCGGTGAAGTGTCCTCAGGGTCGTCTGACAACGGACAAAGAGGCCTTGAATTCAAATTCGCCTCGACTTGCGTAAGAAGAATCGTGAATTCTTCATCCGTAAGCGAGGTATCTCCGATGATCCGCCGAAGATGAAATTTGGCCGACTTGACGGCAGCCTTCCATTTTCCACCTATGTGAGGTGTGCCGGGGGATTGAAGGACCACGAAGTTCCCAGGTTGGTCAGAGAAATGATTGTAGAGTTCATTTCTGCTGATCCAGCCTTGAAGAGAGCTCGAAGTGCCGCATCTGCGCCGATGAAGTTGTCGCCACAATCACTGTAAAGTGTGTGACACATGCCTCGTCGCCCTGAGAATCGTCGATACGCGGCGATGAAGGCCTCTGAAGTGTAGTCGGTGACGAGCTCGAAGTGTACTGCAGAAGTGGCGAAGCAAACGAAAACAGAGAGATATGCTTTATACGTTTTCGTGCCTCGTCCGCGCCATGTCTTGATTGTGAAGGGCCCTGCGTAATCAAGACCTGAATGGAAGAAAGCCCTTGAAGGTGTGACTCGAGCAGGTGGAAGTTGGCCCATCAGCTGTTGTGCCTGAAGTCCTCGAAGTCGCGCACACGTCGTGCACCGAAGAATGTGCGCTCGAAACGGCGCTCGACCGCCCAAAATCCAATATGATTGGCGAAGGAAGCTCAAAGTGGGCCACCGTGAAGCGTCCAGAAGTGTGCATCTGAAATGACTAGTGTCGTGAAATACGATTTCCGAGGCAAAATCGGTGGATGTTTTGCATCGGATTGCAGAAGCGAATTTCTCAGCCGACCGCCGACACGAAGAGTCCCAAGTTGATCAATGAAGGGCGTGAGGGCTGAGAGGGGATTGCTGTTTTGAAGCGTTACCCCGTTTGAAATTGTTCTTACCTCAGCCGAGAAGTGCGCTCGTTGTACGAGACGTATCCAGAAGAATTTTGCTTCCTCCAACTCTCCAGGAGTCAGTTGAAGTCGAAGGCAGTCGTTTGAAGCGTGCGACAGCGCGTCGACACACTGCCGTGATTCGAAGAAGTCTCGTGAGAGACGAATATCTCTCGAGAAGATCCCAGATCTGAAGTTCTTCCGAAGTTATCGCGAAGGCTAGCCCCGGCTTTTGCTCGAGGTCGCAATCCGATGAAGTTTCGGCTGAAGAAGTGGGCCATGAAGTTTTCGGAAGTACAAGCCATTTGGGTCCGTCCCACCATAGACGATGGTTGGACAGTTGTCGAGGTGTTAACCCGCGAGACGCACAGTCTGCCGGGTTTTCCTTTCCGGAGATAAACCGCCATGTTGCCTTCGAAGTTAGTTCTTGGATGGAAGTGGCACGATTTCTCACGAAGTCCTTCCATCGCGCCGGATGTGAAGTGATCCACGTCAACGTAACTGAAGAATCCGTCCAGAGAGACACTGGAACCTCCGATAAGTCAAGTGTCGTCTGAACGTGCGAAATTAGCCTCGAAAGTAGAAGAGCTGCCGTTAGCTCGCGACGTGGAATGGTCAGTCGCTTAAGCGGTGCTACCTTTGTCTTTGAGCAGACGAGGGTGACAGTGGTTGACCCATCGGCTGACGTTGAACGAAGGTAGACCACGGCTGACATTGCGAGCTACGAAGCGTCCGAAAATCCATGAAGCTCCACTGAAGATGAAGGCGAAGTGTGAAGCCACCGAGGGAGAGAGATGAGAGAAAGGTCACTCAAATTCTCTCTGAAGTTCAGCCATTTTTCGTGAAGTTGACTTGGCAATTTATCATCCCAATGAAGTTTTGCCAACCACAGCTCTTGCAAGAAGATTTTTGCTGCGATTATGATCGGCGAAACGAAGCCCAACGGGTCGAAAAGTGAAGCAGTCTCCGACAAAACCGTCCTTTTTGAAATTTCCGTATTGAAGGAGAGCTGAAGTGTGAACTTGAAGTTGTCCTCGGTCGAATTCCATACGAGTCCGAGGAGTTTTACGTTGGGGTATTCTGATTCAATCGCGACCGCGTCTGGTCGGGATTCCGAAGCGACATATCGAAGAGCTTCCTTATTATTGGCTGACCACTTTTGAAGTGGAAAGCATCCGCGCTGACAGATCCCTTGAAGTTGCCTTGCCGTTTCCTGAAGTTCTGGAAGTGTATCAGCGCCTCCAAAGATGTCATCGACATACCTTCCATTCGTCAATGGTGAAGTGGCCAATGGGAAATCATGCCCCTCATCCTCGACAAGCTGAAGCATAACTCTAATGGCGAGGAAGGGAGCGCAATTCAACCCGTAAGTCACCGTTGTCAAATGATATGGGACGACTTGATTTTCCGAATCGACCCATAAAATTTGTTGAAGATCCCAGTCGTCCGGATGAACGGAAATTTGACGGAACATCTTTGTCACGTCTGTCGCGAAGATATACCGATGCCTTCTAACCCAAAGAAGTACGTCGAAGGTATGCCGTTGAAGTTTGCCCCGGTGTGAAGAAGGTCATTGATCGACACCCCACTGGTCGTTTTGAAAGACCCGTTGAAGACGACACGAAGTTTTGTCGTGGCGCTTTGAGCGCGGAAGACGCCATGATGAGGAAGAAAGAACCTTGACCTTGAAGAATCCGTGTTGATTGCACGAACCATGTGCGACATGGCTTCGTACTCGTGAAGGAATCCATTGTAGAGCTCGCGATACGACTCGTTGGTCGCGACGCGTCGAAGAAGTTGAAGCAGACAGCGTCTTGCTCCCGTGAAGGAATCCCCGAGAGACGAAGGTGACGATTTAAAAGGAAGCCGGACCATGTAGCGACCATTTTTGTCTCTCGGAAGTGTCGTTCGCAAGCGGACTCCGGTTCGGGTGTAGGGGCCGAATCCGAAGGAACTTCCTCTTGTTCCCAAAACTTAGACAACAAAGAAGAAATCTCGTCATCAATGGAAGTATGATGTATACGAACCGAATTTGAAGTGGGATCGCGAACTGGACCGAGCACGATCCATCCCAGAAGTGTTCGTTGGGCCACAGGATCGTTGGCTTGGCCCTTAATAACCTCGAATTCGATCAAGAGACCGTAAGCATACGCTCCGATGATGATGTCGATTGGTCCAGGTCTCCGAAAGTCAGGGTCAGCCAGAAGAAGTCCTTGAAGATGATCCCATTCTATTGAAGTGGTGAATGACGGAAGTATAGACGTCAAGGCGTTCAGAATAAACGTCGTGACCTCGAAGTTTGACGTTGGATCGTGTATTGACGAGAGGACGACGGTTGTAGCTCCCCGCGTGCGGCCGGCTGACCGACTCCCAATTCCAAGAATGTTCACTGAAGCGGCCATCCTTTTCAAACGAAGAAGCTGGGCGTTCGTTCCGAAATAAACGAAAGTTCGGCACCGGGATCGATTAGAAGTCGAACTTGATGCGAACTACCAGAGGAAGAAGTCAGAATCGCCTGACTCGTTGCCAGTAAGACTGACGGCCGACAAGCCACGGTTGAAGAAGTATTCCGAGAAGTTGAAGAGGACTTGAAGATGTCGGAAGTGGCTGACGCAAGAAGTTGCACCGGTGTATCCGATGCGCCAGAAGAGGCGTCGCATTGGTGACTATCGCAGAGTCAAGCCTGAGGCTCAGTTGGCGACGAAGTGGCCACGGGTTTCGACAACAAAGGTCGACCTTGTGAAGCGTCTCGTGAAGAGGCCTGTCGAGAAGTTGAAGCGGCCGATTGATCTGAAGAGGGGAGGTGGATCAGCGTGTGGTGTTTCCCATTGCACTCTGAGCACCGCCCGGTCACGCGGCGATTTACAGCTGAATGTGGCCCGAGACAGTTGAAACAAAGACATCGCTGCTCAGCGACGAGGCGTCGCTCTTTCGGCGTCTTCCGTTTGAAGAGGTCGCACTTCGAGATAAAGTGCGGCCCGGGGCAGAAGTGACAAGTCTGCGTTGCACTTCCTGCCGGACGAAGAGGTTGCGTTGGAGCGACCGCTGCTGCGGTGTCGACCGTCCACTTTCCTTCCTCCGCCTTAAGGTACGGCGAAGGAGAAGCCTGAGCCTGTAGCGCCTTGGCTGAAGAAGCGAACCGTTTTTGTGAAGAGGCCGAAGTGTTCGAAGTGGAAGCCTTGTTGTTGCCGTTCGGAGAGGTCTTTCCCATATCGATGCTCTCAAGAGCTCGAGCTCGGGTCGTTAGGAACTCGCGAAGTTGCGGCAGTGTTGCCGGATCCATCAAAGAGCCCAATTTCAATTCCCACTGCTCTCGCAAGTTATGATCGAGCCGTGAGACGATGAAGTGGACCAAAATCGTGCCCCATGCGTCCACTGGCATTTCCAGGGATCTTAGCGCATTCAACACCTCACTCGTTGTGTTGATGAGAGTGTTGAGCGATTTGTATGATTTCGCTGCTACCGTCGGCATACTAAAGAAGCGATCCAGTTGGGAAGTGACCAAAAGGCGCTTGTTCTCGTATCGAGCAACAAGAAGATCTCATGCGGAGGCGAAAGATTCTGCAGAAAGCGGCAAATTGGCGATAAGCTGCGCTGCATCGCCCTTTAATGCGAGCCGAAGGTAATGCATCTTCTTGACCGACGTAATGTCCGCGTTTTGGCCGACGAGAGATACGAAGAGATCGTGAAAGGGCCTCCAAGCATGAAATTCTCCATCAAATACCGGTATTTTTATCTGAGGGAGAGCGCTGCGGACGTGTGAAGAGCCCTGAACTGCCGAGAGGTCGGCTAAATTAGCGCCAGTCGGCTGGACCTGCTCGTAGTGCTCCTTGATCGTGAGCAGGGCCACCTTTGCCTTCTCGTACGCCTCTTGACACCTTGCTTCATAGCATTCCTTGAAGTACGGCGTGTCCGCTAGATTCTCGCAGTTCATGTCGAGAAGCGCGGCATGCTCACGCAGGAAGCGATCCCAGTTAGTTTCCAACAAGGAAAGGCACGTGGTTGCCAATGCCTTGTTGGTATCTTGCGGCGTTGATGTTGCTGTCTTCTCCGCTAGAACCTCGATGCACGAAATAGTGCTGATGAGGCCGGCGATGCGACGCTCCATCTTGGCAACGTTACTCGCCATTGTCGAAGGGTACCGAAGAAATCCGAAGTGGTCGAAAAAACACGAAATACGCGTACACACACGTCAAACGTAAATGTTCGTGTAACGCGCACTCGAAGAGACCGGAACGAAACCAAAATACGCGTACACACACGTCAAACGTGAATGTTCGTGTAACGCGACTAACGAAGAGGCCGAAAAAAAACACAAGGAAAAACTCGAAATACGCGCACACACTCGGTACACGAGAATGTTCGTGATGCGCGGAAATCGACGTTAAGAAAATCTCAAACGCGCGGAGAAAGCACAATCGTACGAAGAAACACGTGGTGCACGTAACCGAAGAAAGAACCAAGTAAAGCGCGCGAAGAAACTAGAAGCGCGCGAAGGGACTCAGATGATACGTACACCCACACGAAGACTGTCCGACGAAAGGCGAAGATGCGCACAAAGCGAACGAAGCGATAACTATAATGGCGCGCGCGAGAATTGTGCGAGAGAGCGCGAGAATCTCAGCCGCGCACTCGACGAAGACGGTTGCCGAAGCGTCCGAGCTCTCTTCCCGCGCGAAAGTGAGAGAGAGAGACTTATGGCGCACTGAATGTGTGCGAGACAGACCGGTGCACCGAAGCATGGCGAGCACGTTTTCGACAAACGAAACGCCGATTCTCTCGCGCACTTTTCTCTCTCGCGGACCGAAGCACTTCCGAAACTCCCGAAAAATCCCCTATTATTTTTCACCAAACACTCAAAAATCACTCACTGGTCACCCCGATCCGGCTCGAAGGACCATTATGTTTGGAAGAGACTGTTATTCTGGGGTGAGGTGACCGTGAGGGAAATCTGAGGAGGGTTGTGAAAATGAAGCGGCCGGAAAGAACACGAAAAAGAAACTCGAAGAACCCACTTAATTGGGAAAAATAATAACGATGAATATTTATTGTTATTAATATAATGTGTAAGCGTGAGGTCGGTATATAAACATAGTCAAATAAAATGTTCACCCGCGTGCACAATGGCGGCACGTGTGCGAAGTGGCCAGAAAAGTCCTTAGAAAATGTCTTTCAGAAATCACCGAATTTAAACCCAAAATCGTGGAAATTAACGCGGGCGTAAATCGCGTCAACTCGTTGATTCGAAGTAGCATAATAA
This sequence comes from Alloplasta piceator, assembly GCA_946863875.1. Taxonomy (NCBI): domain Eukaryota; kingdom Metazoa; phylum Arthropoda; class Insecta; order Hymenoptera; family Ichneumonidae; genus Alloplasta; species Alloplasta piceator. The sequence continues at coordinate 24,347,380 of OX333075.1, forward strand.
CCGGGAAGAGAACCGTGAAATCAACCGAAAGCGAAGAGTACGAAAATCTGTTATAATGGCGATGCGTAACTTGCGAAAATCCGTACAGAAGTGAAGAAGAAGCCGGAAATCGATGAAAGTGTCGATAAGAAGAGTGGGGGAAATTTATCGATGCTCACAGAGTTCAAGCGAGTGACTGGCCAGGAGGAACTCTCGGAGCTCGACCTTTCCGAAACATGTATATACCAGTATATACTTGTATAAACCTATATATACCTACGTATACCTGTATAAGTTAAATTTTGGTTTAGCCTAAAATTTAAGTAAAATTTTTATTTAGCCTAAAATGTGAGTGAAATTTGGCTTAGCCTAAAATTTAATTTAAATTTTGGCGAAATGAATAAATATAAAGAAAATTCGAGTCTCGAATGACCACCCTAATATAAATTCAGACCACCCTATTGTATATCTTATAGATATGTATATAAATATTCAAAGACATCAAATCCCGAATGACCACCCCAATATAAATTGAGACCTGAAATAGCGGCCACTTTAATATCCATCGTATAAGTACATATATAAATATGAACAAAATTCGAATCTCAAATAATGACCACCCTAATATACATTGTATATAAATACATATATAAATATAGACAAAATTCGAATCTCGAAGGACCACCCGAATATAAATTGACAATGAAACATGAATTAACGACCACCCTAACATACATGGTATATAAATTATATAAATATAAACAAAATTCGAATCTCGAATAATCTCCACCTTAATATATATCATAGAATATGTACACATATAGATATATTTAAAGAAATCGAATCTGGAATAACGACCACGCTAATGTGTATGATAGATGGTAACAAAAATGTTATAGATATAGAGCCCGTGTTTAAGCATTACAGTTATACGTATAGATATAGAGACCGTGTATAAGAGTGTGACCGGTTGGAGAATTTTTCTGATGATAAATATTCGGATTAATTCCTCGAATATCATGATATCTCAGCATCGCGTGGACGGAAAAAAACATAATGGTATCGATGGAAAGCTCATTTTTTTTTTAAGAAAAGTATATTCGTAAAATGTTAAAAAAGTTGTCTCGTTTTTTAGTAATATCGAATTGAAGTGTAAAAGCGGCGTAGATTGAGGCATATTCGCGTATATAAGAGTGCGCGGCATCTCGACTGAGACTCTCAGTTTTTTTAATACTTGGCGTCGCACAGTAGGAGAAAAGCCCAAAAACCTGGCCAAAACCCCAAAAAATAAATTTTCGAAATAGGGTCAGTTGAGTAGTCATTCAGGTAGAGGACTAGTAACTGCATTCTATTGTGGAAGGGAAAGCCCTTTAAGTGTATACTTGCGCCGCAGCTTCAGTTGGCAGTTAGTGTTCGTGAAGAGTGTACGTGTCACGCGCTGAACAGACGAAAATAACGCTGACTTCAAAAACCCATAACTTTAAAGTGACGGGTTTAATTTCAATTCTGCAACATGGATACGACTTCTGGAGGTATGTAGAACATATTTTTACATCGGTTGAATCTAAACTTTATGTATAAATGATTGAAATGTAGTATAGCCTTCGGCATAAATAAAATTGAATAATTTTGAAAACTTATATTTTCAACGGTCCGAAAAGTTATATATTTTGTCACATTTTGCAAAGCTCCTAGTCTCGGCCTTTAGTTTAATGTATAAGCTTTCGAAATTTACAAGAGTTACCTGCGGAAAACGTGCGTCTTGTCCGTTATGATTTTTTTCGCATCGTGCGGTAGCCGAGCGTGCACGCGGCACTATTGAGCAGCCTCTGCGCCTCTACCTGAGAATGGGTGAAGTAGCATCATAACGGACAAGACGGCTGTTATACGCTTGAAATAAATTATTTTAATATATATGTATGTGTATATATTGTTACGTCCCGGGTTGAATTATTATTATTCGTTCACTTACCGTAGACGTAAACGGAAATAATTGTCGCTCCATTTAGACGGGAATGTGCCCAGGTTGCGCCTTATTATTTGGCAAAGGGCGGTGCCATGGGGTTTGATTGACAAACTTCGTTGGACGCCATTTTTTATTAAAACAATAATAATAATTTATTTTTAATAAAATACCATCGACCAATTCGGTCGATGGGTGGTTCTCTGATTTTGGTGTTCACATGTTTTTTTTACAAATTTTGGTTCCGTTTAAATTTTATTCGCACAATTTCATTCGCGCGCTTTAACTGTTCAAAAGTACAATTATCTTTTCGGCCTTGCTTTCGCCTTGAAGCCGTGGTTTTATTCGCGATACGCCTCACGCTCAGCTGTCGCGGTATCATGAACGCACTCACGCACTTCTGCCATGATCCAATCAGGATTTTTGACATTTAAAATCGATGCCAAACGTGTCAGAGGGAGGAATGGGCCATTGCCTGTGTGGTCGGGTCAGAGGTATCATTCAACGTGCCCGACTCTAGACCTCCGGTCCCATCCTCCGTGCACGGTTGATTGGTCAAGCTATTCGCGACGCGATGTTTTCCGAAATAATCGTTTTGATTGGATTTTATTTTTGATAAATTTAACGTGGTCGACCTGAAGGGTCCAACCACCGAGTTGGTTCCGGACCTTTACATTAGCGAGGGGGACCGTACTGGTCGCTCCCCCGGCAAAAACTCACAACTTAATAATTTTACGGGTGCGACCGCTCAGGTCGCACCTCCGAACACAACTGCTTGATTCGATTTTCATAAAAATAGTGCTCTGCACTCCAGCGAATCAAGGCGCGACTAAAGATAATACTACGCCGGGCGCTGCACATCCTCGAGGTGTGCAGCATCTCACCGGTCACCGTGAGATCCCATTTGTCAGCGAAATTCGCAGACGATTCTACCGTGGGATCTTCAACGGCTACTTGCTCGCACGTTGATAAGCCGGTTACATGAGATTTGCAATGAGAAGTGCTCTTCAGAGCACCTTTTTGTATTATTCGTTTATTTAACGGCAAATTGAATTATTAAAAATTTTCAAATATATATTGAAGAAAATAAAATGGTTGCCTCAATAGGTGGCTAAATAACCCCGGCCGTAACACCTCCCCCCTTAAGAAGAATGCTACGCCTTGCTTAGCATTCGAGGGCATGCCGCCCAGAAATGAGTACGGGGTGTACTCGATGTTCGATTTTCGTTGTCGATCCTCAATCTTTAATGTTGGCGGATCTTCTCGAGCGTTAAAGCCCAGGTGCCACATTTGGTCACCTCCTTGACTAATATTCAGCGAAACAATTAATTAATCCTAAGATTACGCGCCGCGGCGGTCAGTTGTATCACAATTGTTGATGACAATGGATGCCCTAAGGATCATATGTCGTTACATCTATGTTCTTGGGTTGCAGGTGCATACGTCTCTCACAGCTAAATAAAAAAAGGTCTTGATTTAATGTTTCGATATTTTAATTGTTAAATGTGGAGAGAATCCCGGCTTACTTGAAAGATTGTGCTTCAATTGAACTGAATAGCTAATTTGAAACTGAATTTAATTTTTTTATTGAACTAGAATGTTGACTTCAATATTTATAATTCAACACCTCAAAGATTGCATAGGAAATAACGGGTTCTCTCGGTATTTTGCTTGCGAAACTGAGCACAAGTTGATCAGGCTTGAATCAATCCCGCTTGCAATTTGTGTTATCGACGGCTTCGCATTTTGCTTGTCGCTAGTCGATAACTTTATTCGTTTATTTATGATTTTGTCAAGTTGACCTTGTCGTTCGTTTTGAGACTACATCTAACCTTTGAACAACGGAATTGGCATTGAGCTTTCCTCCATAGATTGCGATTCATGGTGTGTGTTCCGTAATCTCGCGGGATTCTACGGGTCTTGTATCACTCAACCCTTCAATGCGTTACGCCTTTGCGTAAACGTTTTTATTTGATGCTGCCTCGCTCGGTGCCCTAAGTGCGCCGAGTCCTACAACGTTTCTCATTCGCACCTTTCGCGAATTTTCAATAGCAATTTACACAATTCTCGGGATAGCCCCGGATAATAAGTTTCAAATCGTTCCTATGGGAACCATTAGCAAAATACATGCGTTATTTAACATTTACTTGCCCCTTGTTGGACATCAAAATATTGACTTTATTTATTAAACGCTGGTCATTAATTAACTCGAGCGTTCGATAAAGTTTTTCATTCGAATTGTTGTAAATTTAATTCAAATTATTTGAAGTAAAATAAAAATGTCTACAGTAATTGAAAGATAAATATCTTCAATAGTATCGTTGATGATTTTTTGTTTTTATTGTTGACGGATTTCAATTCTGAATGTTAAACATTTCAGTTGACATTTTGACGAGACGATTAAATCGTGGCCTCAGTGACCTAAGTTCACCGGGTTGCAACGAGCGTTTGAATTTACACGATTTGTGGTTTAGAATTCCTACAACTTCGATTTGCATGGTTATCAAAACTACTTTTTGTATTATTCGTTTATTTAACGGCAAATTGAATTATTAAAAATTTTCAAATATATATTGAAGAAAATAAAATGGTTGCCACAATAGGTGGCTAAATAACCCCGGACGTAACAATATATATATATATATATATAAATTTTCTGTGATTTAATTATGATATATACGTATGCATATATATATATATATATATATATATATATATATATATATATATATACATATTAAAATCAACCACATAAAAATTTCTTAAATATGAATGAAATGTTATAACATTCAAATAAAATATTTGAATATATATATATTATATAGTAAGCAAAGCTTTCTTTTAACCAAATCCATGTCAATATTTTCTGTCCAATTTTTTTAAAATTATTTCAATTATTGCGGTTATTTATTTGGTAAAATAATGTACATTTTTCAAGTTATTGTATTAATTGAAAATTTTATCTTTTCCTTTAACACCAATTTTCTACAATTTTATGTCTTTATTACAGGATCCGGTTACAAAGAATTGGTGCTGACAAGGAAAGAAGTATTTCTGATAATCAGCGAGCATTTATCCGATAAATTCGCTTCCTTGATCGAATTTATGGTAGAAAAAATTTCCAAGGACACCGGACGTACAGTTGTAGTGCCTGAGGACTCGAAACAGACTTTTTCGATACTCTTCAATCAAATGAGAACGAGGTAGCAACAAGCTCACAGAAAATCCTGTGTATTTTTCAAGAATAACGGTGAATGGCTTAGCAAGCAGGTATGTTTTGCCGCACCTACAGACACTGTAGTAACAAGCCCGGGTAATACGGGCGGCCGCCCGTCCCTTGAGTTTACAATGTCCAGTGAAAGATCTAAACGAAGGAAGACCCAAGATATTCGTACATCGTTCAACTCGGTCGAGTTAGCATACGCTACTCAGATGAGCCTTCGCTCTTCAGGACAATCCGACGCCGCAAAAGTTATTAAGGACGTAACAATGACGAGTCCTTTAAGAGCTTCCAAGTATCGTAAAGCTTACTCAGCAACGGATGAAATTACTTTATCCGAAGAGGCTGCACTTTCCGCTATGATTGAATATAAATTCTCCACGAGTACTTACCAGGGAATGAGAAGATTAGGGAAGGAAAATAACTGTAAGCTATATCCGTCTTACGAAAAAGTGATGAAAGCAAAAAAGCGTTGTTATCCACCACGTGATGCAATCAGGATTACAGAGAGTAGTGCAGAAGTCCAACTACAGGCACTATCAGATCATACAGTTGAACGTATTTTACTCGTCCAAAATGTACTCATTTAAAGATTGACTCCAGATAATGTTCGTAAAATGGACTTGATTTGCAAGTGGGGTTGCGATGGAAGTTCTGGGCAAAGTGAATATAAGCAGACGTTCAGTGATGACAGCAAATCTGATGCGCATGTATTCTTTACTTCAGTCGTGCCATTACAACTCGTGTGTTATGATCAACAATCGAAGGAAGAAATAGTTGTTTGGAAGAACCCCAGACCCTCGTCTCCACGATTTTGTAGACCGCTTAGACTACTGTTTCTACGCGAAGACACAGAGTCAACACTTAATGAAGTCCAAATTGTTAAAGAACAAATAAAGTCACTTCGTCCATTCGAAAGTGTAATAGATGGAAAAGAAATCTCCGTAATGTACAAGTTGTTGTTCACCATGATAGATGGTAAAGTTTGCAACGCTGTATCATTGACGAAATCTGCTCAATGGTGCTATTTGTGTGGAGCAACCAGCAAAGATTTTAATGCCATCGACACTGTATTGCAAAGGGAAATCAATGAAACAAATTTGAAGTTCGGATTGTCGACGCTGCATGCGTGGATACAGTGCTTCGAGTATTGCTTACACGTATCTTACAAACTCGGCATTAAAAAATGGCAAGCTCGAAGTGCCGAAGAAAAAAAAATTACCCAGGAACGCAAGAGGGCCATTCAAGAAGGATTCAAGAAGCAATTGGGTCTAAATATCGATCGCCCAAAGCCTGGATACGGCAGCAGCAATGATGGCAACACAGCTCGGCGATTCTTTGAAAATTCGACGGTTTCCGCTGCGATAACGGGGGTCAACGAAGAAGTAATTAAACGCTTGTACGTAATCCTACAAGTTATATCGTGTGGCCACGAGATAAACTGTGAAAGATTTGAACAGTATGCTATTGAAACGGCAAGAAAGACCGTTGCATTATACCCTTGGTACTCCATGCCTACTTCGGTGCACAAACTATTAATTCATGGTCCAGTGATAATAACTCATGCTCTATTACCAATCGGCCAATTATCCGAAGATGCTCAGGAAGCTCGAAACAAAGACATCAAACGATATCGAGAAGATTTTGCGCGAAAAAGTTCCAGGGTTAAAACTATGGAAGATGTTTTTCATCGGCTCTTAGTTACTTCTGATCCGTACATTTCAAGTGTCAGAAGACTACCACAGAAGAAGCTGAAGAGTTTGTCGCCGGAAGCTGTAGCGATGTTGATCGCTCCTAAAGTGACTACTGCAGCAGACGAATTTTGCGCCGAGATTGAAGCCGTGCCGGGAGTTGTAATAGATACAAACTCGGATAATGATTCTGACTCCGACTCCGACTCCGATTACGATTTTGATTAAGAATAAAATTTTCTATTTTTGAAACGTTCCGTCTGTATTTTGGAAATAAAAATAATAATTGCGTAGAATACACTGTTCACGTTTATTTTATTATGATTTTTTTTTATATATTAATTTATCTATTTAGCAGGATACTCGGCCATTTTGTTTATAACAATTTGCTGTAAGCTCTTTGTTGCAAGTTATAAACAATAGATATCGGATTGGTAATCAGCGACCTTGAAAACCCGTATATACCAATTTTTGTCAACATCTGGCAACTTTTTAACATTCATGTCAGCCATATTGGATCGGCCATTTTGTTTACGATAATTTGGCTTTCAGATTCGTAATCAGCGACCTTGAAAACCCCTGTAAGCCAATTTTCATTCCCGTCAAAGGTCATTTGAGGTTTTGGCCAGGTTTTTGGGCTTTTCTCCTACTGTGCGTCGAGTCGCTGCCGCGACTCTTGACATATATCTCTATATTATGTAAATATTTCGCCGCCGCCGCCACCGTGTACAAGAATCGAGAACCCAAATAGACCCAAACCTCCAAACACAAACCCCTAAACCCAAATCTTAACGACGTGAGGGCGCGTAGCGCCCGAGCCGCACGGACCCTAGTATACATATATATGGGTCATTCCATGTCAAATCGACCACTTTGGAACCCGACCCGTTTCGATTTGGCTGAAAATTTTTGTCTTTTTTCTACCCCATTAAAAACATTTTTCAGGAAATTTTCAAATTTTTTTTTCCCAACCCAAAAAAGTTAAGAATTATTCAAAAAAAGGCTTTTGTTTTTTCAAATAGCTATAACTTCTTCAAAAATTGACTATTCAGGGCGTTTTTTTTCGACAATTTTCGTTTTTAAATGTACCTTTCGAAAAAAAATACAAAAAAATTTTTTAAATATTAAATGAAATTTTTCACTTTTTCAAGAAAAATCTTCGTTTTCTCGGAAGCGCATTTTTTATTTTATTTTATTTTTTATTTAAAAAAAACTTCGTTCAATTCCGGAAAGAATGCCGCCCAAACTGGAGTGGGTGGAATTTTCCTTCTATTTTTTTATCGATTGGAAATTTCTTTTTTTCGCAACTGGGCTTATTTCACAAAACACACCACTCTGTAAATTTTTGAGGATTTATAAAGGACCTCAGAGTTTGAAAAATTGAGAAGAAAAAAAATCGAAAGTGGTAATCCGCGAAAAAAATTTGAATTCTTTCAAAAAGGTTAAAGAAGAAATAGAAGACACCTATAGATAATTTTTTTGTATTTTTTTCTAAAACGACATCCAAAAACAAGAAGAATGAAAAAAATTGCCATAAAGGCCCATTTTTGACCAAGCCACAGGCTTTTGAAATATAGAGAATTCAAGTATTAAATTAAATTCTGAAGAATATAGAACATGTGAAATTTTCAAACCCCAAAGGAAAATAAAATAGTTTTCGAATTAGTATTAAATAAATGTTTACTAATCGTATTATATAACCAGGAAGTCCTTAGTAGAAATCATTAAGCTAGATTAAAAGTTTCGTCGTAAACACCGTTAAAACATTTTCTCAGATTTCATTTAGAATTTTTTAAAAATCATCAGAAAACGTAAAAAATATAGAATAAATGATAACAATTTTTTTTCAATCAAAGAAGAAATATAAAAAGCAAAGACGGGCCAAAATTAAAAAATGGCGGATTCAAAATGATATGCGTTGCGTTTACTAATCGTATTATATAACCAGGAAGTCCTTAGTAGAAATCATTAAGCTAGATTAAAAGTTTCGTCGTAAACACCGTTAAAACATTTTCTCAGATTTCATTTAGAATTTTTTAAAAATCATCAGAAAACGTAAAAAATATAGAATAAATGATAACAATTTTTTTTCAATCAAAGAAGAAATATAAAAAGCAAAGACGGGCCAAAATTAAAAAATGGCGGATTCAAAATGATATGCGTTGGATGTCTTTTTCAAAAGCCTGTGGCTTGGTCAAAAATGGGCCCAGATGGCAATTTTTTTCATTCTTTTTGTTTTTGAATGTAGTTTTTGAAAAAAATACAAAAAAATTATGAATAGGTGTCTTCTATTTCTTCTTTAACCTTTTTGAAAAAAATCAAAATTTTTCACGAATTACCACTTTCGATTGTTTTTTCTTCGCAATTTTCCAAACTCTGAGGTCCTTTATAAATCCTCAAAAATTTACAGAGTGGTGTGTTCTGTGAAACAAGCCCGGTTGCAAAAAAAAATTTTTTTTTTTTTTTTTGGGTTTGGGAAACAAACCCAGTTGCAAAAAAAAATTTCCAATCGATAAAAAAAAATAGAAGGAAAATTCCACCCACTCCAGTTTGGGCCGCATTCTTTCCGGAATTAAACGAAGTTTAAAAAAAAAAAAAAAAATAAATAAAAAATGCGCATCCGAAAAAACGATGATTTTTCTCGAAAAAGTGAAAAATTTCATAGACTTAAATATCTTAAGTTTTTTTTGTATTTTTTTTTCGAAAAGTACATTTAAAGACGAAAATTTTCGAAAAAAAACCTCCCGATTAGTCAATTTTTGAAGAAGTTATAGCTATTTGAAAAAACAAAAGGCTTTTTTTTGAATAATTCATAATTTTTTTTGGGTTGGGTAAAAAAATTTGAAAATTTCCTGAAAAATGTTTTTAATGGGGTAGAAAAAAGACAAAAAATTTCAGCCAAATCGAAAGGGGTCGGGTTCAAAAGTGGTCGATTTGACATGGAATGCCCCATATATACTTGAGGTTATTGTGGCTCGGGCGCTACGCACCCTCGTCTCGTAAAGGTTTAGGTTTGGGGGTTTGGGTTTTGAGGTTTGGGTTCTCGATTCTTGTACAGGGTGTATAAAAATGATGTGTCACCACTTCGCCCAGTAAATCTCCAGCTCGAGCGGTGGAGATCTATCGAAATTTCTTCCCGCAAATTAACCTCGACCCTGAAATTCAAGGTCAAATTTTTTTATTGGCTTAAAAAATTCTACTCATTAACAGGAACAAAAGTCACAAGGGAACCATAGGTCGGAGATGCGTCCTTCAACCCGAAACGACAACGTCAATTCGAAAAAAAATAAAAAAAAGTGCGTTCTTACGAAAAATTGTTCACAGGAACACGGAATAAGAACTTTAATAATTATAAAACAAAGCTTTTTCAACGCAGACACTTCAATTTTTATTAATTGGAATCAAGAAATGTCGGGATTGCATGACGCTGACCACGCGGAGGTGGATGAATCGGCCTGAGATGGGCGACACAGATCTTTGCGATTTCCTTTTGTCGCGTTACCACTACGAGCATCCAATTCCCTAGCTCATGTTTGCCGAAAATCAATTAAAACATAGTCCCGCTGAATTAACCTTGACCCTAAAACTCAAAGTCAGTTTCAAAGTCAATTCATCTCGTTAAGAGGCATAACTAGAAAGACTTGATGTTTGGCACACAGCACGCCTGCTGTTCTGTGAAAACAAGCCTTTAGATGGCCAGGTTTGCGATAAACGATTTTGAGCTCAACAGTAGTTGATATCACCTATGACATTTCAGAGTCATATCGTACTTGTGTGACTGTGCACGAGTTGCTTAAACATATTCATTAGCGGCGGACCATTAGCTTTACCCGGAATACACCACGTCGAGGTTATAAAAAAAATCAACAAAACAAATCTGTGCGCAGTCCCGTTGATCTCTATCATCGTCGAGTTCTTTATCACCGCAGTCTCGGTCATTTCTAGCATCATTGAAATTTTTGTCGTCGCAGTTTCGGTCAGCTCTATCATCGTCGAAGTTTTTGTCGTCGCAATCCCGGTCATCTCTATCATAGTCAAAGTCTTTGTCGTCGCATTTTGGGTCAACTTAACGGTCAATCCTATCATCGTCGCAGTCATCGCAATTTCGACCAACTTTATCGTTGTCAGTCTATCGTCACAGTCTTGTCCAATTCTGTCGTTGTCGAAGTCTATCGTCGTAGTCTCGGTCAACTCTATCATAATCGAAGTCTTTATCGTTGCAGTCCAGGTCATTTCTATCGTAGCCACTCTAAGGCCGGGGGCAATTCCAGATCGTCGCGAGTTTCAACGACTCGAAGAGCGGTTCAACGATCAGGAGAGGTTTGAGGTGCGGAACGCTGGATATCGAAGAGCTGGTCGTCCTCGTGTTCATTGGCGCATTGAAGACCGTGTCATTGCTCTTGCACGAGCTTTCCCCGCCATGGGCTTACGTCGAATAGCCGCTCGCGTTGGTATAGCGCACATGACGATGCGTCGCATAATTCGTGAAGAGGGTCTACGACTGTACCGCGTTCAATCTGTTCAGGCACTATATCCTGGAGATTACCGCGCTCGTCGTAATTTTTGTCGATGGATGTTACAGAAACTGGAGGGAGATCCTCATTTTTTTGAACGCATTCTATTTACCTATGAGGCGAGCTTCTCCAGCACCGCAATCGTGAACCGGCAGAACTTACGCATCTGGGCTGAGAGGAATCCTCGTGCGATGATGCAACGAGTTCACTAGGGACGTTTTTCAGTAAACGTTTGGGCAGGTATCGTTGGGAACACCCTGATGGGTCCAGTCTACCTTCCACTGAGATTGCGCAGTCGCAATTATTTGCACTTTCTGCAACGCGATTTAATGCCACGCCTTAGGGACATGATTCCACGACATGCTCGCCATCGCAATCCAAACATTTCGTTTAAGAAAGCACGGACTTCAAGACCAAAATGAGGTGGTGCTCCGTCGTGCATAAAAAAATGCGATGGCGAGCATGTCGTGGAATCATGTCCCTAAGGCGTGGCATTAAATCGCGTTGCAGAAAGTGCAAATAATTGCGACTGCGCAATCTCAGTGGAAGGTAGACTGGACCCATCAGGGTGTTCCCAACGATACCTGCCCAAACGTTTACTGAAAAACGTCCCTAGTGAACTCGTTGCATCATCGCACGAGGATTCCTCTCAGCCCAGATGCGTAAGTTCTGCCGGTTCACGATTGCGGTGCTGGAGAAGCTCGCCTCATAGGTAAATAGAATGCGTTCAAAAAAATGAGGATCTCCCTCCAGTTTCTGTAACATCCATCGACAAAAATTACGACGAGCGCGGTAATCTCCAGGATATAGTGCCTGAACAGATTGAACGCGGTACAGTCGTAGACCCTCTTCACGAATTATGCGACGCATCGTCATGTGCGCTATACCAACGCGAGCGGCTATTCGACGTAAGCCCATGGCGGGGAAAGCTCGTGCAAGAGCAATGACACGGTCTTCAATGCGCCAATGAACACGAGGACGACCAGCTCTTCGATATCCAGCGTTCCGCACCTCAAACCTCTCCTGATCGTTGAACCGCTCTTCGAGTCGTTGAAACTCGCGACGATCTGGAATTGCCCCCGGCCTTAGAGTGGCTACGATAGAAATGACCTGGACTGCAACGATAAAGACTTCGATTATGATAGAGTTGACCGAGACTACGACGATAGACTTCGACAACGACAGAATTGGACAAGACTGTGACGATAGACTGACAACGATAAAGTTGGTCGAAATTGCGATGACTGCGACGATGATAGGATTGACCGTTAAGTTGACCCAAAATGCGACGACAAAGACTTTGACTATGATAGAGATGACCGGGATTGCGACGACAAAAACTTCGACGATGATAGAGCTGACCGAAACTGCGACGACAAAAATTTCAATGATGCTAGAAATGACCGAGACTGCGGTGATAAAGAACTCGACGATGATAGAGATCAACGGGACTGCGCACAGATTTGTTTTGTTGATTTTTTTTATAACCTCGACGTGGTGTATTCCGGGTAAAGCTAATGGTCCGCCGCTAATGAATATGTTTAAGCAACTCGTGCACAGTCACACAAGTACGATATGACTCTGAAATGTCATAGGTGATATCAACTACTGTTGAGCTCAAAATCGTTTATCGCAAACCTGGCCATCTAAAGGCTTGTTTTCACAGAACAGCAGGCGTGCTGTGTGCCAAACATCAAGTCTTTCTAGTTATGCCTCTTAACGAGATGAATTGACTTTGAAACTGACTTTGAGTTTTAGGGTCAAGGTTAATTCAGCGGGACTATGTTTTAATTGATTTTCGGCAAACATGAGCTAGGGAATTGGATGCTCGTAGTGGTAACGCGACAAAGGGAAATCGCAAAGATCTGTGTCACCCATCTCATGCCGATACATCAACCTCCGCGTGGTCAGCGTCATGCAATCCCGACATTTCTTGAATCCAATTAATAAAAATTGAAGTGTCTGCGTTGAAAGGCTTCTTTTTATAATTATTAAAATTCTTATTCCGTGTTCCTGTGAACAATATTTTGTAAGAACGCACTTTTTCAATTTTTTTTCGAATTGACGTTGTCGTTTCGGGTTGAAGGACGCATCTCCGACCTATGGTTCCTTTCTGACTTTTGTTCCTCTTAAGGATGTATGAGCGCTACGTGGTAGTCAATACACATTATTTCATTAAAATTTTGCAGAAAGGGAACATTAGGTAGTAATATCTAGCAAAATATTAGTGAAAAGTACATAGATGATTTTTAGAGAGCATATAATATTAAATTCATTTCGTTTTAAGAATTATTTCGTTCCGAGTAACTGACTGACTCCGGTGGTGTATCGTATGCTCCCCAGCTTTAACCTCCAAATAAAAGTGAAGAATGCCGTGTTTAGCTTGATATATCTAATTCGAATGTTCGTTGACCCCTGTTTTTCAATGTATCATCATAATCCCTGACATTCAATGGATATACTCGATGTTTTTCATCTACGATATCATATAGACAAACAGTGGAACTGTAGAAAACAAAGAGTTGCACATTCAACCTTGCCGTAAGCTCTGTGTATAACCATGAATAATGCTACATTTTCAATTAATAATATCTTGCTTAAATAGTCGTTAAGGGGCCTTGAAATTTTTTGAGTACTGAATATTGAACCTCGACAATATCATATTAAAAAATCAGCGTTTAATCTTATACTGAGCCTAGTGATCATACATCCTTAATAAGTAGAGTTTTTTAAGCCAATAAAAAAATTTGACCTTGAATTTCAGGGTCAAGGTCAATTTTGCGGCTACAAATTTCGATAGATCTCCACCGATCTCGAGCTGGAGATTTACTGGGCGAAGTGGTGACACATCATTTTTATACACCCTGTACACGGTGGCGGCGGCGGCGGTGGTGGCGGCGGCGAAATATTTATATAATATAGAGAAATATTTGGACGATTTTTTTGACTTTTTTTATTTTTTCACTCCTCATCGATAACTTTGTTGCATATGTCTGAAATAACATTTCCTGAAAGTTACAGCCCTTAATATTAATATTAAGTACTCGACCTTCGCGTGAGAAGATTTCTCATTTAAAATACACGTAAATCAAATACTTTTTTCTTAAAAAAATTACCCTTCCGCGGCATTTCATGCTATTGCATTGATTTTGCTCGCAATTTACGTAGAATTGAACGATCTTTAAAAGTCTCCAGGACTACGTAAGTGTAACTTACACTGGTGCGATGATACGGGTCCCTAAAGTTGATCTTTACCCAAAATTCTCGTTTTTTGCAGTTATCTTCGAAATGATCAATTTTACCGAAAAATTATTAAGGAAAATTGTGTTGGAAATTTAATTTGCTACAAAAAAGGTTCTGTAAACCCAATTGCTAAAATCAATATTTCGTGAGATATTACTTCGGAATGGTAAATTTTGAGAAAAAAGTTTTCGATTTACATGTAATTAAAATGGGAAATCTTCTCACGCGAAGGTCGAGTACTTAATATTAATATCAAGGGCTGTAACTTTCAGGGAATGTTATTTCAGACTTGTGCAACAAAGTTTTCGATGAGTGAAAAAATAAAAAAACGTCCAAAACAATCCCCCTAATATATGTATATATATATATATATATTCTAACGCGGTTTTTTTGCCGCGTTACAAAATAAAAATTACACCACGAAAAGTGCCCTTCATCCTCGCTACGAGAGCCACCCCCTGCCGATTCCGTAAGGAGTTCGATCATTAGGAAATAAGAATTTTTGTTAATCACGCTCGATTCAATAAATTTCATGTACCGGGGAGCACGAGGGAGAGACTGGAATTCCGAGGAACGAGGAAAATTATCTATCGTATCGCATCATCTATCATATGACGCGGCCACGCAGCACGAATACTAAAAAAACGGTCCACGAAAATCGTAAGTATTTTTGATAATACTACACTTAACGATCTAAAATCGTAGTCTCTATCTTCATGAATATCTACTTAGATGATCTTGACGTTATAAATAACGTGTCATGGTCCAAATATTTGTTATTTGTCGTTTTTCTGAAATATGTGGTCGGCGGTTAATAAGGCCTACTAAATTTTACCATAAGAAAAACGTGTTGAAATTTTTTTTTTCGATTATGTTGTTTTTTACATTATAGGGAAGTGTATCCTCCACTTAATTTGATTTATTATTAATTGATGATTGATTTCAGTGACTCAGCTCAGGTCAGAAAACGACCGGGTATCAGCTGTCAGAGCAGTGTAAAGAAGAATTTTAAGTTCTTATAAAGCTACAGAGAGGCATTAACATGATTATTGATTACAAATACTCAATGTATTAAGTATAGCTTAATCATTTAAGCATATTAAAGCCGTAGGCCTTATTACCCTCCTATAGTAAAATAAGGCCTACTGATGAGGTATTTTTGAATGTTTAATTTCGTTTTTGTTTATGGTAAAAATTACCATTTTTCGTTTATATTTTATAGAAAATGTACTTGAATAATGATTATCATTCAAACTTATTGATTTAATTGTATATTTTTCATTTTATTACAAATCTCCCTTGGCTAGACCTTATTACCCGCAGGGACCTTATTTTTTTTCGAGTCTCTTGTGATGATAGGTTAGTTTTTTATGTTTTAAGAACCCTCACCAAAAATGAGCTCAAAAAAAAATTTTTTCTTGCTAAATTTTAATTGTCTAATTTTTTTAGAACAAATTTAAGCCGTCAAAATAGTTTCCAAAAATTAAAATCACGATACCCAAAACCGATACCCACTCTTCGAATTTTAAACAAAAATTCTCAAAAATACTAGAATTCTTTACCAACATTTAAAAAAATATTACGATGGGATCTCTAGCGGTTTGCGAGATATTAATTTTTTAGTATTTCATTTATTTGTTGTTCATCAATTTTTGTCTATCTGTTAATTAATTTGAGATTCGAATAGTGTAAAAAAATAGTAAAAAAGAATAATGTAAATCAATAACCCATACACATGTTTTGGTAAAATATTAGCGGGGGGTTTTTGAGTATCGTGATTTTAATCTTTGGAAATTATTTTGACTGCTCAAATTGGCTTTAAAAAAATTGGACAATGTTTTTATTATAAGATCGACTCAAAAAGAAAAAAGCCCCCTATATAGTTTTCGATACGATTAACCGCTACAAAGATATCGATTGAAAATTTAAATATTTTACAAAGTCGAAAATATTCTATGGTCTAGTATTCCGCTATGGTGGCTCGAAAAATCTAATAAAATTTGAGAGTTGTTTCTGGGATCAGACGATGAAATAAGCAAAGTTTCGGCCGAATAAAAAATGGTCAGGTTCACGCCATGAAAAAGATACGCATTTTCCCCCGTGTGTGTGTGTGTGTGTGTGTGTGTGGGAGAGTCCACAGCTATGTGTGAGATCATACTGCGTATTCATCTTCACAGTATATATATATATATCAGGGTGGTCCTTATTTAGGCTATGTTGTTTTTTCTTTTGACGATAGTGCTCAATCGGTTTTAAATAAATAAATAGAAACTCATACTAAATTTCAGCTCGATATCTCAATTTTAACCTGGCCCCCACGGCAGTCAAAGTTTTAAAGGGGAAATACGTGTATTTTATACGGTCAATGATTTTTACATTTTTTCAACTTAGTTAATATTGATTTAAAAATTTGAAGCTTGGCACATATTTTGCTCATGGTATAAGGTAAATTTGTAGTATTTTATTAGATTTTTCATCTTCGATTTTCGACATATCCTCCCGCTAAAAAGTTTGGACACATTTGTCGAATTTCGCACCACACTAAAAGTTTGATTGCGAAGTCAATAATGAAGATAGCTACATTTTCCAAGCGACGTTTGAAAGAGTATATATTAACCTTCATTTTGTTTTTTTTCGAAATTTCTCTACGATTTTTTTTGAGCCCGGTACGCACTTTTAAACATGGCAAATGGCCATGTTTCAAAGTGCGTACCGGGCCAATGACCATGTTCAAAAGTGCGTACCGGGCTCAAAAAAAATCGTAGAGAAATTTCTAAAAAAGCGAAATAAAGGTTAATATGTCCTCTTTCAAACGCCGCTTGGAAAATATAGCTATCTTCATTATTGACTCCGCAATCAAACTTTTAGTGTGGTGCGAAATTTGACAAATGTGTCCAAACTTTTTAGCGGGAGGGTATGTCGAAAATCGAGGATGAAAAATCTGATAAAATACTACAAATATACCTTATACTATGAGCACTATATATGCCAAGTTTCAAATTTTTTAATAAATATTAACTAAGTTGAAAAAATGTAAAAATCATTGACCGTATAAAATACACGTATTTCCCCTTTAAAACTTCGACTGCCGTGGGGGCCAGGTTAAAATTGAGATATCGAGCTAAAATTTGGTATGCATTTTTATTTATTTATTTAAAACCGATTTAGCATTTAGTCAAAAGAAAAAACAACATAACCTAAATAAGGACCACCCTAATATATATATATATATATATATATATATATATATATATATATATATATATATATACTAGGGTCCGTGCGTCTCGGGTCCTCCGCGCCCTCGCGTCGTAAAGGTTCAAATGTATCCCAAACCCCGACCCCCCCGCCCACCACCCCTCCGTCCGCGCCATCCCTACCGTCCCAACCCTCTGCTCGATTTTCGATTCCATGGCCAACTTCACCCCGCTCGGTTCTTAATTCCATGGCCGGCTTCATTCTGCTTAATCTGTGGCCAACTTTACTCGGTCCGATTCTTGTACACGGTGGCGGCAGCGGCGAAATATTTATATAATATAAATAATAAACCTCAATAAACCTCAATAATATAGATATATATATCTCTATTATATAACTATACTGTGAATTACTATATACTGTGAAGATGAAGATGCAGTATGATCTCATACATGGCTGTGGACTCACACATACGACGGATGGAACGACTCGCTCACGCGCTGCTGTTGTATATACATACTAAACACGTATACGCGGGCATACTGTTGATGGCCTATCGCTCTCTCTCGCTCACACATCACTCTTTCTCTCTTTTTGTATTCCTCCATTCTCTTGTCTCGATAACGGACAAACACGTTTAACGCGCACGTTTAACGCTTTCTGACTTTTGTCGCATAAGAAGTATTCAGTTCAAAAAATGGTTGAATTAATTAAATCAGCGGTTACGGGCGGCGAAACGAAATTTTAGTTCATTCGACCAAATTTTAAATTGATTCAACTGATATTTGCATCAATGGACCAAAATGTGTTTGAAGTAACCAAATTTTTCTTCGCTTTAACTAAAATTTCGTTTCACCGCCCGTAACCGCCGATTTGGTTAATTCAACTTCTTTTTTTTCTCAGTGTCATTATAGAGTTCCAGGCCACTTTTTAAATTTTTGACTCATTCCGTGTTTCAAAAATTTTAAAAGTGGCCTGTAACTCTACAATAAGGACCTCTAAAAAATGTTCTGCACTTAAGCAGCCCGGAAAAGTGTTACGAAGAAAATGAGACGTCATAGGATAAGATCAGTCGAGCGGTTTGGTTAGGATCGTGCACAGCGCAGTGAAACTCAAAAATTGATTTATGAGAGAACCGCTGCCCCTTAAGGGTTCGAACTAGCGTTGACAATTTCTTCATTTTATACGTCACATAACCATTGGTCAGGTGTACACGTGAATATGTGTACCGTTGATTTGTGTATTCGTTGAATAACGACCATTTAATATATTCATGTTCAAAAATCGGCGTTTTGACGCTGACTCGGTTCCCTTAATGTAACAATTCAGAATTTCAAAAGTGTGAATCCGATATAATTCAGTTAAAATGTGCTATTCTATTTTTACTTTGATTTTTCATTACAATTAGTGTCATGCGAGATTAGCCAACATCTAGAACTTACACAGAAGTCAAATCCATTCATCTGTGACATAATAATGTTTTATTGCCAAATTAAAAAACGTTTGAAACATCATGTGTCAATCCGAGGAATTGTGTCATGTTTCGATCATGTGAGATTATACAGTCGAACGTCGCTAACTCGAAAATCTCCATACGTCTGAGATTTAGCCTGTTCCCTTGAAAAAACCTTTGTAATTCGCAAAAAACAGAGAAAAACTCGAAGTTTTCCGAACGTATCGAGGACTATTATTTTGCCTCGGTAAAATCAAGTTTAAAGATATCCGACCTCATAAGTCAAAGGCCTCTATAACTCAAAGTTCCAATACCCTGACCTTTACAACTCGAAGCGCTTTGTGCTATGGTCGCTTGTGTGTGGAGAATTTTTACAATATGTTACATTTTGTATAACTTGTATTCATGAAGAATATCTCCACTATAGTTGGCGAATTTTTACGAGTCGAATATTGTTTTGGTCACCTTCTATAACACGGAAACTTTGATAAGATGAAATCTCTTTTACTCGAAGAAATCAGCTCTGCCTCTGAGATTCGAGTTAGCAAGGTTCGACTGTATTATTTTACCGAGCCGATCATTTAAAATACACCCTGCAGGCCATTCTGGACGATTTTCCTACAAATTGGACTCGAAAATGCCACAAGTCCAACATAAAGCAATGATTCCGAATACCGTATAAAAAGAGATTATCTTTTTTTTGACCGAGATGGAAAGCTCGATGATTGAGTCATAACACGTTTACAAATGATGCATATGATCTGAATTATTTTGGTTTCTCATTTCGATCTTTTCAGGATGCAATTATTGAAAATTTTGTTGGCGACCATATTATTAGTCTGCTACCAGTTGGTACTCAAGCCTACTAAAAATCATTAAGATAAATCAACACTACAATCAGTGCAGCCAGATCGGGCGTAAAATCGACCCCCACTCTGCGGCTTTGCGCGGTGCCACACAATGATGGCCGCCCGTGTCTCTGAGCGAACGACGTTCGTGTCGCTTCGGGAGAGCCGAGCGCGGCCGAAGCGTCGACCCCTCGCGCGCTGTTGTTCTCCCACCCCATGGCGTCAGATATACGAATACACGTAGAAGTCGCACGTCCGTGTGCGACTACAATGTAAGCCGAAGCCGAAGCTGTCGAGGGCCCGAGGCTCCGTGGAAAAACGCGGTGAGACTCGAGGCGTGACGTCACCCGGGATCACGAGCGGGTTTTTTTTAATTTAAATGATTTTTTCCCTCGGTGCTCTCCGTTATCAATGAAAACGGAAAAATTTATCGGGGAACATTATAAATTATTTTTCAGTTCATACGTCGATTGAAATGTAATAATAATAAATAATAAAAACATATTTCGTCAAGAAATTACTTACGACTTATTTACAAGCGATCCTAAATAAATAATTTAAAATGGAATTCAAATGTAAACCTCTTTATGAATTAAATTATTTCTTTGAAATAATTTAAATTTAAATTTGAATTTAAATATTTTTACGAAAAATGTTTTTACGAAAAATATTCATTTGTGACAACAAATCAAACCAAACATTTAAAAATATTTTATAAATTATTGTTATTCGATTTTTCAGCACTTGAATCCAGTGTCAGAAACATGCCAGCGACGAAAAATTATTAACACCCTATTATATAGTATTCGATTTTTTTAAATTTAATATAAACAGTAAATAGTACATGCAACATTTTTCATATTGCATATTGCACGTACATACCTCATGATTCAAACAATCTTGATGTACAAGAAAATAGCAAGTAATTGTAAGCGTCGAAAGAGCGGCGTGGATAGTGTGCTCGCTCACACTCTTGAGGGTGCGGGTTCGATCCCATCGCCTGCAATTTTTTTTTTTTTAATATGGTGAACTGTTCATTTCCGGAACAACCACCATAGATGGAACGTTTTTTTTTTAAATTTAAATTCAAATTTCTCAACTCTTGATGAAAATAAATATTTTACTGTAGGTTAAAACGAAACAATACTATTCTAAAAATCTCAGGATCTTTTAAGATTAATAAAAGATATTATATAAAAAAAAATTAATGAAAAATGTAATGTTAATCGTGGATTTGCACGATTTGTAAAAATTCAGGAATTCATTTTTAAAAAAAATAAAAAAAAACCTCTCGTGAAATTTCAGGATCTTTTAAGATCAGTGCAAGGTATTTTATTCAAAAAATTGAACCAAAAAAATATTCCGGAAAAAAATTTTGAAAAATGATGAATTAGGAGAATTTTAAATTTTCAAAAATCGAGAAAATCCTAGCTGGACATTAAATTTTTGGTTCAATTTTTTGAATAAAATACCTTGCACTGATCTTAAAAGATCCTGAAATTTCCCGAGAGGTTTTTTTTATTTTTTTTTAAAATGAATTCCTGAATTTTTACAAATCGTGCAAATCCACGATTAACATTACATTTTTCATTAATTTTTTTTTATATAATATCTTTTATTAATCTTAAAAGATCCTGAGATTTTTAGAATAGTATTGTTTCGTTTTAACCTACAGTAAAATATTTATTTTCATCAAGAGTTGAGAAATTTAAATTTAAATTTAAAAAAAAATGTTCCATCTATGGTGGTTGTTCCGGAAATGAACAGTTCACCATATTTAAAAAAAAAAAATTCCAAAAATGTATGTTAAAAAAAAAAATTGCAGGCGATGGGATCGAACCCGCACCCTCAAGAGTGTGAGCGAGCACACTATCCACGCCGCTCTTTCGACGCTTACAATTACTTGCTATTTTCTTGTACATCAAGATTGTTTGAATCATGAGGTATGTACGTGCAATATGCAATATGAAAAATGTTGCATATACTATTTACTGTTTATATTAAATTTAAAAAAATCGAATACTATATAATAGGGTGTTAATAATTTTTCGTCGCTGGCATGTTTCTGACACTGGATTCAAGTGCTGAAAAATCGAATAACAATAATTTATAAAATACTTTTGAATGTTTGGTTTGATTTGTTGTCAAAAATGAATATTTTTCGTAAAAACATTTTTCGTAAAAATATTTAAATTCAAATTTAAATTTAAATTATTTCAAAGAAATAATTTAATTCATAAAGAGGTTTACATTTGAATTCCATTTTAAATTATTTATTTAGGATCGCTTGTAAATAAGTCGTAAGTAATTTCTTGACGAAAAATGTTTTTATTATTTATTATTATTACATTTCAATCGACGTATGAACTGAAAAATAATTTATAATGTTCCCCGATAAATTTTTCCGTTTTCATTGATAACGGAGAGCACCGAGGGAAAAAATCATTTAAATTAAAAAAAACCCGCTCGTGATCCCGGGTGGCGTCACGCCTCGAGTCTCACCGCGTTTTTCCGCGGAGCCTCGGGCCCTCGACAGCTTCGGCTTCGGCTTACATTGTAGTCGCACACGGACGTGCGACTTCTACGTGTGTTCGTATATCTGACGCCATGGGGTGGGAGAACAACAGCGCGCGAGGGGTCGACGCTTCGGCCGCGCTCGGCTCTCCCGAAGCGACACGAACGTCGTTCGCTCACAGACACGGGCGGCCATCATTGTGTGGCACCGCGCAAAGCCGCAGAGTGGGGGTCGATTTTACGCCTGATCTGGCTGCACTGACTACAATATCAGATTTATATTTTTAAACGTCTTTAAAAAAGTACACTTCTGGAACACTGAACCAATGAAAGATTTTTTCATACTTTATGAATTGTTTATAGCTCAGTTTATTTGTGCAAATATAGTTCCACTTTTATCTAATCAAAATTATTTATTCAATCAATAAATTTTCCAAAATATGGAATGTTTTTTTCTCTGACACTGCCCCGTGATATTACATGCAGGAAAAATTAATTATTTTGCAAGTATTTACCTTCCACCAACTGCGACAATAAGATGACTTTTTTCACAGTATTTGTTGTACTCATATTGGAATTTTCATTCAAGTAAACTGCAAGAACGATTGTTTTCGAAAAAAAATTGAAAGCCACAATTTTCTCATCCAGGCGGTTTATGTTCCAGATGGTCTGCGATCTAGAAACAAAAAGTAACTCAATGGACTCATCGAAAAAAGAAATACTGCAGATAAAAAAAAATATACATTAGTTTAAAACAGCGGAGGAAAAATATAGAAATATATATTTATATTAGTGTTTTGTCTTAAATTATGTGTATTGAGTCCTGTCTTATTTTTAAAATAATGGTTACGCTTTATTCAATAATCTAAGCTAATATCTGATTCAAAATTATATTATTTTATCCAGTTTGATTCCAACGCTAATAGCGTTTAGGTGTTCATTTGTTTGCACGGATATCATTCTCAATGTTCTGCCGCCAATTTATAATTGTTTGAAAAGTAGATACCACATTAAATTCATTGCAAAATAATGAATTTAATGTTTCTACTTTTCAAACAATTATAAATGGTGAATTGGGAGAGCATTGGCGAGTGGCTAGAGCGCGCGTCTCCTAATCCGCGGACCCGGGTTCGAATCCCGGCGACACCGCTGAAATTGTATTGGATTTTTCCAAATGTTTTTCGGCTGTAATCCCGGTGGGTTGGGACCCCACACCTTAATAAAAGCGTCGCAATACCTCATTGTGAGGGGTGGGTGGCCGTTGTGTGGCTCTGGTGGGGCGTCCTAAGGCGGTTTTTATCGCTCGGTAGATGAAACCACTTAGGCGTGCAGTGGCTCACTCACTCGGTCACAAAGGTGGAGGTAGCTGCCTAATCGGCCAGTGGTAGTCGTGCTTGAGCGTGCTCTCATTGCTACCGGGGGCTAGGTAAGTTACCGGCTGTATTGACGAAGGTTTTCTGCAGTTTCCCTTTGTCCTCGGCAAAATTGCGATACAGCAGGGAGGGGTGGTAGAGGGCGGGCTGCAGCCCGGCCTACAAGGTCCCAAAGAAGGGAAGTACATACGTGGATACAAATACAAATATATATAATATAAATGCTGAATTAAATTGTAAAAAATGCAATATTCACAGCAAAATGTTCACAGTTCCCTTCCAGGAGGCGCTGTTGATGGGGAAAACTGTACAAATTACAGTTTTTTTCCGCGTAGCGCTAAACGTGTTTCTCTTATAAAAGATCAATCATAACTGAATTTTTTTGACAGTGCATCCAGCACAAAGGTTCCCTCTATGGACTCACGAAAGATTTAAGGCGATACCTTTTACTGCCTGTGAATAAGGCCAACTACGCTCTTACTCGACTGACTGTATTTTCATATTCGTGGCTACCTAATTAACTTGTTCACCTTATAAAATTAGTCTGCAATCAATCTTTAAACGATCCGCATTGAATAATCCTTGACTTGTTTTTTATATTGTGTCATATAAAATTTCGTCATTTATTAAACTTACGAAGCTTATAACAGTTGTTTGAGGCTGTATAACTTAAATATTCCCATAAATGTGGATAATATTCGAACATTTATCCATTGTGCGGAATAAACTACATATTCTTGTGAAAAAATTGCAGAATATTAGATTTTAATTTATTAACCGAACAACAGTACCCAAATCAACAAAAAGAATACACGAATTTATTGACTTTCAATCCCTATAAATTACCTCTATTCACCCCCACGTAACTAGAAAAGCCGCATTTTTCATTATTCGTGACAAGCATTCTTTTCAAATTGGTTTCATAATTTCATTCGAATATCTTGATTGGGACTATGCGAAACTGCAAACGCCACTCGGAGGGTACCTAACTTTGAGGGTGAGTTTCACCCCTCAAAACTGTTTTTCCACCGATAAAAATGTTACGTCAAAATGTAGGGTTTCAGATGACCGTTTTTTTCTTTAATCGACGGAAGACATATGAGTAGACCCACGACGCGGTCAGGGAAAGAAACTCTCCTTTTACCACTCCTGGCCATGGACTCATATATCGCAACCCAGTTTTAAGTCTAACCTTTCGGAAAATTATTGGGGAATGGGTACGGAAATTTTGTTAGTTCGAATTTTGTGGGTGTTTATTAAAAAGGATAGGGGGTTAACTTTGTTTCTAATTGGTGAATTTTAACTCTGGATTCGAACTTGTTTATTCGTTTTCGTTTACCTCGCACGTCGGGAAATCAAGAAAAAAAATAGTCGCTGAATTTGGCATTTATTAATAAATTGTCGGAAGAAACAAAACCTTCGTAGATCCTCTTAGATGTTCGAAGAATGGTCGGATCGATGGAATAATTGTAATGAAACGCAGATTTATTCCGTTGCCCTTCATAATTTATTTGTAACATTTATAATAAAAATAAAATGTTATAATTCGATGAAATAATATAAAAATGAATACTCGATCTTGCTAAGTCAAGAGGAACGAATTGTTAATGCCGATTTAATTTCCGAAAATGAATTCAGAGATACTAGTCGGAAATTGAACAATAATACCAAAATGACCGAATATTCTAAGTCTTCAATTGTTCGAACCGGATTCCTCAGAAAAATATTTCAAGTCCCAAAGTCGATAAATGTGGAAAAATAGAAATATTCTAAGTCCCGAATTGTAAGACATCGAGTGACAGCGATTAGGCGAGAGTGTCGCTCTCGAGTGTCTCGAGCATCCAAGAATTATCGTCGAACTTCGATGAACTCACTCGCGAGGAGCGTCCGGACCGCGTTTTTATAGCAAAAATCCGCATCTACTTCCATGCTTCTAAAAAAGGCAGAATATTTTACAAGGGTGGGAGTCGATTTCCCGAAAGTGGGGAACACGCTTCTTCCTCACGCTCCTTATAAGGAGCGAAAACCTTTGGTGATTGCCTGATTGGTTCCCTCTATGGTGCCGTGAAAAAGGATGGGGGTATTTGTCTATCCCCTCCTTCGATTGATCTATTTGCCATAGCCGATTCGGTGCAGGTGGACCGACTGTTTACGCATGCAGGGGTCATGACTTATGTTCGGTAGGCACGTAGCTTGGCTTATTGCGCGTGGCTTCGGTTACATGATCCTTTGGTTTTGTTACAACATATGTAGTTGTAAAAGGGTCGTGTGTTAATTAATGCCCTTTCCTTAAAGTTGAAATTTACATTGTTACAATATTGTAATTCCTTAATCTTTCGGCATTAAAGATAAGAGTGTAACTTATTCTAATGATTAACAAATACGACGGGTTGTTCCCCATCTTACATAAAGATTGCAAATAAGAGAGTGATTAACTCTAATAGTTAACAAATCAATATTGTGAAATGGAAGTGCAACTAAGTCCAGTATTTAGCAAAAATAGAAATGTAACTAAATTTAATAGTCAACAAAAATAGGAATGCAACTAAATTTAATAGTCAACAAAAACAAGAATGACTAAAGTTAACAAAATCAATGTTACAAAGAAAAGAGTAACAAAGTTTAATTGTTAGTAGGATGCAACCGACGAGCAATGTTTTATAACTTTTGGATTTGTTCTTCTCATTAGACGTGACAATCCCTGTACGTGATTCTCGTGACTGGCTCTTTCTCGCTCTCGCCCGACGAAGATGGGCGTTGTTTTTCGGCCTCGTCGGATTGGTTTTTTCAAGTGCACAGGTGTTCTCATTGTACGTGTAGCTCAAAAATCGAGAGTTCCGGAAAATCATTGGGCTTACTCGTACGTTAATTCCACGCATGACAAAAAATTGTTTGCAACTAATGTTTTATTCTTCCCAGAAAAACGATATTTTTGCAATAAGGCGTTGTGTAATTCTTATGTAATAACCCTTTGAACTTTTCTTTAATTTTATTATTGTTTCCTTTTGCAAGATTATTTCGTCACGCTAGACCGTATTACAATATTATCGGTCTCTGCGGATTAAATTACTTTCCTCTTTTTATTGGTATTATTATTATTATTATTATTATTATTATTATATTCGTTATTGATTACTATGATATTTTAAGGAATGACAATATTTATCGCTGACTATTCCAATGAAACTTGTAATATAGTAATATTTTATTTTACTGCCTTTTTGTTGAATTATTATCAAATCTTAATCAAGAGAATGTAATGGTGTATTATAATTAATTTTTCATTTTAGGAGGCTTCATTGAGAGAATTTATCTTTCATTGTTTTATATCTCCGAAAAGGTTTTGTTCATAAATCTCAATCTTTTCGTGCAATTGACAATTTTTCCTTAAATACACGAATGGACAATATATGTATATACTGCGGCTTTTTCGCCTTTACATACAGAGCTGCGTATAGCCAGCGCTCTTTCTCTGTCATTAGAGGGCAGAGTATAGATCATAGATCGCAATAATGTGGGAGTCCCGAAGTCGACGTTTCGTGGGTATCCCATGCTCGAGAAATTCCTAACAGAATCCTACATAACCCAATTTCTTCTGAACTCAAAAATGTCTATTGGCCAAAATTATTTATGCATACTAGTAAGAAGAGGCTGTTGAGTTAAATAATGATTAGAGAGATCTCGTATCGATAAATATTCATTCTCTCAATTTGGAATCTATTAAAATTTGAGTTTGATTTTATTGCATTTATGGACCTTACGTCAGGACGTAACAAAAAAAAATACGTGTCTCTTAGATTTCGATGAAGAATGCTATATACCAAAATGAACGAAATCGGAGGGGGATACCCGAAGAGGTTTTTAAAATTATAACAACAAAGCGCCGATAAAAGACAATAACTTTGTTTTTGACACTAGAATCTAACCTGAATTAATCACAAGAAAGATGATACTCAATATATGCGATGGCAAAAAAAACCGGTATTTATAGTGGTTTTATTCGCACTGCAACGACGCGAATATCAGCAGGCTGATTCTGTGTCAGGATGGGAAGTCATAATGGAGGAAGGTGGCATGGTAATATTTCGACCCATTTTCCAGCTCGCTTCCAGGCATTCACAATCCGTGAAAGCAGTTATTCAACACTCGCTTGCTTAAGAACAAAGGACTGTAGACTGCCATTGCTCTTAAAATGACAACGACAAATTTTCGGAAGATGATCAGTATTCTGAGTATCCAAAATACCAAAAGGGGACCCAATGATATAATCATTCATTAATGGGCAACAAAGTCAAGATTAAACAATCACGCCAGAACAAAATAAGATACGGAGTCGCTCAAAATGAAAGTACATTTCCCGACAATGGTAGAATGACTGAAAATATTAAGGCTACGTTTAAAAATAACGTTAATTTAACACTTTGACTCAAAAAGTCAACTCAGCATAATCCAAAATCAATCATTACTTAAAACACTAGTATCTCTAAGTCGACGAAAAAACCATCCAAAATACATCCTTTACGCTTACCTGATTCACTGGAGAATTCTAAAAGCAGACACCCAACATCCCAGTGTGACGAAACAAAATGTTACGTCACAGTACGTAGGTGTGTACGTACACTGAGAAAAATTGTCCACTATGTGTGTGTTTGAATAACGCAACAACAATGTTATATGGTATTCAGAACACTTTAAATAGTTCAGTTGACCCGTCATAAGGTCTGAATTGCTAAATTATTGTTCAGTTGACCCCTCATAAGGTCTGAATTGCTAAATTATTCTTCGTATAACCATACATGAATGTTGCAAAGACCATAAATATATTGTTGTTACTTTTTCTACCATACATTTTTCTCTGTGTACGTATGCACAGTGGCAAGTAATTGTACATCAAGATTGTTTGAATCATGAGGTATGTACGTGCAATATGCAATATGAAAAATGTTGCATGTACTATTTACTGTTTATATTAAATTTAAAAAAATCGAATACTATATAATAGGGTGTTAATAATTTTTCGTCGCTGGCATGTTTCTGACACTGGATTCAAGTGCTGAAAAATCGAATAACAATAATTTATAAAATATTGTTAAACGTTTGGTTTGATTTGTTGTCAGAAATGAATATTTTTCGTAAAAATATTTTTCGTAAAAATATTTAAATTCAAATTTAAATTTAAATTATTTCAAAGAAATAATTTAATTCATAAAGAGGTTTACATTTGAATTCCATTTTAAATTATTTATTTAGGATCGCTTGTAAATAAGTCGTAAATAATTTCTTGACGAAAAATGTTTGTATTATTTATTATTATTACATTTCAATCGACGTATGAACTGAAAAATAATTTATAATGTTCCCCGATAAATTTTTCCGTTTTCATTGATAACGGAGAGCACCGAGGGAAAAAATCATTTCAATTTTAAAAAACCCGCTCGTGATCCCGGGTGACGTCACGCCTCGAGTCTCACCGCGTTTTTCCGCGGAGCCTCGGGCCCTCGGCAGCTTCGGCTTCGGCTTACATTATAGTCGCACACGGACGTGCGACTTCTACGTGTGTTCGTATAGCTGACGCCATGGGGTGGGAGAACAACAGCGCGCGAGGGGTCGACGCTTCGGCCGCGCTCGGCTCTCCCGAAGCGACACGAACGTCGTTCGCTCACAGACACGGGCGGCCATCATTGTGTGGCACCGTGCAAAGCCGCAGAGTGGGGGTCGATTTTACACCCGATCTGGCTGCACTGCCGCATAGTCGCTCTCGATGGTGGCGCCATCAAGAACAGCGACCGTGGTGCGACCACGAAACGACCGTAGTGCGACCGCGAAGCGACCGTGGTGCGACCACAAAGCGACCGGTCAAATTCTCAATTTCAACGGGGTAAAGCGACCGCAGAGAGACCCGTTTTTTCATGGTCGCTTTTAAGTGGCTTGGTTTGTTGGGGTAGACTTTATAAACCATTTTGTTGGAACTAGTTGGGATGTGTATATTCCATTGATTGGAAATAAATTTCGGCTGATGATC
Organism: Alloplasta piceator; assembly: GCA_946863875.1. Taxonomy (NCBI): domain Eukaryota; kingdom Metazoa; phylum Arthropoda; class Insecta; order Hymenoptera; family Ichneumonidae; genus Alloplasta; species Alloplasta piceator. The sequence continues at coordinate 24,377,398 of OX333075.1, forward strand.
CAAATTCAGATTAAAACGTAAAAACAAATTGATACATTATTTAGCCATCTACACAATATAGTTTGGTTAATTTTTTCAAACTGAAAGCTTGATCTATCGTAAAATTTGACACAAAAATATCGAAGGAAACTTATGAAAAGAGAGTATTGGCTTTATATAGCACTAGAATCTAGATATTCATGTTTAACGAAAGTAGCAAAAACGTATTTTAGACCGGATACAATACACCTTTCTAGTCAAATTTGCTGGGTGCGAATACCTTCTAGTCTACTAACCAAATGTGAGGTACTGCAAAACGCATAACGTGTTTGCGGAACGCGTTGGTGCCAGCTATAGTTTAGAAGATATTTTATATGTTAAAATCACTCGTGTTACAATTTACCACGGCCTACCCTGCAATGGAAATGCCGTCGGCTAAAGCAATCAATTGTTGTGAGTAAAATCGACCGGTTCACCATTGCTTTTTTTTGCAAACTTGTGAAATATCGAATGAACATGCACATACCTTTTCGATAGACTTTCAATGGTTTCCTTCAAGATGAGAAATGAACTTTTATGGGGAGACAATCCCACATTTTTCGTAACTTGCTGTGCTTCGTTTTTAATTCCTATTGATGGAAAGTCCTCGATAGTTTGCTTTTTGTTCACAACAGTAGAAGCCTGTAACTTGCCGTTAAATGAATTCTTTTATAAAGCGAACCTATAATTTGTATTTTGAAATATGAACGGTCGTCTTACATTGTTACCAAAGGTCGAGCCGATAGCAGAATTCTTGTTCTTCCATGAATCGACGTTTTTAATCGATTTTAACGTATTATCGTTGAGATCATCAGTTCGTGAAACAGTTTCACTACGGTGTAATTTATCCGCAGGGCCTTCTTGCGATTCACTGCAAAATTCAGCGGCAGCCGTAAACCCAGTGTGAGAATGAGGATAGTTTTGAATTTCCTTATCGGGTCCTTTATTACCTTTTACAGGTAATAAAGAAGATAAAAGCGTTTCATCAGTAATATTTTTTTCTATACATGTTTGGAAACCATGTATTTTCTTCCTTGTCATGCCTTCTTCTATGTTTGCTATACTCATATCGATTGCATCAATTCCACTAAAGAATTCATTCATCACGGTTGCTTGCTGAAAATTCGACAATACATACAGCAAAGAGTTGGTTCGATTTTTTATCGATTCCAAGATACTAGTGTGAACAGGAATTCTTGTTCCTACAGTACTTAGGCATTTGGGGTATTCATTACTGACGTATCGAGCCGACTCCGTTCTTAAAATGTTCATTTTATCAGCGATGCTGAAAAAAGTCTGGCCCTTGGTTTGCAGTTCTTCCAACATGGTTGATACGAGGAAATAATCAGAATAACACATTATTTCTCCTGAAAATTCAAAACCAGTATCTTCGAGTCGAAGATTACTATCCGAGTAGGGTCTAGACCTAATTTCCTCCAATAATCTCTCATAAGTCCGACGGTTAGAATGTGTGGGACGATCAGGAATTTTGGTGGTCGCTGCTTTCATATGTACTCGACCGTTTGTCAATTCAGTGCCTTCGACGTTGTATGTCCCCAACCCATTGGAATCCATTTCCGAAACGTCCGTTTTAGAAGAAAAAATGTCGGAATTGCGCAATGTACTTGTCAACAATTTCACTGTGTCATCTTTCCGGTCAGCCTGTCGCCTCATACAGGTAACTAGGTTAAATTTGGCTGTGTCTGGCATCGATAATTTTTCAGCGAGAATGCTCGGCGCGACATTCGGATCCATAAGTTCTGATCTATTGTTCTCCATTGGAATTTCAGACACATTTTTTTCCATTTCCGATAACGAGTGATATGTTGTACTACAAGTTGAAAGATTTTTTATTTCATCCATTACATTTTCTATTTGCGATACTTGCAATGGAAAGTGATTATCGGTATTTGTTTGTGATGCAGCAAATTCCGGCTGGGTATCAGCAAGCTTCGTTGCCTCGCTACCGGATGCCACGAATCGACTGTCACTTTCGAAACTTTTTGATATGCAGTTATTTGAGTTGCCATTTTCTGTTTGTGAATACATTGAGACAACCCCGGAAATATTTCCTGATCCGGAAAACACGACACTTGATTGTTCTTCTGATTGACTGAGATCAATACAATTCATTCCATTTTCCTGTGATGATGAAGTTATCACAGATTCAATCATTCCAATAACATCATTTTCACTCGATTCAATTTCAATCGATTTCAATTTGTGTTCTTTTGGCAATAGTTGATCATGACTTTCTTGAAGATCTTCCATGTGGAAATAGCGGTTTTCTTTATTGTGATCCGACGGTATTTCGGCTCGCAAACAATGCTGTGCTGCTCTTGTAATTTCCATTGAATCGTCACAGAAAATCATGGTTTCTCCGTCTTTTTCGGATTCTGATAAATTATGCATCCCCCATTTCCGTTGATCTTTTTCATCTGAATCATCTTTGATACGTTGCCATGGAAACTGTACTGCATTGGTAAGTTCCATCGATTCATCATGACACATGGTCGCATTTTTTTCGAATGATGTAATGGAGAGTCTTTCCTCGGCTCGATTCTTTCTTCCTTCCAGCACCCTCGGTATAGCTCTTATGATCTGTACTACATTGGTAAGTTCCATCGAATCATCATGACACATGATCGGATTTTTCTCGAATGATGGAAAAGAAAGTCTTTCCTTGGCTCTATTCTTTCTTCTTTCCAGCACGCTTGGTATAGCTCTTGTGACCTGTACTGCATTGGTAAGTTCCATCGATTCATCATGACACATGACCGGGTTTTTCTCGCCCGATGTAATAGAAAGTCTTTGCTCGGCTCTTTTCTTTCTTCCTTCCAGCACGCTTGGTATAGCTCTTGTGATCTCCATTGATATATTATTTAGTACCGAATCGTCTGTTAGTTGATCGCTATCCTTTTCGTCAATATTAGAACGAATTTCAGAAGTAATAGCATGAAAACAATGCGAAACCACGTCCGTCAGGCTTGACGATTTTGTATTACATGGAATTTTTGAAGCAGCCTCTGTTAATTCCAGAGATTGATCTTCGACAGTAGTACCAACATGTAATTTATAATCATTTCCAGATTTTGGAACAACTGTTCCTTCAACATTTGGTACGTTTGTTAAATCAAGAGAAGTATTCTGAAATATCGTTGTCTTTTCTGAGTTTAGCTGTAGCAGGTTGTCAATACTTGCTACGTTTGTAGGAGCTTCCGTGACATAAATGTTGTTCAGATTTACCAGTGATTGATCTCGTTGAGGCTTCAGTAGTTTTTCGATACTTTTCACTTCCTGCAAGCTTTGGGTTGTGTCTCTTACTTTGTTACCAGATTTTAAAATTCGTCCGGATACCGATTTTTCTGGCTTGTCAATACTTAGAATGTTCGGCACGATTTCCGTGAAATCCATGGAGTTATTAGAAAATAGTGTTTTTTCACAATTCTCTTTTTGGTCAAATTCATTCAAACTTGATTCTAAAATACTTCGTTCACTGCCTGTGTCTTTCGTAAAATCGATTTTTTCCATATTGAACGGCTTGGTTGTGTGCAAATCATATTTTATTCCTATCGACTCGTTATCGGGGATAGACTTCGTATTTGCTGTATTTTGCAATTCAATGACATTGTCTAATACGACAGATTCAAATACGGGTAAATCAGAAGTTGCATCTTCATTGAAAATGGGATCACCCATTTTATAATCACGAAGAGATTTTGAGTCATTGTTGATTGATTTATTGAACGACTCATCTGCTTGTTCGTCACAGAATGTGATTTCATCAGTGTTTGAATTCTGACTGGTCTTAGTTTGACTTGATTCACTTTCTTCATAAGTATTGTCCCAAACAGTACCCTGTTCGATCGAGTCACAAAATTCTCTGCACATACAAATAATTGATAGGGGATTAGTTATGCAATCTCAATGGATGTACTTGTGCGGAAGAAGAGGTAGAGAAACCGAAGATAACTTACTTAACGTGTTTTTTTTCAGCGAAGTTCACACGACGTTTGACCTTTAATGCCTCCGTTATCTCAGGGCTATTCTCAGTACTTGAAGGGCTGAATTCTACATTCTGAAGAGGCTGGCGTGGTTTCGGCGCTTTGAGAATCTAAAACAGCAAACCGAACAAACAACATTTTAGCATACTCTAAGTAAACTTCATCTTCAATGAATTACTAAGAGTTTTTAGTACATTCTATATTGTATACATTTTTTCTATTTCTCTTTGACTTGAAATTTACAGCAACGATGAAAAAAAATAAGATGCAACGATTCAGAAATTGATTTAGTCAGTAATAGAAACTGTAATCAATGCCATTAAAAAAACTTTGAAATTTTGAAAAAGCGCGAATTGAGGGCATTTGCAGAAATCAATAGACGACGATTGTTCCGAAAGTTGGAGCTACCTTTCGTTCAATCTACATTGATAAGATTATCTTCAAATCTTGAAATACTTGTGTTTAACCAGAGAAAATATGATCTCAGAATTTTACGCTAATTTTTTGTGAGTAATATTTAAATAACACAGCAAAATTTTTATAATTTTTCGGGACACCCTAAAGACATCGGAACACTCCTCCCTCGAAACCTTTTACACAGACTTTTACCGTTTAACGAGTAGATGTAAAAATATTACTTAAATTTTTTATCAGTAATTCCCTAGTAAACACGTTTCATTACAGCAATGTTACCAGGAAGTTGCAAGTGACATAACCGGTGTTACACTTATGTTACGTAACCACTATGTAGCATGGAAGTAACATGTTCATGTCACATTTGTTATCTTCACGTTATGTACGTGCTATGTACCGATGTGACGTTACAGTCACATTACCAAAAGGTGTAACCGCCATGTAACATGGCTATAACAATGTGCGTATAATATTGGAAACAGGCTGGTAATGTAAATATTATAGAACGTTGCTACATCGCAGTTCCATAACTAGCACTTGTAGCGATTACGTAACATGCATGTGGCGTAATTTACGTAACAATGGTTATGTGTAGGTTATACAAATGTTATGCAACGTTAAATATTGTAGTTACATAATTCGCAATACACACGTTTTATTACAGCTATGTAACCAAGAAGTGGCAAGTGACATAACCGATGTAACATTTGTGTTACGTGAGCACTATGTAACCAGAAAGTAACATATTTGTCACATTTGTTATCTTCACGTTATATACGTGCTATGTACCGATGTGACGTTAAAATCGCATTGCCGAAACGTGTAACCGTTATGTAATGTTGTATTCTTTTACTTGGTCTCTTTTTTTAAACATGCCACATGTCTCTCTTCTTTTTTCTCTCTCCCGATCGTCCACCTCTTTTTTCTCTTTTTCTTCTTTTTCTCTTTTTTTCTATAGCTATCTTCAACTATTTTGAATTGTACTGAGATGTGCCATGGTCATCCAGTTTTAATGTATCAGTTTTCCTGCACTGTCCTGACATTTGTCCAAGTCCCGAGGAAAAAAAAAACATGGCAGACAAAAAAAAACCTGGGAAGGACAGCGTTACAATTTAAACAATTTCAGTTTACAACATTTTATCAATTATTATTTAATCAAAGTGGTATATATAAATATATTTTTTCCTAAATGGGGTTTCGGTTATAATTATTCATTAATACATGTATCACGCTTTTTAAACATAATAACATCATAAAAACCTCGAGAATTAATAACAAATAACGACCCGGAGTATTCCGTCATCAATGCCATTTTGGAAAGACTTTTAGATTCAATAATTATGTTATTCACGGAATGTTGGGTATTCCCAACTATTACCAAATATTTCAACAATGATGGGTATTCCCACCTATCGTTCTTGGAATAATGCATCAAACTATCAGCCAAACTGAACCTTAGAAATATTGGGTATTCCCAACTATTTCGAAATATTTCAACAATGTTGGGTATTCCCAACTATTCCCAACTATTTCAACAATGTTGGGTATTCCCAACTATTCCAAATATTTCAACAACGATGGGTATTCCCACCTGTTGTTCTTAAAGTTGTTTTTTTTGTGTGTGTGTGTGTGTTTTTTTTTTTAATCTTTCAGAACGAGATTCTGGACTTTACCATAATGATCAGAAAAATCGTTCAAAGCTCCAGACAAGCACTTTCCGACATTGATGCTCTCTGATCTGACACCTCTAATCAAAATCATCTTCGTACGGAGCTAAACGGTCTATATGAACGATTTTAAATTTTCCTTGTGGGGGTTTCTGAATACGATACACTACATCATTGATTTTTGTTTTAATTATGTAAGGTCCAATCCAGTCACGTTGAAGTTTAGGGCACTTTCCTTTGGCTCTATGGGGGATATAAGGCCAAACCTTTTGGTTGGTTTCGAAAGAAAGCATATGAGATTTCAAATCAGATTTCGATTTCATTTTGTTATTTTTAATGCAAAAAGTTTTCCTGACTTTTTCGTGTATTATTGCGATTCTGTCTCTCAGTTGGTTTACAAATTCGTAGGGTCGGGATTCATTAGGGTTGCTATTTTCTGGCGAATGACCTCGAAGGAGTTCTAATGGAAGTTTTAATTCTCGTCCTAACATCATCATTGCAGGGGAAAATTCTGTGTTTTTGTGTTTAGAGGAACGATACGCCAAAAGAAATAGGGGGACCCATTTATCCCAGTCTTTTTGATTTTCTGACACAAATTTGGAAATATATTGCAGAATAGTCTTATTTAATCTCTCTACCAGTCCATTGGATTGAGGGTGATAAGGGGTTGTTCGAGTTTTCTTTATTCCTAAAAGATTCATAGTTTCTTTAAAAACGTTAGCTTCGAAATTTCTACCTTGATCGGAGTGAATTTCCAATGGTACACCGAAACGGGAGATAACTTCTGAAATTAGAATTTCTGCTATTGTTTTAGTCTGAAAATTTGGAATAGGAAATGCTTCAGGCCATCTCGTAAAATAATCAGTTACAACTAGGACATACTTATTACCTGAAGAAGATTTAGGTAGAGGACCTAAAATATCGATTGCGATTCGCTCGAATGGACTTCCCACGTTATAGATTTGTAGCTGTCCCTTAGTTTTTAAATTAGGTCCCTTTTTTGCGAAACAAATTGTAAATCTTTTGCACCATTCTTCTACATCGGGTTTACATGATGCCCAATAAAACTGTTGACGAACCTTGTCTAGAGTTTTATTGATTCTAAAATGACCACCCGTAGAACTATGAGCTTCCGATAAAATCTGTCGAATCATTTCTTTTGGAACAACTAATTGCCGTACAATTCGCGATATATCTGGTGATTCCCATTTTCTATAAAGTAGATCCTCTTTCAATATCAAAGAATCCCAATGGAGTAGATAAATTTTCAAAGTCGGATCAAAGTGTGAAATAGCAGACCAATCGGGACGAGAATTCGATTTCTTGAAACCAATAATAGTGTTGATAATAGGATCATTTTTTTGAAGACCAATCCAATCAATATACTGCAGATAGTATGACACACATTTTTTTCGAATGCTAAATCCTTTTCCGTAAATCATCAATTCCGCTAAATCATTTTCCGTACAAGGTCGTCTAGATAAACTGTCTGCGTTGCCATGATTCCGTCCAGGACGATGAATAATTTCGAAATCATATTGAAACAAAATTTCTAGCCATCGAGCCATTTGACCTTCTGGATTTTTGAAAGAAAGAAGCCATTGAAGGGACGCATGGTCTGTGCGAATGGTAAACTTCCGGCCCAAAAGGAAATGACGAAAATGTTCGACGGAGCGAACTACAGCTAATAATTCTCTTCGTGTAACGCAGTAGTTTCTTTCAGTATTACTAAGAACTTTGCTGAAATAAGAAACTACTTTTTCTTGATTAGATTGTATTTGGGATAATACAGCACCAATGCCTTTGTTTGAGGCATCGGTGTCGAGAATGAAGGGATCGTTGATCGAAGGAAATGCTAATATAGGAAGTGAAATGAGGGCTTTTTTTAGAATTTCAAAAGTGTTTTTAGCTTCTTGATTTCATGCAAATTGATTTTTTTCCTCTGTTAAACGATGTAACGGTCTTGCTATAGAAGCGAAATCTTTTAAAAATTTCCTGTAATATGAACAAAGCCCTAGGAAACTTCTTAATTTGGATTGGTCGTTAGGTGTTGGCCAATTTACAATTGAAGAAATTTTTGTTGGACAGGTTTTGATTCCTTTATCTGAAACGATGTGGCCTAAATACGAGATTTCTTTTTGATTCATCAAACATTTCTTCGGGTTCGCCTTCAAATTTGCTTTTCTTAGTCTGAGAAATACCAATTCCAAATGCTTAAGATGATCTTTGAAAGTTTTACTGAAAATGATTATATCATCCAGATATACCAAACATATTTTCCATGCAAGACCCTCAAGAACAATATTCATCAATCTGATAAATGTTGATGGGGCATTGCAAAGCCCAAATGGAAGTACTCGAAATTGCCAGGTTTCATGTGCCATCATAAAGGCTGTTTTCTCTTTATCTAATGGATCAAGTTCGACCTGCCAATACCCACATTTCAGATCTATGACTGAAAACCATTTAGAACCTGAAACTGCTTCGAGAATCTCGTCTATTTGAGGAATGGGGTATGAATCTTTTTTTGTAATGCTGTTTAGGAAACGATAATCGATGCAAAACGGATAGAGCCATCTTTTTTTTGGGATAAAAACTGGAGCTGAAACGTAAGGGCTTTGACTCGGTTCAATAATCCGTTGATCTCTCATTTCTTTCAACAGTTTAAAGGCATTTTCTCTATAATGAATTGGAATACGTCGAGGAGCAAGTTTGAAAGGTTTAGCATTCCCAATATCAATCTTGTGTTTGATATAATGACATAGTCCAATGTCATTTGATCCTTGTGCAAAAATATCCGAGTATAAAGATAAGAATTTTTTAAACTCTTTTTGTTCGTAGTCCCGTAATATATTTGAAGAAATATGGAAAAGATGCGTCAAGTGTTCTGGTAGAGATTTGTTATCCGTTTTCATAGATGACAAGAAGCAAACTGAAACAATTTTCTCAAGAGTATTGGGATTAAATTTTCGATTAATTAAGGTTTGAAATTCTTCAAGTAATCCTGATTTGTCTAAAAAATCCAATCCTAATAAGCAATCTTCTGAAATTTCGGCAAAGACGATTTCTAACTCGTAAAATAAATTTCCAATTTGAATTTCTGCCTTACGAATTGTCTTATAGGGAAAATTTTCCTTCGATACTGTTAGAATGTTCAATCGTTTCGAAACCTTTTCGAGTGAGTGCATTAAAGTCTGTTTGAATTTACAATGGTGATTTCAGATGCCGTATCCAGAATCATCACACATGCTCTATTTGCTACGGTTCCGTGTAGTGTAAGGTGTAAATCAGTTTTTGGTGAGATTGTTGAAGCTATAAGCCGACAGTTCCGAAGTAGATGAGTCGAATCGTCCCCCGGCGAAACGACTCTATCTAGTTTTCCGATTGTCTTCTTTCTTTATCTTTCGATGCGATTTGAGGTTTCGGTGGAGCTTGACAGAATCTTCGTGTATGACCTTTTTTTCCGCAGTTCCAACATTCTGGACGATGTTGCGAAGAATCCTTTTTTGACGAATCTTGATCGTTTGGTGACTCGTGCGTGCGTTGTGATATTTCATTCGACTTGAAATTTATGTTATATGTGTTTCTTGGTTTCTCGATGAGATTCACAGTATGAAAAATTTTCTAATCGCAAAGTCTTTCGAACGTTAAAACTCATGATTCCCGATATGAATTGTTCACAAACGATTTGTTCTCTAGTTTCATTGTCGGACTTAGGATAAGTCAATTTAACGAGACGTTTGAGATCAGAAGCAAACGATGTAAAGTCTTCGTCCATTTTTTGTTTCCGAGCATAAAATTCGTTCGACAAGAGTTTCGGAATTTGTTCTATTCCGTAACTAAAATCCAGTGCTTCTTTGAGCTTTTCATAATCTTGAAGTTCCTCACCGTCGATACCGTCCAGCACCATTCTTGCCGAACCACGGAGTGAAGCTGCTCAGATGATCGCTTTCTCTTTGACCGAATACTGGTTGAAATTCGCAATCATCTCGAACTGTTTCTGATAATGATTCCAAGAGGAACTTCCGTCAAATGTGTCAGGTTTAATCAAGTTTGTTTTTTTGGATGAAATCGATGGACTGACGATAACATCTGCCTGCGAATTGGACAAAACAGGAGTTTGGACAGTTTCTGAATTCATTGACGCAGGATTATGGACAATCGCTTGTGTCAATACGGAATTATCAGAAGAAATGGAAGTAGAATTAGAAGAAAACGTATCTTTTTGTATGGTGTTTCTTCTTGTGTTGAGTTCTTCAATGACGATACGTGCCGTTTCTCTGGCTGCATCTCTTGAAGCGATTTTTGCAGCTTCTATTGCAGCTTCTTTGACACAGGTTTTTGCGGCTGTGACCGCAGCTTCGCGTACCACATTCAGAGCCCTTTCTTGAAAACGATAGAATTCTTCCTGAAATCGTATTTGATTCTCTTCGATTTCTTGTCGGAGTTCCTTTCTCAAATTATTGAACATTTCCGATTCATTATTTGATTGTATTTCTGTGGTTGTGATGCGTTTTTTCGTGTAGACGAAATTTCTTTCAAATTTGTTTCACAAGATTCTATGTCTGGTGGTGCCACGCGTTTCTTTCGAATGGAATACATTTTCTCATCTCTCTTCTGACACCAATGTTGTATTCTTTTACTTGGTCTCTTTTTTAAACATGTCACATGTCTCTCTTCTTTTTTCTCTCTCCCGATCGTCCACCTCTTTTTTCTCTTTTTCTTCTTTTTCTCTTTTTTTCTATAGCTATCTTCTGGTGACATTACTCATATCCTACAGTAACATAGCTATATTCGCATAACATTGGAAACAGGCAGGTAATGTAAATGTTACGGAGCTTTACTATATTGCAGTTCCATAACTAGCATTTGTAACGATTACATAACATGCATGTAGTGAAATGTACGTAACAATAATATGTGCAGGTTATACAAATGTTATGCAACGTTAAGTATTGCAGATACATAATTCGCAATACACACGTTTCATTACAGCAACGTAACCAAGAAGTGCAAAGTGGCGTAACCGATGTAACATTTGTGTTACGTAAACACTATGTAACCAGAAAGTAACATATTTGTCACATTTGTTATCTTCACGTTATATACGTGCCATGTACCGATGTGACGTTACATTAACATTCCCAAAACGTGAAACCGTCATGTAACATGGCTATAACAATGTGTGTATAACATTGGAAACAGGCAGGTAATGTAAATGTTATGAAATTTTACTATATTGCAGTTGCATATCTAGTATTTGTAATGATTACGTACTGTTGTATCGCCAAAATTCAGTTAGCTACTCTGAATGGCGAGAGTTTGAGATTACTCTGTTATTTTGGTCGGGATCTTACCAGATTAAGGGTTAGAACCCAAATGAGTCGAACCGAAGGTAGTCGTATAGAGGAATAATTTATTATCGTAGAAATAGAAAATACAAGTGGTAGTAATTAATAGTATTAATGGAGACGCGTTGCGCTCGTCTCGATGAACCAATCGTTACAGGTTGGCTTTCAAATTGAACTGATTTGTATTAGCTCTCTGCTCCGTTATATACAGGAGTGAGAGCGGTCGCATCAGCATTTCTTTTGTTATCTTATTTATTATTTATCGATTATTTCTCAAAAGAAGATGCTTAGTATTTTTACTCGTAATTCGTTCAAGATAATAAGAATTACGAGATTCGCTCAATTTTGTAAATATGCTGACTCGACAGTACCCGGCTGAGAGGCCGGCGATGGCTCGCTTGCATAATTGTTATTCAGCATAATTGCACCTGCTCGAGTTCGAACGCGTGTGCCACATGATGTAATGACAACAGTTGCCATATCTGGGGCACACGCGTCGTGATTTGGAATATTCGTAATATTCCGAAATCGAGGTATCTGGAATACAACATCCCTCCCCCCTTAAAAAGAAGAAAGCACAATTTCTTCTTACTCGTCTCCAGCGAGCCAAAGTTCTAGTATAAAATAAAAATAAAAAAAATTTATTTCCTATTGATATATTTGTAGCCCCAGAAATTATTTTCTTATGCTGCTCCTTGTATAGTTGTGTTGGCGCAGTTTTTTCTTGCCCATTTGTATAAAAAATATCCCGCAATTATTAATAATGCTATAGTACCGATCGAGTATTGGCCGATCGTGTGGAAGAGGTGTTTTCTCGTGTCCACGTGGTCCAAGTTATCGTCGATATCCCTTATCCTTGTTCGCAGGTGGTTTAATTCTTCTGCGTTGCCCACGACGTGTTCCATTGTCGTCCCTTCGTGGATGTTGACCGCCTGTGGTGCTTTATTTGTTTCTTCCAGTGTCAAGGTGAGGTTATAGGCCGGGATGTAACTTTTGTCTTTTATACTTTGGATCAGTCTGTGTGTTGTTTCTATCTTGAAGTTTTTTCCGATGACGATGCATTTTTCGCCGAGTGTCAATGAACCAGTTCCGCTTAAAATTTCCTGCTTCGTTGGCATTGCGGCGCACGTTACGCTAATTCGTTCTCCTTCCCGGGCTACGTATAGCCATTTACCTTCTCGTTTTAAACTGAGGATGAGTGTGTGTGTCAATTTCATTACACGCTTCAAACATTGTCCTCTCTTGGTGTCTGTGCCTTCGATGAGCATCAGCACACCGCATGGCGCGTTTTCGCCTATGCTCATGATGGGGTGTCGGGGGTTGCAAAAATACCGATCTCCATTTACTTTGCAGTCCTCCAGATCTCTTTTTGTCATCCGTAAATAATTTCTATTATCGTGGTCTATTACTATGAGTTCGTCTGACGTCTCTAGGTAGTAGTAGGTATCGTTATGGCCCTTTTTTGGTAGCGGATATGCGTAATTCACGCTTTATTCTCCTGGTCCTACCATGGGTAGTTCCAATAGCAGGACGAATTTTTCTGCCTTGCGATACGCCCTTACTGTTGCCAAGCGTAGTAAGCTGGGTGCGTTGCTTCGCGTTATGGGTAGGGGAAAATTGTGTCCTCTTGGCAGGTGTGGTAACGCGTCGGTCAGATATTCCGTGAGTTTTTCTGGCGTGACTATCGCTGGGCTTACTGTCCGGACGTTTCCGATGGTATTCCGTTCAATTTAATGATGGGAAATAGAAATTCATATTAACGACTGAAAATCTCAAGAAAGTGGCCATCGGTAATATCGGGCAGTACGGAAGGAAAAACCAGGGACAAAGATCCCTACAAAAAAAACCATAGGCTCGTAACACTATCTAATGGATCAAACACTCTAACGTCGCCTTCCTAACTGATATACCCTATACCGGCCTATCGACCCGAGCTATAGATCCTTGGATCTGATAACGCTCTAACCATTGTTAAAAGAAGGAATAAGGCACGTGGTATCTCTCTGCCGCTCTTAAAGAACAAATACATACAAAAGAATAGTTCTTCGTTTCTTTCTCACACATATACATATATGCATCTATTGATACTTAATTCAAAGCAAAAACGAACGGAATGGCTCTAAATAACGATGGATTTTCCTATCCCATATCAAAATGAAATTTAAAGATTATTAATTAAGCTTTAATTAGGTATCGAACTTTCAGGGCGGATTCACAACGAAATTAAAGAAACAAAACAAAATAAACAAATGGAATTAAATAATAATAAAATAAAATAAAATATTATAACAGTTGAATAAACAAATGAAATAGTTGAAAATATATTTATATCTCTTTTAATAAAAAAAATGGATAATAAAGATTAAAATTAAGAACAAGATCCAAATTAAATAGTAAGTCAGATGGATTTAAATACAAAAAGCATTTGAAGACAATCTACTCATTCAAAATTATTCCTCCTAAGTGGAAAAATCGTTACGCAATATTAAATAATATTTCGAGGAATTAACCATTTAAAAAACCTACAATTGCAAAATACGATTATGCACCGAATTCAGTTAATGCTAAATCCAATAATCTAACTCCGGAAGAAACAATCTAAAATTTATATTATTCAACTCAAATAACTCCAAAACTCGAAATATTATTTTACTATATTAAAATCTAGAAGAAAGGAAAATGCGAAACGCTCCGAAGTCCACGAGCAGAGGCAAAGCTCATTTACATAATCCCCTCCCTTCCTTCGACGATCCATGGACCTTGCGCGGCAAGACGAGCTCGGCTTTCGTCGCCACCTGGGGATCGTTCGAATGCCTCCCCACTCTCCACCCTCTATTCTAGCCTTACCCTTTTATCTATCCAAGAAAATCTCCCGTCTTTCTCTCTCGGAGGAAAAGAGGACGCGAATAAGAGTTGAGTTTTTTCTAGTCATGCGCCGTAGCTCCCTACCTCCCCTTTTTCTCGTGGACTCATACAAGAAGCCTACGCGACCACACCCCAAAGGAAAAAATGTAAAAGTATGAAAATTGAGAAAAACAATGTTTCAACCGCAGACCAATTTTAATCATAAAAATTTGAACACTAAACAATTCGGAATCCAAAAAAAAACCGTCAACAAAATCATCTATAACAATCCAGATTGTAATTTTAATTCGCAAAATATCGCACAAATATTCAATTTATCTAGATTTACTATTCTGATGCTCAAGTCAAAAACAACAATTTTCGTTTAATAATAATTAAACAAACAATAGGACATAAGAAAGAAAAAGGAATTTCAACAAATGCGCAATACGATAGCTAGAAGGAAAAATATAAGAACTTTATCCATGTTAAATAATGAAGGAAAAATATCTATAATACTAGAATTACTATTGTTCATAAGAAAGTAATATTATACATGGAATAAGAATATAGGGAGCGTGCGGCATAAGCGTGTGCATGTATAGGGGTACACGTGCCGCGGGACAGCAACGCGCGGCGCGATACAGCCACACGCGCCTCGATACAGCCACACGCATAGGGCCCACCCTGTGATCTACACTAGCGCCCTCGCTATGACCCCAATTTTCAAGGGAAGCTCACAAGATAGAAAAGGAAAATGCATTGCGTCAGAAAAATGCATACTCTGTCTTTATCATCAATCCCCACATTTATCGAACGGGTTAGCCTGGATCACGGGTATATAAAGGCCGGAAAAAGGGCTCTCGAGAGACTTCTTCGACTTTTTTCCGACGTGGAAACTACGAAACCCATCATCCTCACCGAATCAATTCTTGAGCTGAACTTGTGAAATTCTTCGACAATGACGTTCATGATGCTGGATTTTTTCCAAATCAAGTCGTTTTGGACTTAGAATTTTCACTCGATTTTTCGAGGGAAGCTGGTTTCTTTCGGTTTGGAACCTCAATTTTTTTTTAGTTCTGAATCGAATTAAATTTGTTTTTATCGTAATTCGCGAAATTTCGATTTTGGCTTTTGAATGTCGGAAGAGACTCTGGATCTCGTTTTATTTTATTTTATTTTACTTTGTCTAGTTATTATTTTCTGTTTAGTAATTTTTGTTTATTTTACTTTGACATCCGCAAACTACGAAATATTGGATAACGTATACATCGCGGTTATTGTTAAATGAATTGCGAAATTTAAGACTAAATCTTTGTTAACCATTTCTTTCTTTTTACAATAATTTGAATAAAATTTTGGATCTCGAAAATTAAACTCTGTGCACCGACAATTCTTTGACTTCATCGCACAGTAGGAGAAAAGCCCAAAAACCTGGCCAAAACCCTAAAAAATACATTTTCGAAATAGGGTCAGTTGAGTAGTCATTCAGGTAGAGGACTAGTAACTGCATTCTATTGTGGAAGGGAAAGCCCTTTAAGTGTATACCTGCGCCGCAGCGTCAGTTGGCAGTTAGTGTTCGTGAAGAGTGTACGTGTCACGCGCTGAACAGACGAAAATAACGCTGACTTCAAAAACCCATAACTTTAAAGTGACGGGTTTAATTTCAATTCTGCAACATGGATACGACTTCTGGAGGTATGTAGAACATATTTTTACATCGGTTGAATCTAAACTTTATGTATAAATGATTGAAATGTAGTATAGCCTTCGGCATAAATAAAATTGAATAATTTTGAAAACTTATATTTTCAACGGTCCGAAAAGTTATATATTTTGTCACATTTTGCAAAGCTCCTAGTCTCGGCCTTTAGTTTAATGTATAAGCTTTCGAAATTTACAAGAGTTACCTGCGGAAAACGTGCGTCTTGTCCGTTATGATTTTTTTCGCATCGTGCGGTAGCCGAGCGTGCACGCGGCACTATTGAGCAGCCTCTGCGCCTCTACCTGAGAATGGGTGAAGTAGCATCATAACGGACAAGACGGCTGTTATACGCTTGAAATAAATTATTTTAATATATATGTATGTGTATATATATTTATATATATATTTATATATATATATATATATATATATATATATAAATTTTCTGTGATTTAATTATGATATATACGTATGCATATATATATATACATATTAAAATCAACCACATACAAATTTCTTAAATATGAATGAAATGTTATAACATTCAAATGAAATATTTGAATATATATATATATTATATAGTAAGCAAAGCTTTCTTTTAACCAAATCCATGTCAATATTTTCTGTCTAATTTTTTAAAAATTATTTCAATTATTGCGGTTATTTATTTGGTAAAATAATGTACATTGTTCAAGTTATTGTATTAATTGAAAATGTCTTATGTCTTTATTACAGGATCCGGTTACAAAGAATTGGTGCTGACAAGGAAAGAAGTATTTCTGATAATCAGCGAGCATTTATCCGATAAATTCGCTTCCGATGCGAAGCTGTAGCGATGTTGATCGCTCCTAAAGTGACTGCTGCAGCAGACGAATTTTGTGCCGAGATTGAAGCCGTGCCGGGAGTTGTAATAGATACAAACTCGGATAATGATTCTGACTCCGACTCCGACTCCGATTACGATTTTGATTAAGAATAAAATTTTCTATTTTTGAAACGTTCCGTATGTATTTTGGAAATAAAAATAATAATTGCGTAGAATACACTGTTCACGTTTATTTTATTATGATGATTTTTTTTTATATATTAATTTATCTATTTAGCAGGATACTCGGCCATTTTGTTTATAACAATTTGCTGTAAGCTCTTTGTTGCAAGTTATAAACAATAGATATCGGATTGGTAATCAGCGACCTTGAAAACCCGTATATACCAATTTTTGTCAACATCTGGTAACTTTTTAACGTTCATGTCAGCCATATTGGATCGGCCATTTTTTTACGATAATTTGGCTTGCGGATTCGTAATCAGCGACCTTGAAAACTCGTAAATACCAATTTTTGTCGACATCTGGCAACTTTTTAACATTCATGTCAGCCATATTGGATCGGCCATTTTGTTTACGATAATTTGGCTTTCAGATTCGTAATCAGCGACCTTGAAAACCCCTGTAAGCCAATTTTCATTCCCGTCAAAGGTCATTTGAGGTTTTGGCCAGGTTTTTGGGCTTTTCTCCTACTGTGCATCGCCAACCTGCCACGCCCTTGATCTACTGCCGATTCAACTTCACCGTTTCCGTCTGAGTCGCCGGTGCGTCTACAAATGCTGTCACCCTTTCCGTTTGGAGAACATCTCAGCCAGTAAGTGAAATTTTATTACAAGCTCGTCTTCCTCTCGTGAAATTGTGAGGAATACTTCGGGCTAAATTGAACACAAGGAATATCATAAATTCGGACGGAATTAATCGATTAAATTCAATTAAAACCCGGTTAGTTGATTATTTCTTTGTTGGAGGAAAAATCCATTCTTTATCCAAGTGATCCTAAATTCATATTATCCCTGCGGCGTTGGTGATTTAATTGTCCATAAAAGGCTTTATTTAAAACAATTTCATTAAAATAATTTAAAAAAAAGAAACTTCAACCTTATCCAAGTGAATCTTAAATCTAGATTGTTCTTGCGGCATTGCTGAGTCAAGTTTCATAAAACTTTAATTAAAACATTTCTTTGAGATAATTTGAAGGAGGAAAATTCATCCGCGTGAAGTTTAACAAAGGCCTTTCGACCCCTCTCCTCTTTCCATTGCTGAAATCGTGTCATTCGAGAATTGGTACCAATCCTTTTACCCGTACAATCGAAATAAAGTGAATATCGCGACAAAGGAGGAAAAAATATAAAATTCAGGGAAAGGTTAGATAACAAATTGACCAAATTTGAGACTCTCGCGAACCAGTGACTCATCAATAGTCACAGAATGAAGTTTAATTGAGTTTTCCCTTTTTCGTATTTCATTAAAGGTTTAAACAATTAAACAAGGAATCAATCCAAGGAATTTCTCTTCCCCAACGATTAAATTCAAAGTAAGAACCCTCCCACTCTCTCTATTATTCGCTTAACACATTCGATCTCAAGACTCAGTACGGTTGTGTAAATTTACGTCTTCATCCGAGGATTCGTGTTCTTTACTTATTTCCTCCCCCCGTGCGAAAACTTGGTTGGGACTAGAGTTGCGTCAGGTTGTACGCTCACCAAGCTTTCGTAGTCCTCCCCTCCGTGCGAAACTTGGTTGGGACAAGAGTTGCGTCAGGTTGCACGCTCACCAAGTATTCGTTTACCTATCCTTGTGCGAAATTTGGTTGGGACAAGGGTTGCGTCAGGCTGCACGCTCACCAAATATTCGTACTCCTTCTTTTTCGTCGGCGGAGATCTGGTTAGGACTAGAGTTGCGCCAGGTTGCACGCTCATCCGGAAATTCACCCTGGATACGCTTCCCTTAAATTCCATGAGAGTCAACCCCCCAGTACCGCGCAAAAAGAAAAGATCACGCAGAGCCGGACGAAGGTATCAATTACGTAAACTCGACGCGATATATTCGAATCCGTGGCCAAAAAGGTTAAACCCTGTTCAAAGATCTGAATCAAATCATCACGGAGTACGGGCATTGCCTGCAGAAACAGAAATAACTAGAGAGACTCCGAAACCCAAAATTATTTCCACTGAAATCATTCAACATCCGGTAACTATTTACAAACTAATTCTGATTGATCTTCCTCCAATCACCCCTTTGTTCAATAAAAGTAACGACAGTGATCTTCGGGGTAAAGCCAATTAGTAAATTATATCGAAACGCCGAGTTCAAATCTCAGTAGATACCTTACGCAATTGAAAATTTGACAGTGATTCCAAGCCCATTTCCCGAGTAATTTTCCGAAAGGTTAGACTCAAAAACAGGGGCAGATGTGTTCGAGATTGATTCCAGGAGTATTACCGAAATTTTTCCACGACTAGAGAGTCTCAATCAAATTCAACACATCATACGTCAAAAATTATTAATAGTTCGCGAAAACTCCCGGTTTTGACATAACAATTTAAAGTTCCAATTTTTTCGTAGATGCCCGGAGAGTTGTTGCACTTCCGTATTTCGTACGCCGTTTGTGCTGACGCTAGCTGGGTCAGCATTATTACCCTGTAACAGCGTAAAATTTTCTGCTTACGTTGTTGCTCAATATCGCGAAAATATGATTTTCCAAAAGTGAACACGCAGGAAGGGGAAGTAACTCGTTGAGGAGTCTTCCTATATAACGACGAGTTTATTTTGTGTTTTTATCCACTCTGAATTCGTCATCATCTTCTTCGGTCGAAAATTTTTCAAGGATGTTTTCTCCCAAGGTGAGTTTGATTGTTTTTTTTTGAATATGTAATTTCTTTTACTATTATTATTATTATTCTTATTTTCTTTCTTTTTTTCTTTCAGAGAATGCGTTTTTCGTCTCCTGTGCCGGAGATAATTGTTGTCGCGTCCGTTTTCCCGCGGATCACTGTCCTCACTCCCGAGGAATTGAATGTGCGGTTTTCCGTTCGTCAACGTCGGGAGGAGGATTTTCGGCTGCAATCTGCCGAGATTTTTCTTCGGCGAATCGAACTCGCAGCCGACCTTGATGATTTGTGGGACGTCGCATATTGTCCCGGCGATGTGGATTTTTTTGGACTTCGGCGTCTTTACCGGAAGTTCTTGTCGCCCTGGTCTACGCCCGCTTGTGAAGAGCAAGAGACGAGGCGCTATTTGTAGATGCCAAAAAATTTTTTTTTTTGTAGATGGCGGAAAATATTATCCCCGAGTCTTTGTCTTCCTTGTCACGTCGAAATATATATATATATACATTTTTTTTCTTTGAACGTCATGTGAGAAGAAAACTGTTCTAATTGACTAATTGCTCTATGTGACGTGGGATGTATGTATCTTCCTTTTTTAATGTTCAATAAAAGTTTTGAGACGATTTGCGTGCACCTTAATGCTCTTCCGCCCCTTCCTGATGGAGTAATTGTGTGGAGAGTTAGCCTGCTCAACGACGTATGGCCCGATCCTCTTGGGGGTGAGCTTTGCAGACCATCCTCGTCGGACAGTTTCGTCGTAAACGACAACCTTATCGCCTATTTGGAATTTTTGGTCCCTCGATGTTTTATCGTATTGTTGTTTCGCTTTTTCTTTAGCGGCGGCTAAATTTGCTCTTGCCATGGTCCATGTTGCTCGTAGTCGCTTTCTGAGTTCCTGTGCGTAATCCTCGAATGAGTAAGTTGCTCGAGGCATACGGCAACCATTCGTCCCAATTTTGTTGATCTTCATCAGCGTAGCTTTTTAAATATTCCGCTAGTGTACGGTGTGACCGTTCTAGCGCTCCATTTGACTCGGAATGATATGCGCTCGTTTGTATCTTTTCTATGCGTAATAATTTGCATACTCCCTTAAACGTGGTGCTCAAAAAATTAGTGCCTTGATCGCTCAATACGGCCTCCGGTATGCCGTGTCGGCAGACTATTTCCTCGGCGAATGCTTTTGCTACTTCGTTTGCCTGTTGATTTGGAAGCGGTATTGCAGCGCTGTACTTCGTCAATAAATCTTGAAAGGTAAGGATGTATTTATTCCCCTTTTCAGTTTCCGTCAACGGTCCTACGATGTCCATGGCACATTTTTGAAATGCTTTTTCAGGTGTATCTGTTATGGCCATCGGGATTTTTGTTTTATGACAGTTTTTATTTCGTTGGCATTTGTTGCATCGTGCCACGTATCCTTCGATATCTTTTTTCATTCCGGGCCACGTATATCTTAATTGTATCCGTTTTAGCATACGTGTTGTCCCTTGATGTCCTCCTAGAGGAGCATCGTGATATTCGTGCAATATTTGTTGTTTTTGTTTCTCATCGACGGGTTCAACGTTCTCGCAAGTTTTTTCCTCTTGCTCTTTTTTCGAGTATTTACGCTCATCGCTGGCTTGTTCGAATGTCTCGGTTGTTGGCGGAGTTACATCGTCGTTGCTCCCCTGGTTCCCCTGGCTGACGGTGCTCTTTTTTGCTTGTGCTCGAGTTATTGCACATATTCTACTCAGCGCGTCTGCGTTTGTATTGCGTTTACCTTGTATTGGACATCGAACTCATATTCGGCCAGTTTTATTTTCCAGCGCATGAGTCTTGACCCTGGGTCCTTTACGCTAAAAAGCCAGGTTAAGGGCTTGTGATCCGTTACGACGGTGAAGTGCGTACCGTAAATGTAAGGGCGGAACTGAGATATTCCCCATACGATGGCGAGGAGTTCTTTGTCCGTAGTTGTATAATTTTGCTCTGCTTTATTCAACGTTCTGCTTGCGTAGCAAATTAGTAGATCTTCCCCCACGGAACCTTGGGAGAGTATAGCTCCTATTGCTTTATCCGAGGCGTCTGTCGTAACGACGAAAGGCTTTTCAAAATCCGGATATTGTAGTATGGGTGCCGTTGTCAGGATCGTTTTTAGATCCTCAAAAGCTTGTTCGTGCTTCGGTGTCCATTCGAATGCGACGTCTTTCTTGGTTAGCTCTGTTAAGGGCTTTGCAATCTTCGAAAAATCTTTAATGAATTTTCGGTAGTAGCCGGCTAATCCTAGAAAGGATTGGATCCCTTTCACGTTCCTTGGTGTTGGGAATTTCTTTACTGCCATGATTTTCGTTGGATCAGGGCGGATGCCCTTTGCCGATATTATGTGTCCTAAATATTGTGTTTCCTTTCGCAAAAATCGGCATTTTCCTGGTTGCAGAGACAGTCTTGCTTCCCGGAGGCGTTGACAAACCTCTCTGAGTCGCTTATTGTGCTCTGCTAGGGCGCATCCAAAAATGACTATGTCGTCTAAATAAACGTAGCATTTTGGTCCTTGCAGCCCCACTAGTACGGAATTCATAAGCCTTTGGAAAGTCGGCGGTGCATTCCGCAACCCGAAGGGCATACGAGTATACTCGAAATGTCCTTGCGGTGTCGAAAAAGCTGTTTTTTCTTGGTCATTTTTTGCCATTGGAATTTGATGGAATCCTGATGTGAGGTCGAGCGTTGTGAAATAATGAGCTCACCCTAGTTGATCTAATATCTCCGTAATATTGGGCAATGGATATGAGTCACCGACGGTGGCTTCGTTCAATTTTCTGAAATCCACGACGACTCGCATTTTTATTTTTCCTGCTGAATCAGGCTTCTTTGCTACTACGAGTAGCGGTGCATTCCATTGACTGCAGCTCGGCTGTATTATCCCGTTTTTTAGCATTTCCTCCGTTTGTTTTTCGACTTCCTTTTTATGTGATTCAGGAAGGCGATATGGGTGGATTTTTACCGGCAATACATTGTCCTTTAAAGGGATTGTATGCTCTACCATTTGCGTACATATCTTCGTAATCCTCACATATTTCTTTAATGGTTCGTGTTTCCTCTTCGTTGAGGTTTGAGAAATCCACCTCTTGGTGCAGGCGTTCAAGGCGCGTGCCACGATTTGTTGTGCTGGCTGTGTTTATTACGCATGTTTTGTTTGACAGCATTGTTTCGAGTCACCGTGGGACGGTCGATCTCGACTTCTTTTACAGTGCTGTTTAAAATACTGACTACACAGCTATTTCCTCGGGGGGCGGTTACACATGCACCGAGAATTACTCCTTCTTCGAGAGTGATTTTTTCGACGATCCCTATGAATTTGCTCGTAGTGGCCACATGCGTGTATTTTTCGCTACGCGGGGGTAGCTTCATTTTTAAGGTGCCGTTTACTAGAGGCATTCTTTGTCCGAAAATTTTTATTTCCCGTCCCCCGAGAATATCGACGTCGTATTCCTTGATGAAGTCCAATCCTAGGAATCCATGTACTCCCAGATATACGTCATCAGGAATTACGTAGAATGTGTGGGTAATGGAAACTGGTTGAGTCACGAGTTTGAAGATAAGTTTGATCTCAGTTTTTTGTGATATCTTAAGGTCTCGCCCTCCGAGCCCTTCCATCGTCATATCCACTGATTCAAATTTTGCCTCAGTTGTTAATGCATCTCGGCTAATAATGCTCACTTGTGCCCCAGTATCGGCTTTCAACGTCAGCATTTTTGTTTTGCTGGTCGGGGATTGTATGTGGAAATCATTCCCTGTGTTGTCGATCGGCGTTATTTCTACGCTGTAGAGTTCATTTGTTACCTCTTGAATTTCCGTGATTGTGAGCGCATTTATTTCTATTGCTCCTACGGCAATTTTGCTGTTGCCTGAATTTTCGCCCTTTTGATTTTTCCCTTGAGCCTTTTCTTTATTTTGACGTAATCGCGAACGACAAAATTCCCATTTGTCCCGGTTTTTTGCAGTGGCTGCAAACGGCGTCTACCGCGTTAATCTCTTTATTTTGTCGCGGCCTAGGGAGATTGATTTGCCCCTTTTTTCGGCATTCGCGTGCGACGTGTCCGGTTTTTCCGCACGAAAAGCATCCTTTGCTCTCTGAACTAGACTGTGGTCGTCGATAATTATTGTTGTATCCTTGGTTGCTCGTGCTCGTACAGGTCATCTTTTCGACCGCGATGGCTCCTACTACGGAATCGTGTAGGTTTGGGTAATTTCTAGCCCGTACGATAGCCTGGATATCTTTATGAAGTCCGTTTTCGAAGTTCATTTGTGCGCTCCGTCGTGTAGCTTTGCTCTATGTAACGAGCGCCTCCTGCGTCGGTTTGTTCGCACAATTTTGCGGTGACTTCTGCCGTCAATTTTTCGACTCGTGTTGCGTATGTCGAAACATTTTCTATTGCACCTTGTTTCAGCAGACGAAAATCGTACTGCAAGGCGGCGAGTGATTTTTTCTTACCGTAAAGGGCTTCCAATTCGACTCGAAGGTCCTTCAAGGTCTTGATAGTTTTGTGTTTCGTTTCTCTCGTGGCTCTGTCTTCCAGCTTGCTGCTTAGTATCAACTCGAGCAAGGTTGCTCGTTGTCGGGGCCGGACTAATTTCCAAACGGTTTCACATGAAACTATGAATCCTTCGAGTAGTCCCGATGCACAGTAGGAGAAAAGCCCAAAAACCTGGCCAAAACCCCAAAAAATAAATTTTCGAAATAGGGTCAGTTGAGTAGTCATTCAGGTAAAGGACTAGTAACTGCATTCTATTGTGGAAGGGAAAGCCCTTTAAGTGTATACCTGCGCCGCAGCGTCAGTTGGCAGTTAGTGTTCGTGAAGAGTGTACGTGTCACGCGCTGAACAGACGAAAATAACGCTGACTTCAAAAACCCATAACTTTAAAGTGACGGGTTTAATTTCAATTCTGCAACATGGATAGGACTTCTGGAGGTATGTAGAACATATTTTTACATCGGTTGAATCTAAACTTTATGTATAAATGATTGAAATGTAGTATAGCCTTCGGCATAAATAAAATTGAATAATTTTGAAAACTTATATTTTCAACGGTCCGAAAAGTTATATATTTTGTCACATTTTGCAAAGCTCCTAGTCTCGGCCTTTAGTTTAATGTATAAGCTTTCGAAATTTACAAGAGTTACCTGCGGAAAACGTGCGTCTTGTCCGTTATGATTTTTTTCGCATCGTGCGGTAGCCGAGCGTGCACGCGGCACTATTGAGTAGCCTCTGCGCCTCTACCTGAGGATGGGTGAAGTAGCATCATAACGGACAAGACGGCTGTTATACGCTTGAAATAAATTATTTTAATATATATGTATGTATATATATATATATATATATATATTGTGACGAGACTTTTCTTAACGCATGAAAAGCCGACTCTTCGTGTCACAAAACAGCTCACGAGATCACTCAAGGATTGGGCGCCAGCTATCGCAATAAATTACGATAGCAAATTTATATTTCCTTGAGTTCTCTCGTGAGTTCAACAATTTCGCCTGGCTAGCTGCCCTTGAGGATGGTAGAGGGGCGCGGTTAGGGATCGTTGGAAAACACTCAATAATTACTCTTTGCAGCAAGTTTCGGGAAACATCATAATTACTTTTATTTACCTGAATTCATACGTCGTCTCGCAGAAGGCGAGACGAAAACGAAAATAAAAATGCAAAATTATCAAATTCACAATATCAAAATTTTCCCTTTTTCTCACACAATCCTTACTCACTATTAACAAGCTTTTTCCCGTTCGCTTCGATACAATTTAAACAACATATACTATTCGCTGGATCTCAGTTTCGCTTTCTTTAATGCTCGAATAACTAATTCCTCTCGGCCTCGTGGCGATATCGCGCCTCATACTCAAAATGGCCGATATTTCAACGGTTTTCTCCGTTTCCACACACTGGCACAAAATGGCCGTTACTTCTCGTGAACACGTTTTCTTTTGACCGAGAGATCTGAACAAATTAATCTAATTAACCTAAGGACTCTCGCTTTCGTACGAATGAAACTTGAATCCCTCTCGGCGATTCTATTAATTTAATACGCGAACGGTAACTCGCGCAGGATTTTACTCGCGGACAAGACTCTAATTTGGCCGCGCGCGTTAACTCGTCGTCGAGACAATATTGCTTCGTTTTGGAACACTTTTACTCCCGAAAATGCCTCTACTCGCGATTTTCCTCAATTCCACAACCAAAACGAGCAAAACGACGTTCTTACCGGTTTGTTTTCAGCAGAATGGTCCCGTAATGCAGCGGGAACCCAATCTTTGATATATTCGGCAGACGCGCTTCTCTTGCTCGGTACTCGATAACGGCGCGATTCCAACGTCCTTCCCCGTTCGGTACGGCGGCTTAAGTCCTCGAGAGAACTTTCGTGATCGCCCTCGTAAGCTCCGATTTCTACCCCCACCCTTATGCGATTCGAGTCGAATGTTAGCGCGACTTGGTAATCGATTGCGCGATTGATTCGAGGCGGCGGATAGATCGATGGAGTGAGCGATAGAACGAGAGCGCGATCGATTCTCTCTCCCAAATTACGGACGAATAACGATAATAATAATATTTCTCCCAAGCTGTGCGATACGACGCACGACCACGCGACGACGTTGAATTTGGCGCTCTCTCAGCGATGATGCCGAGAGCGACAACGATGGATGATGTTGGTGGCTTTCGTCGATGATGACGTTATGGCTCACGTACGTGGGCTACGTTGCTCATGGTGTTAGTGGCGAGAGCATCGAATATTGCTCTCGCTGGCCCTTGTCGTTCTCGGTTGAACTGTTGCGCAGACGATGGTGTTCTCGATGCTGTCATCGTGTCGGTAACGGCGGGGACCGCCGTTTTGCTCAAGAGAATTTTTCGGAAATACAAAATTAAATTAATATCTAACGACAAGTTAACAATTTGGCCCTGATTGTATCGTTCGAGAGGGACTCGGCCTGGGAGCGAGGTTGTACCTCGCGCGTTATCGAGTTCCTTTGTGACTCGCAAAAATACGACGTCACAACACCTCCCCCCCTATGACAAGGCCGACCCGGCCGTATAAGACCGAAGCTTCGCTCGTGTGGACATTTGGGCAACGAAATTGAATACGAGAAAAAACGTAATTTTTTCGTCGCGACAACGAGTTTCCGCACGAACGATACCAACAGAGCTGTTTCATTTTTGGTATAGCAAATAATTAAAGCACTTAAGTAAAGCATGGTTTAAATAAACGACGAGCGAGATTCAAAATCAATACTAAACAAACATGCAACATAGATTACATTTAGACCGTACTTGGGGCAGATTAATCTTCTCGCGCCGAGTCTTGGGATTCGTCCGGGGTCTCGTTTCGCGCGGTATCACCCCCCTCCGGCTCGTCAGCGACGGCGGGCGGAAGATACGACTTCAAATCTTCTATCGATACTTTTATCGCGCGGCCCCCGAGAACGTCCTGAACCTCGTATACTACGGGGGAGAGCACTTTTGCGATACGAAACGGCCCGTGGTATTTTGTCGCGAGTTTCGCGGCGACGTTTTGCGCGGCTGACGACAAAATTCTTTGTCTTTTCAAGACGAGATCTCCGACTTGGAAAACGCGATCACGGCGGTGACGGTTATATTGAGCCGCTTGTCGTTGATGTGCTTCCTCGAGATCGTGAGTGACCTTCTTGTGCAACTCCGCTAGTTCTCGTACGCGTTCTGACCATTCTTCGGGTCGCAACAGGACGATTTCGCGTTCTCCCTCCACGCGTTGACGGTAAAAATTATGCGGCTTAGGCTCGCGCCCGAAGTTTAAGTACGCGGGAGTGCTACGAATCGACGTATGATACGCCGTGTTATACGCGAAACGAAATTCCGCGAGATGAGTATCCCACGCTCGATGATCGCCTTCGAGAAACGATACGATCATTGTTTTTAATACACGATTAACGCGTTCCACCGGATTCGCCTGCGGATGGTAAGGCGGTGTTGTCGTATGGAAAATTCCTCGCTCGGCGGCGAGAGCCTGAATACTACGGTTATTAAATTCGGTACCGTTATCCGTGAGCAAGACCTGCGGGGTGCCCCAGCGAGAGAAGACCAATTCTTCTAACGCCTCGGAGATCTTTTTGCCGTTTGCTTTACGCAACGGACAACATTCGACCCACTTTGTGAACAAGTCCTGTATCACGAGAACGTACGCATGGCCAGATCGACTTGGCGGAAAAGGTCCCATAATATCCGCAGCGATTACAGTCCATGGCTCTTCGACGACTCGACGACCCATGAGACCGAGGGGCGGTAACTGTTCGACCTTTGCGCGTTGACAGACTCCGCAATGGCGAACATGACGAGAAACGTCGCGAAACATGCGTGGCCAGAAATACGAGTGAAATACTCGCTCGTACGTTTTTTGTATACCGAGATGCCCCGCTTGTGTTTCGTCGTGACACTCGCGTAAGATTTCTGCGCGAGCGTAACGCGGTACGACCATTTTCCATTCGGAATTATCGCCGACTGGAAGGGCGCGACGCGTGGTGCGTCGATAAACATAAAGACGATTATCCCTGATTTTCCAATAAGGAAATCTCTCGGGGTGCGCGACGATCGCCGTAAGCTTTTTCGCGTACCAGGGATCACGTTCGGGGTCAATTGGTTCGCGCGCGACGCCAGGATTACCGTTATCGTTGGGAACGATCACGAAATTATATTCTGGGAGTGTTTCCGGTGGTTTTGCAGCCGTGGGTGGTAAAAATTCGAACATTCGAGAGAGTGCATCGGGAACGTGGTTTAGCGCACCCTTGCGATACACGATCTCGAAGTCGTACTGTGCAAGTTGCAAGGCCCATCGAGCTAAACGACCCGAAGGTTCCTTGAGCGTTTGCAACCACCTGAGACTGTGATGATCGGTGATTACCGTGAAGCGGTAACCTTCAAGATAAGCCCGGAATTTCTTAATCGCCCATAAAATGGCGAGACACTCTTGTTCGGTGGTCGAATAATTTCGTTCTGGCGGCGAGAGTGTTCGACTCGCGTACGCAATCGGATGCTCTGCACCGTTGATTTCTTGCGTTAATACCGCGCCGATGCCGGTCATGCTCGCGTCTGCTTGCAGCACGAATTTGGCCTTGAAATCGGGGCACGCGAGGGTTGGAGGGTTCGCGAGAGCTTCTTTCAAAGAGTCGAAAGCTTTTTGTTGCTCCGGTCCCCATTTCCAAACTTGATTCTTTTTCGAGAGTCGCGTGAGCGGCTCTGCGATCTCGGCAAAGTGCGGAATAAATCGACGATACCACGATGCCATTCCCAAGAATCGTCGCAACGGTTTTAATTTTTCCGGCCGCGGAAATGCTTTAATCGGTTCGGTTTTCGCGGGATCTACCTGCAAACCGTCTCGATTCACGAGGAATCCGAGATATCTCACCTCAGAGCAGCAAAATTCGCATTTCTCGGGGTTGATGCGTAAGCCAGCAGCGACGATACGATCAAAAACCCGTTTGAGCAGGGTTAAATGCTCATCGAAGTCCTCGGTGACAATAATAATGTCATCGAGATATGCGAATGCGTGAGGTTCCATTTCCGGACCAATCACACGATCTAAGAGTCGTTGAAACGTCGCGGGAGCGCCCGTGAGTCCGTACGGCATTCTTTTGAATTGAAATAACCCCCTATAGGGTACCGTAAACGCGGTTATCTCTTTGGCCGACTCCTCGAGACGAATCTGATGGAAAGCTTGACTTAAGTCGATCGTGGAAATGTATTTTGCGGAACGCAAGCGATCGAGAATTTGTGTCATGTACGGTAACGGGTACGCATCCTTTTTCGAGACCTCGTTAACTTTCCGGAAATCTAAACAAAATCGAAACGTCCCGTTCGGTTTTTTAATCATCACGATCGGGCTCGACCAATCGCTGTTCGAAGGTTCGATAACGTCTGCCTCAAGCATACGATCGACTTCGTCATCGATTGCCTCGCGTATGATCGGAGTGACCGGATAATAACGCTGTTTTATCGGTCGATTAGTACCAACATCGATTCGGTGTTCGATTAAATTTGTTAACCCGGGAGCATTTTTAAGAATCTCGAGCTCTTTTTCCAAAAATTTCGCGAGGCGCGTACTCTCGTTTCGACCGAGTTCCGAAATACCGAGCGATAAGTTTGCGTGTTCGACACTGTCACGGGAGGCGAAATTAAATGTATTCGTCGGGTCATCGCTGAAATACCACACGCGTCGATGGTGGTCGATAACAATTTTAAATATTTCCAGCGCGTCTAATCCGAGCAATAATGGAACCGGCAACGATGGGAGGATCCTCGCGGAGATCATTTCTTCGCGATTTTCAAGTTTCATCGGGAGCTCCATCTTTTCGTCGCACGTAATTGTTTCACCGTTCGCGATCGTAGTCGGTTTTCGCGGCATTGATTTACGAGAAAATCCTAAACGAGAAGCTAGTAGCAGCCCGTCTTGTCCGATAAAGGTACTTGTCGAACCGTTGTCGAACATGGCCGGTAACGTTTTTCCCAAGATATTTATTTTAATAATTAATACCGGCCGCGCACGAGAACTGTAGAGCGGGGTGCAAAAATATTCCATTGGGTCTAGTGGAAGCGAAATATTTTTATCGAGGGCCCGTACGGTCAACGCAGGAGTCTGTTCGGCCCTTATTGGCGACTCCCGTCGTCGTTTCCCGCATAACGTTTTCGCGGTGCCAAGCAACCTTTCGCGATGTGCCCCTCTTGGCCACAGTTGAAGCAGGCGCGAGGCTGTCGACGATCGGGATATTGCCGATCTTCAGTCGGTGCGTTGCGAGACGTCATCGACTGACGAAACGGATTCGTCGACTCGTGAGCTTTATCCGGAACGTCAATCGGACTTTTATCACGGCGGTCGGATCTTTCGAAGTGGACGCGCACGTCGGACGGGCTTTTATCACGTGCCGGGTATGGTGAACCGGAGCGCGGCGGGAAACGCGAATAATTCGATCGATTCGAATTTTCTCTCCGCGGTGAGTTTCGCGAATCGTTGTGTTTATTCACCGGTCGGCTATTCTCCGGCGTTGCGCGCCGCTCCGGGAGTTTATCGGAGCACGCGCACGCGTGTTCCTCTGACGCCAACTCGTCCCACTCGAGAAACGTCGCGAAATTCGGGTTCCGATCTGGGCGCGTTTTATACGGGTCGCGATACGCGAGGGTCGGGAATCTCGAATTCGCGGGCGACGGTGGTTCGCGATTTTGTTTCGCACCATGTTCGTCCCACTCGATTTCGCGCGCGAGTTTTTCAAACTCACCGAACGTGGTCGCGTCACGGCGTCTGATAGCGCGGCGCAAGTACGGTAGCATATTTCGCCACGCGTATTGCAACTGTTCCTCGAGCCTCATGGGAGGCTCGACACGATCGAAAAGCGCACGTAGACACGTGAGGAAAACCGAAAAACGTTCGTGTTTGCCTTGCACGCGGGCAAAGATTTCTTCGCGTAGTGAGAATTGATAATCGGGATCGCCGAATCGATCCCTCCATGCAGACTCTAGATCGCGGAAAGTCACGAAAGAATTTCGGTGCGTCCGATACCACCAAAGCGCGTTATCGAACAGAAAGAGGGGGAGACAGTCAAGAAGTTCGCTGTCATTTACCGGGAGCATTCTTCGTCCCTCTTTAATACGGAGCAAAAATCCCTCTCCGTCTTCACCGATCACGCCCGAAAATTTTAAACCCCATTTACGCATCATTTCGTATGCGGAACGCATCGCGGCGGACGGGTCGTATGAATCACGGCGGGAACGCGGCGACGAGTGGTATTCCGGGTCAGCTGTCATTCCCGGATGAAAATTTTCCAAATGATTTCGATTATCTTCGTTTAAACGCGGATTTTCGACGCGTGCGCGGAGTAGCGGTATCGACGGAATCGCGCGCGCCGATGACTGACGCGGTATAGCACCTCCCCCCTCCGCTCGACGATACTCGGTAGAGGTGGCAAAATTCGCGGCACCTGTCACTCGCGGAACTTGATTAATGTTTGGCAACGAATAATTATTAGCCTCGTCGCGAAAGGGGTTCGTTCGATTCAATAACGCGGCAAGCTGTTCGCGGCCACGAGCTTGTGAATCTTCTCCCTCGCGAATTGAATTCAACAATCGATCGCGCATCTCACTGACCATCCCGCTATCGCGTAAACCTCGATCCGTCAATTCTTTTCTCAGCTGGCTCGGAGAGAGCGCAGCTACGCGTTCACGGGCATTTGGCGGTGTACGATGCATGTCGATTAATTCTTTATAATTCACGCGAGAAATTCAGTTATGACGCGTGAGACTATACTCGAGGTACGTACGCGCGAGAGAATTCACTTGAGTCGCGAAGCACGAAGTTGCGCGGAGCGAGTCGAAGAAATACGAACACTCGAACGTGCGAGAGCCTGTCACGCACACTAACGCGCGGCTCACGGACGAGAATCACGGACACGCGCACACACTCTCGCGAACTCGTGGGCTACCGGCACGAAGCACGTGGGGAAAACGACGACGCGACGAGACGAGATTTCCTTTTTTTTTTCGATGCACTTTTCGATGTTTTTCAGGGTTTTCTTTTTTTTTTTTTCAGTTATAATGCGGACGACGTGAGAGTAATTGCTCTCGAAATTGACAATATTATTCGAAGCAATAAATATCGGAGAAGAAAAAAAGATCGGGTGAATCACAATATCGGTGACAATCACAAAGAAATATATTTCGCTATAAAGCGCATGCACCGTCTTGCGCGAGAGAGAGAACAAAAATAAATAGAATGATTAAACCATTAAAAAAAATTAATTCGTTAACCAAAACACAAATTCAATAAATTAGAATAAATAATCCATGATTGCGTTCTATTAAAATTATTCACAGCGCGATGTATCTCGAGAGAAGCTCGAGATCTTTGTCTCGCGTACTCGACAATAACGACGATAACGTAAATCACTGAGTTTAATTCCCGCAACTACACTTCTCTCTCGAGCAAGACACAAGTTCAAATCACAAAATCACTTTATCCGATTTTTAGCCACAATTACCTTAGCGACTGGGGAACTCGGAGAGATCCTGCCATTTTCAACTTGATCTCTTTCTTGAACGGTAACGATGGCGTGAACGAATTATAAGACGATGTGTCCAGCCAGCGAGATCTACGTAAACTGAGGCTCTCTCGCTGCCCGCACACACGCGCACAAAGGACGAATCACATACACGGACGGACACACTACTACCACTGTCGCGCGACGCACGACCAAAACAAAGCGCGAGAGAAAAAAAACTTTATGGCTCGACTACGACGCCTTTCCGAGCATTCGCAAATATATTCTCGGGAATATTCGACAAAATTTTATTTCAGATATCTACTCTTTCTATCTCTTCCTCCTTCGTTCTCGAATATTCTGCAATTCTCTCTTTCCAGCTCGAAAATTTTTCTCTTTTCACGACGCTTTCGATTCTTCCTATTTTCTCTTAAAACTTTTTATCTTCTTACTTTACTTTTACCAAAATTTTTACTTAAACAAAAAAAATTTTATGCGAAACGAGATCAAACGAGATACTAACAATTTTAATTAAATCCGAAAAATGTATTAATGGAATTTTTCGCTTTCCTCAACGGCCCAGCCCCACGTTGGGCGCCAAATTTGTGACGAGACTTTTCTTAACGCATGAAAAGCCGACTCTTCGTGTCACAAAACAGCTCACGAGATCACTCAAGGATTGGGCGCCAGCTATCGCAATAAATTACGATAGCAAATTTATATTTCCTTGAGTTCTCTCGTGAGTTCAACAATTTCGCCTGGCTAGCTGCCCTTGAGGATGGTAGAGGGGCGCGGTTAGGGATCGTTGGAAAACACTCAATAATTACTCTTTGCAGCAAGTTTCGGGAAACATCATAATTACTTTTATTTACCTGAATTCATACGTCGTCTCGCAGAAGGCGAGACGAAAACGAAAATAAAAATGCAAAATTATCAAATTCACAATATCAAAATTTTCCCTTTTTCTCACACAATCCTTACTCACTATTAACAAGCTTTTTCCCGTTCGCTTCGATACAATTTAAACAACATAGACTATTCGCTGGATCTCAGTTTCGCTTTCTTTAATGCTCGAATAACTAATTCCTCTCGGCCTCGTGGCGATATCGCGCCTCATACTCAAAATGGCCGATATTTCAACGGTTTTCTCCGTTTCCACGCACTGGCACAAAATGGCCGTTACTTCTCGTGAACACGTTTTCTTTTGACCGAGAGATCTGAACAAATTAATCTAATTAACCTAAGGACTCTCGCTTTCGTACGAATGAAACTTGAATCCCTCTCGGCGATTCTATTAATTTAATACGCGAACGGTAACTCGCGCAGGATTTTACTCGCGGACAAGACTCTAATTTGGCCGCGCGCGTTAACTCGTCGTCGAGACAATATTGCTTCGTTTTGGAACACTTTTACTCCCGAAAATGCCTCTACTCGCGATTTTCCTCAATTCCACAACCAAAACGAGCAAAACGACGTTCTTACCGGTTTGTTTTCAGCAGAATGGTCCCGTAATGCAGCGGGAACCCAATCTTTGATATATTCGGCAGACGCGCTTCTCTTGCTCGGTACTCGATAGCGGCGCGATTCCAACGTCCTTCCCCGTTCGGTACGGCGGCTTAAGTCCTCGAGAGAACTTTCGTGATCGCCCTCGTAAGCTCCGATTTCTACCCCCACCCTTATGCGATTTGAGTCGAATGTTAGCGCGACTTGGTAATCGATTGCGCGATTGATTCGAGGCGGCGGATAGATCGATGGAGTGAGCGATAGAACGAGAGCGCGATCGATTCTCTCTCCCAAATTACGGACGAATAACGATAATAATAATATTTCTCCCAAGCTGTGCGATACGACGCACGACCACGCGACGACGTTGAATTTGGCGCTCTCTCAGCGATGATGCCGAGAGCGACAACGATGGATGATGTTGGTGGCTTTCGTCGATGATGACGTTATGGCTCACGTACGTGGGCTACGTTGCTCATGGTGTTAGTGGCGAGAGCATCGAATATTGCTCTCGCTGGCCCTTCTCGTTCTCGGTTGAACTGTTGCGCAGACGATGGTGTTCTCGATGCTGTCATCGTGTCGGTAACGGCGGGGACCGCCGTTTTGCTCAAGAGAATTTTTCGGAAATACAAAATTAAATTAATATCTAACGACAAGTTAACAATTTGGCCCTGATTGTATCGTTCGAGAGGGACTCGGCCTGGGAGCGAGTTGTACCTCGCGCGTTATCGAGTTCCTTTGTGACTCGCAAAAATACGACGTCACAATATATATATAAATTTTCTGTGATTTAATTATGATATATACGTATGCATATATATATATATATATATATTAAAATCAACCACATAAAAATTTCTTAAATATGAATGAAATGTTATAACATTCAAATAAAATATTTGAATATATATATATTATATAGTAAGCAAAGCTTTTTTTTAACCAAATCCATGTCAATATTTTCTGTCTAATTTTTTTAAAATTATTTCAATTATTGCGGTTATTTATTTGGTAAAATAATGTACATTGTTCAAGTTATTGTATTAATTGAAAATTTTATCTTTTCCTTTAACACCAATTTTCTACAATTTTATGTCTTTATTACAGGATCCGGTTACAAAGAATTGGTGCTGACAAGGAAAGAAGCCGTGCCGGGAGTTGTAATAGATACAAACTCGGATAATGATTCTGACTCTGACTCCGACTCCGATTACGATTTTGATTAAGAATAAAATTTTCTATTTTTGAAACGTTCCGTATGTATTTTGGAAATAAAAATAATAATTGCGTAGAATACACTGTTCACGTTTATTTTATTATGATGATTTTTTTTTATATATTAATTTATCTATTTAGCAGAATGCTCGGCCATTTTGTTTATAACAATTTGCTGTAAGCTCTTTGCTGCAAGTTATAAGCAATAGATATCGGATTGGTAATCAGCGACCTTGAAAACCCGTATATACCAATTTTTGTCAACATCTGGTAACTTTTTAACGTTCATGTCGGCCATATTAAATCGGCCATTTTTTTACGATAATTTGGCTTGCGGATTCGTAATCAGCGACCTTGAAAACCCGTAAATACCAATTTTTGTCGACATCTGGCAACTTTTCAACATTCATGTCAGCCATATTGGATCGGCCATTTTGTTTACGATAATTTGGCTTTCAGATTCGTAATCAGCGACCTTGAAAACCCCTGTAAGCCAATTTTCATTCCCGTCAAAGGTCATTTGAGGTTTTGGCCAGGTTTTTGGGCTTTTCTCCTACTGTGCGATGTCGAGATAATCGGATTCTTCGCCTAGATTTCGTCTAGGTTCTTCTTCTGTCCATCTGCGGCTTGGATGGTTTTGACGCGGTGGTCTCGATGGTTGTGCTTCGATATCTTCCATCTGGTTTCGCTGGTTCATTGCGTCTAGCGTCCTTTCCAATGCGCTTAAACGTCCGTTCATTTCAGCTCCGGACGCCCGTAAAAGCTCGAGTTCTTCGTCTTCTCGTACAGTTCGAAGACTGGGAAAGGGAAGCGGTCCTGCTCCCGTCTGTGGAAGGGAGATCCTTGGCATTCCGTTCAGTAAGCTATAGTTTCCAAATGCGTTTGTAGTATTCACATGGTCGGTGTACCAACTGCTGATGTTTGGTCTTCGGGAAGCGTTAAGATCGTATAATTGTGATCTCATATTCTCTATTTCGTTGTCGATTGCTTGAAGGTCTATATTTCTCCCTGGCGATGTGTTTCCCGATTCGTTAGTTGCCATCTCTGCCCTAGGCTCGAAAACGCTGTCGTCGAGTTCCTCGAGCTTGTCTCCGGGCTGAAAAGCGCTGCCTCTTCGAGTGTTTACTCGAAATAAAGGATTTGGAGAATTTGATTCAGTACTTGTATTAGGAGAGATTTCAGTTAGCGCTCGTCTTGCTCGATAAGCGATTTCTGCGAGAGCTGGTGTGAATTCTCCTAGGGCCTCTGGTAAGTCACCTAGAGAATTGCTTCGGCGTTGTGTAGCCTCTGCCTTAGGGGTTTTCAAGGGAGTGCCCATATGTCACTCCACGCGTTTGGCAATGATTCAATTCTCAAGATATGATAAATTCGTTTCGTTATTTGCCTTTGATTACGACCTTTTTTGTTTCTATGAAACCTTTTTATAAAGTTTTAGTCTTTATAAAGCGTATGG
Source organism: Alloplasta piceator (assembly GCA_946863875.1). Classification (NCBI taxonomy): domain Eukaryota; kingdom Metazoa; phylum Arthropoda; class Insecta; order Hymenoptera; family Ichneumonidae; genus Alloplasta; species Alloplasta piceator. The sequence goes on from OX333075.1 coordinate 24,414,249, forward strand.
TGAATATATGTGGCGCCACTTACAGTGAGCTGATTTTCCACATCTCTGACGGTCCTTCGACTCTGTTTGACGTTTCTCTTGTTTGGCGACGTCCTTCGAGGATGCTGCAGCTTATCCTCGGTGATTGGTCCTACGTCCGATTTCCTTGTCTTTCGGCACGTTCTCTTTGATTCTTCGATCGTGTGTTGAACCTTGACGTATCTTGTCCTTGGTTCCTTTGGGCTCTTTTCACCTTTAAGGGCCTCTTCTTCACCTGGTTCTAAACGTGCAGGTGGCGTCCGTATTCGAGAATTCTTCGAGTACAGGTTCGACTTCACTTGGTGTTTTTCTATTAAGCGATGATAATTCTTTTAACGAGGTTCGTTTTTACTCACTCTGGCTATCCCACCGCTGCCACCAATGTTGTATCGCCAAAACTCAGTTAGCTACTCTGAATGGCGAGAGTTTGAGATTACTCCGTTATTTTGGTCGGGATCTTCCCAGATTAAGGGTTAGAACCCAAATGAGTCGAACCGAAGGTAGTCGTATAAAAGAATAATTTATTATCGTAGAAATAGAAAATACAAGTGGTAGTAATTAATAGTATTAATAGAGACGCGTTGCGCTCGTCTTGATGGACCAATCGTTACAGGTTGGCTTTCAAATTGAACTGATTTGTATTAGCTCTCTGCTCCGTTATATACAGGAGCGAGAGCGGTCGCATCAGCATTTCTTTTGTTATCTTATTTATTATTTATCGATTATTTCTCAAAAGAAGTTGTTTAGTATTTTTACTCGTAATTCGGTTAAGATAATAAGTTACGAGATTCGCTCAATTTTGTAAATATGCTGACTTCGACAGTACCCGGCTGAGAGGCCGGCGATGGCTCGCTTGCATAATTATTATTCAGCATAATTGCACCTGCTCGAGTTCGAACGCGTGTGCCACATGATGTAACGACAACAGTTGCCATATCTGGGGCACACGCGTCGTGATTTGGAATATTCGTAATATTCCGAAATCGAGGTATCTGGGATACAACAGTACCATACATGTAGCGTAATATACGTAAAAATAGTTATGTGCGGGTTATACAAATGTTATCCAACGTTAAGTATTGCAGATACATAATTCGCAGTACACACGTTTCATTACAGCAATATAACCAGGAAGTTACAAGTGACGTAACCTATGCTACATTTATGTTGCGTAACCACTATGTAACATGAAAGTAACAATTCGGCACATTTGTTATCTTCACATTGTATATGTGCCATGAACCGTAGTAACGTTAGAGTAACGTTACCAAAACGTGTAACCGTCATGTGACATGCGTAACATTGGTAACAGGCAGGTAATGTAAATGTTATGAAACGCTACTTCGTTTGAGATCCGCCAGGTGGCGAGATCCGTCGCCGAGCTCTCGCGCCAGCGAAACGGCCACCGGGAACCGATAAAGTCCGGTGTATTATCGCGGTCGGTGTCCTCGATTAACATACAATCGTTGAAACATTACCCGCGTCCTGTGGTCACGCAGTCCTATAGGTTGCTATATACTAAAGACTACATATTTTGGTGACGCAATCACTGCAATATAATATAAATTACTGATTGTGAGTAAGGAATTGTAAATTACATGTAACATCTAGGTATTATTACCTGTTACAATCTGTAACATTGCCGTACCATTGCCGGTACAGGCCTGGGTTTCGGATAGCAACACATAACTGCAATGTAACGGTTGCATTCGACGTTACATAACCTGTAGTATTTATAAGTGGGAAATTATAACTAACGGGGAACTTACATGTAACATCTAGTTAACATTACTTGTGTTAGATTCGGTTACATTGCCGTAACATTGCCGGTACAGGACGGTGTTTCGGACAGCAACATATAACTGCAATATAACGGTTGCATTCGACGTTACATAACCTGTAGTACTTATGAGTGGGAAATCATAATTAACGTGGAACTTACATGTCACATCGAGTCAACATTACTTGTGTTAGATTCGGTTACATTGCCGTTACATTGCTGGTACAGGACTATGTTTCGGACAGCAGCACATAACTGCAACATAACGGTTGCATTCGACGTTACATAATCTGTAGTACTTATGCGTGGGAAATCAGAACTAATGTGGAACGTACAGGTAACATCTAGTCAACATTATTTGTTACATTCGGTTACATTCAGTTACATTGCAGTTACATTGCCGCTACCGAATTATGTTTACTGGGTTTTTAAAAATTCTAAATTTGACACTATCCGCAAAACCCTGAAATCCCTAAAATATAGAGATGATCTTGACATTGTACTATTGGAGAAATCTTGACTAGAAAATGAGAGAGAAAAAGCGATTGGTAAAGTCAGCGAAAGGTTCAGTTGATGAGCGAAGAATTTGGGATAGTTGTCAAATTAAGGCCAAAAACGGAAGAGAGATTTCGATCATAGGAGTCTACAAGAATATGAGCTTCTTAGTAGTCTCGGGACCGCTGAAAGTATGTGTGGAGAATAGAGCGGGAATAGTGTTGGCAAGGGACCTCAACGCTAGAATGGGATAAATTAACGAGATCGTAGACTGTGAAAAGACAGCGGGACTGGGCATGAGTAATAGAGCTATGCGAGGTCTCACTCAAAGACTTCAGGGGGTATGGAAGGGTACGGTCTGCTGGAAGCGGAGAGGAATGGGGTCAAAGCCCTGGACACAATGAAAAACATAAGAGATAGGAATAAGAAATAAGAAATAGCACAGCAACCGAGACACAATAGACGATGAGTTACAATATTCAACCCATCACGGTGCGTGCTGCAACAAACGCGTTGACCTTTTGATGATGCAAGCATTAAATTACAAATCGTAATATAATTGGAAATGTAATTTAATCACAAATTTAATTACATGACAATTGTAATTTAATTATAGTTGTGAATAAACATAATTTTATTACAAATGTAATTTAAGTATATATATATATATATATATATATATATAATGAAATTTGGTTCCGAGTACTTGAATGATATTCAGTATGAAATGTTTAAAATAATTTGTAATTACGTGAATAATAATTAAAACTGCTCTAATTAATGCATAACTTAATTCTGTCAAATTACAAATGTCTCGAATAATTAATAATTTAACGTCTAATTTAATTATAAAGGTAATTGCAACTGCCCATCTCTGCATAGAATGTACATTTATACACGATATATGTTGTATACAAAATACATACTATACATTACCCACGTCTTGATATAAGGCATATCAGGGCGAAGAAAAAAGCTTGAATTTCGTACGGTTTTTATCTACATGCGTATAAATGCCGCCATTTTTAAGAAACTTGCGCTGGTCCTGTGATTGGCTGGCAATAAGAAATAAGAAATAGATTTCCAACGCGACGGAAATTCTATCGCTATTTCTTATTCCTTATTCCCTATTTCTTCATTGTGCATTGGCCAACGGTTCTGCCATGACGGGATTTTATTTCTTATTTCTTATTCCTCATTAAATTAATAATTATTCGAGGCATTTGTAGTCGGATAAAATTATAAGTTATGCATTAATTAGAGCAGTTTTAATTATTATTCATGCAATTATAAATTATTTTAAACATTTCATACTGAATATCATTCGAGTACTTGGAACCAAATTTCATTACATATATAATGAAATTACATTTGTCATAAAATAATGTTTATTCACAACTATAATTAAATTACAATTGTCATGTAATTATATTTGTGATTAAATTACATTTATAATTAAATTACGATTTGTAATTTAATGCTTGCGTCGCCAAAAGGGCAACGCGTCTTTTTTTCACAGCATCACAGCTTTAGTGATTGCGGTTATGTATTTGACGTTCGATACACGCAACAGCACGCACCGTGATTGGTTGAATATTGTAACTCATCGCCTATTGTGTCTTGGTTGCTGTGCTATTTCTTATTTCTTATTCCTTATTTCTTATTCCTATCTCTTATGTTTTTCATTGTGTCCGAGGCTTTACTCTGCCTGCGGGTGTGTGCGTGCGTGCGTGCGTGTGTGTGTGTATGTGCGTGCGTGAGGACTAGATTCAAGGAATATGAATAGAAAATGAACGAATAAAGAATTATACAGGGCGTCCCAGGAGTGAAGGACAATACCGTGAGAGTAGAATTGCGATGTAATATCGAGTAGAAAAGTCTTTTGCCACTTTTTGATATTTTAAACCTCTGAATTGTTATTATTTTTTTTAATTAGCTAATGAGATGCGCCCATTTATCGTGCTTACGTCCGTGAACGATACGCATCTATGTTGGTACCAAGAGGAATCGTGTTCCCACAGGGTTGTCACTAGTGATGCAACAAGCAAGACGAGACAAGAAAAAGTCGAGATCAAGCCTAACTTCTCGAACGTGATAGCCGAGACACGCTCTTGTTCGCGAGTTTGACAGGCAAGATTTTGTCTTGTCTCGATCTCGTCTCGAGTCTTGCTTGTCTTCCAAGATCTGTCAGTTCGAAATTTATTTTTTCATGGACAACATGTAGCTTGTCATCACGAATTGCTACAAAATTGACCCTTATGGTCAAAGCCGCCAAAAAGATGTATTGATCGACGAAGCCCCTCGAATCACGTCTAATTGATGTACATTTTGCTTCCTCATAGAGGAAGCTTTGTTGTCGTGAAATTTTTTTTTCGAGATTTTCATGCCAGTATGTCCAAAATGTCTTAAAATATCGAGAAATCATATTTTTTTAAAATGTCCGGATTTAGTATGTATGTATGTGTGTGTGTGTCGCTGCCTCGAAAAATTCGAACTTCTATATCTCAAGACCACATTAGAGTAGCGAGCCGAAATTTTGTACATAAGCTGAGCACCACAGTCCCTTTGTTTGTTATGAATTTTGCAAAAATTTATTGACGTGTGCGAATTTTACGCGACTTTTAAATTTTCAAAAAAGGGCGTGGTTGCTCTAGCGTTCGCGATTTTTGTGATATCAGGTTAAAAAATATTATACCGATAGTTTGAGTGTTGAAGATTATTGCTATTGAATTTCTCAAAAATCGCTCAAGGGGTTCGTGATTTATAAAATTTTGAATTTGTTGCAAAATGCGCGTGATCGCTCTGACGCTCTAGCTTGCACATATTTCGTAACATCACGCTCAAAATTTCTATAATGGTAGTATAATGAAAGAAGTTACTTGGAATTTAATTTTGCAAAGTCGCTTGAGCTGTGCAATTTTTATACGACTTTTAAATTTTGAAAGAAAAAGCGTGATTGATCTAGCGTCCGCAAATTTTGCGATATCAGATTAAAATAAAATAATATCGATAGTTTGAATGATAAATATTGTTGGTATTGAATTTCGCGAAAATCGCTCAATAGCCTCGCGATTTATAAAATGTTTAATTTTTTGGGAAATCGCGTGATCGATATTGCTTGGACATATTTCGTGATATCGTGATATTTCGTAAAAATGTTGAGCCAAACAAAATTTTTATAATGATAGTTTAATGGAAAAAGTTAATTGTTATTCAATTTGGCAAAAATCGCTTGAGCCGTGCAAATTTTGTGCGATTTTGAAATTTTCAAAAAAAAGCTTGATCGAAAATTTTAGAAAACAAAGCTGCCGTTTCATTACTCCGATAACCAGAGGTAGTGAAAAAAACTTGCAAATCGGAAATTTGCACATCGTTGCCAGAGTATTTTTTCGTATTTACAAAGCTTCCTCTATGAGGAAGCCAAAACTGTGACAGGTAACATTTACTAAAATTTGCTAACATTTCCTCATAGAGGAGAATTTGTAAATACGAAAAAATACTGAGGGAGCGATGTACAAATTTCCGATTTGCAAGTTTTTTCATAATATTACGAGCCTCGGTCGAATTTAACGTTGGTGTTTCTTTCTCTATTACTCAGCAGCTTTCGACTTTCAATGAAATTATTTCAATTTTTTTCCTTGGTCATTAGTAGTAGGTGTACCACTCTGGCGAAAGAGTGGTGGGGGTAATCCTCCCCACCACTTTCGTCAGAGCGGCATTATTTCCCCCTCCACTTTTCGCCGGAGATATTATTATTATTATTATTATTATTATTATTATTATTATTATTATTCGAAAAAAAGCGGTGGAGAAGTCCCAAGCTTCCCCCCCCCCCACCACTCTCGTCAGAGCGGCATTATTTCCCCCTCCACTTTTCGCCGGAGATATTATTATTATTATTATTATTATTATTATTATTATTATTATTATTCCACCACTTTGCGCGCCAGAGCGGAATGATTATTATTATAAAATCATACTCACCATTTGGGCTTGGAACCGCAGGCCTTCCCCTCCTCCTTTTCATTTTTCATTTTTTTCATTTTTCGCTATTATTATTTTCGCGCAATGTTTTGCGCGCACATACATGCGCTTTTTTTCGTGCAATGTATTCATTCACACACTTTTCGTTTCTATTTTTGAACATTTTTATTATTTTTATTTTTTTCATTTTATAATTTCTTCATTTTTATTTCTTTCCACTATTTGTTTTTATTTTCGCGCAATGTTTCAAGTACACACACACACACACACACACACACACACACACACACACACTTTATCTTGTACAATGTTTTTATTTATCCTTTCTTTGTACACTATTGATCATTATTAGTTATACACTTTTTTCGTTTTCTTTTTTTACACTAATGATTATTGATTCGCACATGCGAGCACGATTAATTCTCCTCCATCTCCACCCCCAAGCACTCGAATCCTTCGTCCCTTTCTCCCTGATCGTACCCTAGTTCATCATTCCCGTATATGTTAACAAGCATCTGCCCAGCATCCCGGTTCTCGTCGCCTCGGATGATAATGCACGGCTCGTGCGTGCTGCTTGACACAGACATTACGTAGGCTGTTGTTGCGCCTAACCCCACACATATACTATCGAGGGTCTCGGCAGCCCCGGCAATTTCTTCGTAGGGTTTTAAACCCCATACGCTGCAGTCTATTAGCAGCGCAGGGGTTGCCGAAACAATGTCCTGACGCGGCATAAAGATCTCGTGATCTTTAAAAAAATCGGTCACACCAAAACCGACGAGATAAACTTCACTGTATCCCGTATCATCGGTATGTAATATCTCACCACGATACCACCACGGCGATCTTCAATATAAAGCCGATATAATACCTTGGACAATTGCTTGAAAGCGCTATCCATTACGGGCGTGCGTATTTGTATTACACTAGCGCTTACGATATTTACCACACGGCACCAAAACGCCGCTTCCAGTGAAATTTTGCCGTAGCGCGGAAACATTTTCGAAAGCCGCAGGGAAAAAAACATAAACGTTTCGCGTACACCGTCTACCGAAAGACTAAAGAGAAAGATAGTAACAATAGGGAGATGCTGCATCTCGGCGTATTACGCCTTCCTGCGTCACGCGCGCGTTGATAGCGATACGCTAGACGAAATAGATACGCCTTGCGTAGCGTCTGCGTGAAATTAATAAGAGTTTGGAATGTACAATCTCAGAACCACGTGATATTCAACAAGTAAAAAACACCGATCAGCGGCACGTGGCAACGCCTGAGGCACAGAAGGGCGGAGGGGTTTCGCGAAGGCGCACATTCCATCTTCTTGAACAAAAATATGGCTCCCATGTTGTGTCCAGAAGAATATATATGGGTGATTCCTTCTCGAGATTCCACCCTTTTATTCTTTTCTAATAGATTTTCAAAAAGTTTTTGATTTTTGAAAATCCAAGGGCGTGGGTCGTTCCGTCTCATCGAGGACCCACCACCCACGAACCTCCGATGCAATTTCATCCGTTTTGGCGTATCTCCAGCCCTTCTCGAGATATCGCCATTTTTTCATATTTTTGTTCAAATGAATTTTGAAAAAGTTTTTGATTTTTAAAAATCTGAGGGCGTGGGTCGCTCGGTCTACTCGAGCGCCCACGCGACGCGAGTGCCCTGCCCCTTCATGAAACCCCCAAATTTCAACCGTTTTGGCGTATCTCCAACCGTTCTCGAGATATCGCCATTTTTTCGTTTTATTCGTGCAAAGGGCGTAAGTGAGCATACATTTTACATGCACAATACGCTCTTTTTATTCCAGAAAAATCAACAACTTTAAATTATTACTCGGTCATAATATATATTCATATATGGCGTTCCGTGTTATGTCCAGAAGAAGAATATATGGGCAATTCCTTCTCGGGATGTCACTTTTTCCGAAAAATTTCGAGAAAATTTTTACCGCGATATTTCTCTCGACTGCGTCGAGGGTGATGCCCATAAACAAAATTTGACTTAAGATTCCAAAAGTAGAAGATTCAAACTTTGAAATGCTTTTTTGAATATTTTTTACGACCAGAATTAACAAAGTTACAGTCTTTGGAAAATCGCTGAAAAATCTCGAAAATTTTGCTGTTCCTTTAATTTTTTGACTGAGTGTATCTATAACTTTTTATTTATGATTGATGCATTTTTTCGTCGAAGCGAATACATTTTTTTCCCCACTGATAACGCAAATAATTTTCTTCGTTCGTAAAATGTTCGTCGATAAGAAATTGAGAAACTCAAAATTTTTAAACATTCGAAGATTACAACTTTTTGCAAAAAAAGGCAAATTGATAGTAACATTTTTTTCTCATTCTGTGAATATGGAAATAAACGAGGGTTGACGGGGACTGTAACGGCAAAGCATCCTTAAATGTTTTTTGCGTTCCTCTCACATGATAATATTTATTTTCTAATGTAATAATAGTCTACGGTATCTCTAAACATTGATCGGAAGATTCCACTTTTGACTCCGTTATTTATGATTGATGCATTTTTCGTCGAAGCGAATACATTTTTTTCCCCACTGATAACGCAAATAATTTTCTTCGTTCGTAAAATGTTCGTCGATGAGAAATTAAGAAACTTAAACATTTTTAAACATTCGAAGAGTACAAACTTTTTGCAAGAGAAAGCAAATTGATAATAACATTTTTTTCTTATTCTGTGAATATGGAAATGAACGAGGGGTTATGCATTCGTGAGATCATTGAACCGCTTGAAATCAGAATCAAATCGCTTCGAAATGATTGAAATCAATGTGGAATCACTTGAAATGACTTGAAATCAATGTGAAACCACTTGAAATCATCTGAAATCAATGTGAAGTCAGTGTGAAATAACTTGAAATCGATTGAAATCACTTGAAATCAATGTGAAGTCAATTGAAAACACTTGAAATCATTATGAAGTCATTGTGATACCACTTGAAATTACTTGTAATCAATGAGAAGTCAATGTGTAATCGCTTGAAATCAATTGAAATCACTTAAATTCAATGTGAAGTCAATGCGAAATCACTTGAAATCGATAAAAATCACTTGCATTTACTTGGAATCAATGAGAAGTCAATGTGAAATCACTTGAAATTGATAGAAATCGCTTGGAATCGATTGAAATAACTTGAAATCACGTGAAATCACATGACTTTTGAAATCACTTGTACACCGCATACGGTAGTGAATAACCTCTCGGGAATAAAAATAGGATCTTTGGCCATTTCGATAGATGTCAATAATAGCCCAAACAAGCTTTTATTACTTTTAATGAAAAATTATCAAAAAGTTGAAAATAATTTCATCCTGATTGGAAATAAGTTTTCAAATAAAATTTCTACTGGTCACTGTATACAAACGATTTTCCAAACCGTTTTCGAGATATTTAAAAAATAAACTTGAAAAATTGAAAAAATGGTGAAATTTTATATTTCGCATAACTATAAAAATATATTTTTTTTTGTTTTTTAACGCACTGTTTTTGTCACAATAATTTTTCATTTTACATTATTATGATTATTATTATTATTATTATTATTATTATTATTATTATTATTTACACTATTTATTTTTCAACTCTTCTTTTCGCGCAATGTTTTTCTTAGTACGCTTTAACACACTGTTTTGTCACAATAAATTTTAAAACATTTTTGCAAAATTTAAATTTATCGAACAATCGGTCTCCTCTTTGTGCGGATCTTCGTACTCGCCGTTCGTTAACGATAGAGCGATTGAGAAGGAGTCTATGTAAAGAGAATACTATCCTCGCTCGTTTAGAAAATTTTGAAAACTTGTTTTGAAAAATTTGAAATTTGTTTTGAAATTATTTGAAAACTTGTTTTGAAAAATTAAAAAAATGTTTTGAAATTTTTGAAAACTTATTTTGAAAAAGTTAAAGATTTTTTAATTTTGAAATTTTCAAAAATTGTTTAAAAATGTTGAAAACTTATTTTAAAAATTTTGAAAACTTGTTTTTGAATTTTTTAAATTTTTTGAAAATAAACGAAAACATTTTCGGCATTCAAATTTTTTTGTGGACGAAAAGATTTTTGAAGTACAAAAATTTTTTGTGAATGAAAAGATGTTTGAAATGCAAAATTTTTCTGTGAACGGAAAGATTTTCTAAATGCAAAATTTTTCTGTCGACGAAAAGATTTTTGGAATAAAAAATTTTTCTGTGAACGAAAAAAGATGTTTGAAATGCAATATTTGTATGTGAACGAAAAGATTTGTGAGAACGAAAAGATTTTCGAAATGCAAAATTTCTGTGAACGAAAAGATTTTCGAAATGCAAAATTTTTATGTGAAATGCAAAATTTTTATGTGAAATGCAAAATTTTTATGTGCACGAAAAGATTTTCGAAATGCAAAATTTTTCTGTGAACGAAAAGGTTTTCGAAATGCAAAAACTTTTCTGTAAAAAGATATCACTTTCAGATTTTTTGAAAATTTAATTTAGAAAGAAGCTTCGCACTTCCAGATTTTGAAAAATTTCACTTTCAGATTTTCAAAAATTCAATTTTAAAAATGTTGAAAAAAATTTCACCCGCTCAGATTTCCAAAAATCTAGTTAAAGTTTCGCATAATTTTGTTCACAAAATAGTTTTAAGCAGTTGATTTGCAGCATTTCTCTACGAAAATTTCGCGCAAGTCTTTTTCCAAAAATTTTGTGACAAAATTTCTTTGCAGAAATTTTGCAGAAAAATGTTGCGAGGGATTTCTATGCATAGTGTATAGCTACGTATACCTCTATTCAATTCTCTCTCCCGCTAATGAGCGGCGGGCACGAACATCCGCACAAAGAGGAGACCGAAGAGTACATGAGGCATACCTTACGAACCGACCAATTCGCGACAATGACCATTGTTGATTTTGTTAACATTTTTCTACTTTTTTGTTAAAAATTTTCTACTTTATTGTACATATTGACAGCAGTCTTTCAGAATTTTGAGCTCTTCATCTTCACGCTTTTCGCCACGATGAATTATTCAAAATTTCACACAATTTTTAAACGCGCGTCACTTTTTAAAACCGAAGATATCAGAATAAGATGGAAGATAATTTTTTTCGGCTTGAGTTGTTTGAAAGAGATGATGGTTTTAAAATGAACAACACAGTGCAACGTAAATGTTTATATTCGTTTATTCATAGTTATAAAATAATGACGATCTCATGCCACAAAAAATGTTTCGCATTATTTTTTTTTCAAAAAATTGTTTTGCAAGATTTTGTTCACAAAATAGTTTTAAGCGATTGCTTTGCAACAACTCTCTACGAAAATTTTACGCAACCGTCTTTTTCCAAAAATTTTACGCAACCGTCTTTTTCCAAAAATTTTGTGAACAAAGTCTTTTTCCAAAAACTTTGTGAATTTACAGAAAAATGCTGCAGATTAATTGTGTGAAACACTTTTGTCTAACAAATTTTTGTACAAAAAATTTTGCGTTTACAAACAAAAAAAATTCTTTCGGTTTGGGTGCAATTGCTTTGCAACATCTCTCTACGAAAATTTTGCGCAACCGTCTTTTTCCAAAAATTTTGTGAACAAATTTGTTTTTATAAATTTTATTATTTGCTATCCTTTGAGAATTTCCGGCAACAAGAATTCTACATTCATGAATAGTATAATTTTTCAATTCGGGACCCGCTATATCTTTATTGGGTTTGAGCGCCCAATAAGCCATTAGATGCACCGGTAATCCAAGTAGGACTGAATGACGACGATGTTATACCGCCTGACTGAGTAACAGCGGCTCCCGTGATCCTGAAGTTCCTGAAGAGCTAGGCTCTCCATCTGTATTGGGTCATCAGGGGGCGACGGTATCCAAAACTCCACCATCCAAGGGGTTTTTATTGCCAGCGGCGAATTTTTGAACAACAGGTGATAACTGATCTGTTCGCACTTGTAAAGATGATTGTGTCTGATTGACTGGCTCAGAATGAAAAGTATTTGGTGCAAGATTATTTAATTTGGCGTATTGATCTTTCAAGAGGTTATAATTTTCAGAGTTCTTTTTGTAAACGTCTCGTATAGTGGGCCAATCTGGATTCAAAGCACTCTTGAACTTAGTATAACCGCGACTCCATTTACCTTCAGCAACGGCTTGACGATAATTCAAAGCGTACCACTTCTCTCGTATACTGTATAAATAAATTCCAAAGTTTTTACTTATATTTCGTGTTCTGCCTTTTGCTTGCGACATACTCGGATACTGTACACCAATGAGTTGCTCAACACCATACTTGGCACCAATACCGAATAAACCAACCAAATCACCCCACGTACCAGTTTCTCGGTAATCACGGAGGAATCTTCCGATGGCAAGTCGATCGGCGATAACAATATCTTGCGGAGACGCAGCCAATTCGTAATCGAGGTCGTGCAGTAATGCAATTAAATCAGCAGAATTTTTCGGTTCAGCAGGATTATTATATACGATGTTACCAGGACCGAGGAAATTGTAGCCGGGCACTAGCGGCATAATGAGACACTTATGAGTCAGCAGCTGTACTTATATTGCAACGCTATCCTCACTCTTTGAAGCGTGGTGAGTTGGCAGCCGAGAGGTGGTTTTAAGCCATTCGATGCACCGGTAATTCAATAATACATTTCTCATACAACTGGTTATTTACCGTTCTTAATGACATTTCTCCAAGAATGGTACCTCTTTTGAAGGGATAATGATTTTAAAATAAATAACACAGTGCAATGTAAAAGTTTATATTTGTTTATTCATAGTTATAAAATAATAACGATCTCATTACCCTGACCCGCTGTTTATTCAATTTATCGGTTGAATACAATTATTTCGAAGCGCGCCTGTCGATGAGATATTGCAATTATTCGAGTTCACTGGAGAACGAAATTTTTGTGCGAACAGCACGGAGACGCGATCACGAGATTGATCTATTATTTTGAGATGACAATTGAATTTTTGAAAATCTGAAAGTGAAATTTTTCAAAATCTGGAAGTGCGAAGCTTCTTTCTAAATTAAATTTTCAAAAAATCTGAAAGTGATATCTTTTTACAGAAAAGTTTTTGCATTTCGAAAACCTTTTCGTTCACAGAAAAATTTTGCATTTCGAAAATCTTTTCGTGCACATAAAAATTTTGCATTTCGAAAATCTTTTCGTTCACAGAAATTTTGCATTTCGAAAATCTTTTCGTTCTCACAAATGTTTTCGTTCACATACAAATATTGCATTTCAAACATCTTTTTTCGTTCACAGAAAAATTTTGTATTCCAAAAATCTTTTCGTCGACAGAAAAATTTTGCATTTAGAAAATCTTTCCGTTCACAGAAAAATTTTGCATTTCAAACATCTTTTCATTCACAAAAAATTTTTGTACTTCAAAAATCTTTTCGTCCACAAAAAAATTTGAATGCCGAAAATGTTTTCGTTTATTTTCAAAAAATTTAAAAAATTCAAAAACAAGTTTTCAAAATTTTTAAAATAAGTTTTCAACATTTTTAAACAATTTTTGAAAATTTCAAAATTAAAAAATCTTTAACTTTTTCAAAATAAGTTTTCAAAAATTTCAAAACATTTTTTTAATTTTTCAAAACAAGTTTTCAAATAATTTCAAAACAAATTTCAAATTTTTCAAAACAAGTTTTCAAAATTTTCTAAACGAGCGAGGATAGTATTCTCTTTACATAGACTCCTTCTCAATCGCTCTATCGTTAACGAACGGCGAGTACGAAGATCCGCACAAAGAGGAGACCGATTGTTCGATAAATTTAAATTTTGCAAAAATGTTTTAAAATTTATTGTGACAAAACAGTGTGTTAAAGCGTACTAAGAAAAACATTGCGCGAAAAGAAGAGTTGAAAAATAAATAGTGTAAATAATAATAATAATAATAATAATAATAATAATCATAATAATGTAAAATGAAAAATTATTGTGACAAAAACAGTGCGTTAAAAAACAAAAAAAAATATTTTTTTATAGTTATGCGAAATATAAAATTTCACCATTTTTTCAATTTTTAAGTTTATTTTTTAAATATCTCGAAAACGGTTTGGAAAATCGTTTGTATACAGTGACCAGTAGAAATTTTATTTGAAAACTTATTTCCAATCAGGATGAAATTATTTTCAACTTTTTGATAATTTTTCATTAAAAGTAATAAAAGCTTGTTTGGGCTATTATTGACGTCTATCGAAATGGCCAAAGATCCTATTTTTATTCCCGAGAGGTTATTCACTACCGTATGCGGTGTACAAGTGATTTCAAAAGTCATGTGATTTCACGTAATTTCAAGTTATTTCAATCGATTCCAAGCGATTTTTATCAATTTCAAGTGATTTCACATTGACTTCTCATTGATTCCAAGTAAATGCAAGTGATTTTTATCGATTTCAAGTGATTTCGCATTGACTTCACATTGAATTTAAGTGATTTCAATTGATTTCAAGCGATTACACATTGACTTCTCATTGATTACAAGTAATTTCAAGTGGTATCACAATGACTTCATAATGATTTCAAGTGTTTTCAATTGACTTCACATTGATTTCAAGTGATTTCAATCGATTTCAAGTTATTTCACACTGACTTCACATTGATTTCAGATGATTTCAAGTGGTTTCACATTGATTTCAAGTCATTTCAAGTGATTCCACATTGATTTCAATCATTTCGAAGCGATTTGATTCTGATTTCAAGCGGTTCAATGATCTCACGAATGCATAACCCCTCGTTCATTTCCATATTCACAGAATAAGAAAAAAATGTTATTATCAATTTGCTTTCTCTTGCAAAAAGTTTGTACTCTTCGAATGTTTAAAAATGTTTAAGTTTCTTAATTTCTCATCGACGAACATTTTACGAACGAAGAAAATTATTTGCGTTATCAGTGGGGAAAAAAATGTATTCGCTTCGACGAAAAATGCATCAATCATAAATAACGGAGTCAAAAGTGGAATCTTCCGATCAATGTTTAGAGATACCGTTGACTATTATTACATTAGAAAATAAATATTATCATGTGAGAGGAACGCAAAAAACATTTAAGGATGCTTTGCCGTTACAGTCCCCGTCAACCCTCGTTTATTTCCATATTCACAGAATGAGAAAAAAATGTTACTATCAATTTGCCTTTTTTTGCAAAAAGTTGTAATCTTCGAATGTTTAAAAATTTTAAGTTTCTCAATTTCTTATCGACGAACATTTTACGAACGAAGACAATTATTTGCGTTATCAGTGGGGAAAAAAATGTATTCGCTTCGACGAAAAAATGCATCAACCATAAATAAAAAGTTATAGATACACTCAGTCAAAAAATTAAAGGAACAGCAAAATTTTCGAGATTTTTCAGCGATTTTCCAAAGACTGTAACTTTGTTAATTCTGGTCGTAAAAAATATTCAAAAAAGCATTTCAAAGTTTGAATCTTCTACTTTTGGAATCTTAAGTCAAATTTTGTTTATGGGCATCACCCTCGACGCAGTCGAGAGAAATATCGCGGTAAAAATTTTCTCGAAATTTTTCGGAAAAAGTGACATCCCGAGAAGGAATTGCCCATATATTCTTCTTCTGGACATAACACGGAACGCCATATATGAATATATATTATGACCGAGTAATAATATAAAGTTGTTGATTTTTCTGGAATAAAAAGAGCGTATTGTGCATGTAAAATGTATGCTCACTTACGCCCTTTGCACGAATAAAACGAAAAAATGGCGATATCTCGAGAACGGTTGGAGATACGCCAAAACGGTTGAAATTTGGGGGTTTCATGAAGGGGCAGGGCACTCGCGTCGCGTGGGCGCTCGAGTAGACCGAGCGACCCACGCCCTCAGATTTTTAAAAATCAAAAACTTTTTTAAAATTCATTTGAACAAAAATATGAAAAAATGGCGATATCTCGAGAAGGGCTGGAGATACGCCAAAACGGATGAAATTGCATCGGAGATTTGTGGGTGGTGGGTCCTCGATGAGACGGAACGACCCACGCCCTTGGATTTTCAAAAATCAAAAACTTTTTGAAAATCTATTAGAAAAGAATAAAAGGGTGGAATCTCGAGAAGGAATCACCCATATATATTCTTCTGGACACAACATGGGAGCCATATTTTTGTTCAAGAAGATGGAATGTGCGCCTTCGCGAAACCCCTCCGCCCTTCTGTGCCTCAGGCGTTGCCACGTGCCGCTGATCGGTGTTTTTTACTTGTTGAATATCACGTGGTTCCGAGATTGTACATTCCAAACTGTTATTAATTTCACGCTGACGCTACGCAAGGCGTATCTATTTCGTCTAGCGTATCGCTATCAACGCGCGCGTGACGCAGGAAGGCGTAATACGCCGAGATGCAGCATCTCCCTATTGTTACTATCTTTCTCTTTAGTCTTTCGGTAGACGGTGTACGCGAAACGTTTATGTTTTTTTCCCTGCGGCTTTCGAAAATGTTTCCGCGCTACGGCAAAATTTCACTGGAAGCGGCGTTTTGGTGCCGTGTGGTAAATATCGTAAGCGCTAGTGTAATACAAATACGCACGCCCGTAATGGATAGCGCTTTCAAGCAATTGTCCAAGGTATTATATCGGCTTTATATTGAAGATCGCCGTGGTGGTATCGTGGTGAGATATTACATACCGATGATACGGGATACAGTGAAGTTTATCTCGTCGGTTTTGGTGTGACCGATTTTTTTAAAGATCACGAGATCTTTATGCCGCGTCAGGACATTGTTTCGGCAACCCCTGCGCTGCTAATAGACTGCAGCGTATGGGGTTTAAAACCCTACGAAGAAATTGCCGGGGCTGCCGAGACCCTCGATAGTATATGTGTGGGGTTAGGCGCAACAACAGCCTACGTAATGTCTGTGTCAAGCAGCACGCACGAGCCGTGCATTATCATCCGAGGCGACGAGAACCGGGATGCTGGGCAGATGCTTGTTAACATATACGGGAATGATGAACTAGGGTACGATCAGGGAGAAAGGGACGAAGGATTCGAGTGCTTGGGGGTGGAGATGGAGGAGAATTAATCGTGCTCGCATGTGCGAATCAATAATCATTACTGTAAAAAAAGAAAACGAAAAAAGTGTGTAACTAATAATGATCAATAGTGTACAAAGAAAGGATAAATAAAAACATTGTACAAGATAAAGTGTGTGTGTGTGTGTGTGTGTGTGTGTGTGTGTGTGTGTGTGTGTACTTGAAACATTGCGCGAAAATAAAAACAAATAGTGGAAAAAAATAAAAATGAAGAAATTATAAAATGAAAAAAATAAAAATAATAAAAATGTTCAAAAATAGAAACGAAAAGTGTGTGAATGAATACATTGCACGAAAAAAAAGCGCATGTATGTGCGCGCAAAACATTGCGCGAAAATAATAATAGCGAAAAATGAAAAAAATGGAAAATGAAAAGGAGGAGGGGAAGGCCTGCGGTTCCAAGCCCAAATGGTGAATATGATTTTATAATAATAATCATTCCGCTCTGGCGCGCAAAGTGGTGGAATAATAATAATAATAATAATAATAATAATAATAATAATAATAATATCTCCGGCGAAAAGTGGAGGGGGAAATAATGCCGCTCTGACGAGAGTGGTGGGGGGGGGAAGCTTGGGACTTCTCCACCGCTTTTTTCGAATAATAATAATAATAATAATAATAATAATAATAATAATAATATCTCCGGCGAAAAGTGGAGGGGGAAATAATGCCGCTCTGACGAAAGTGGTGGGGAGGATTACCCCCACCACTCTTTCGCCAGAGTGGTACACCTACTACTGTCATTTATATACTATTTTTGAAATACATAAGAATTAGACCCAGATAAAACCATTTATTTTTTGTCGTTTTTTTTCTTGATATTACTTCATAGAATTATAATTATGTGATTAAGTATATGAAACCTGTTTCATGAAAAATAAATTTGGATTTCAATGGAAACGAAATGGAAACTGCTACGTAAATTCTGAATGTCTATGCGACATCGCATCATTTTATACTGCGAGTTATCATGAACTAAAATGATAAAAAAATTGACTATAATCGAGATTCTCGCTTGATCTCGCTCGAAAAACCAAGACATTCGAGACAAGATTGTTTCTGCAGCTCACGTCAAACGATCGATACACCAAGATTATAAAAATGACAATCGCGAGAGCAAGCGAGACAGTTGAGATTCTCGTCTTGTTTCCCATCACTAGTTGCCACGAATTCCTGAAGCTAAAATTCCCCGACTATTCCAGGTTTTCCAGACCAAAAATGGAAATTTCCAGGCTATCTATTGGGGATTAGAGGGGTCAAAATACAGTTCACTTAGGGACAATGAAGATAACGTCAATGATTCGAGCACTTTTCACTCATTTCAGTGGTCCTAGAATCGGTAGCTGTACGGAATTCTAGAGCTACTGAAATAAGCGAGATGCGCTTGAAGAATTGACTTTGGCTATGTTAATTCAAATTTTATAGTGATCGGGTTTATCCCTATTTACTCTATATATATAACACATTTGATTTAGCTTTATTACTATTATTTTATCTCATACAATTATTTATTATTATATTATATGAACAGATCTATGTATATTATTCATCGAATAATTAAATGTCATTGGATACAATCAAAGGAGAGTAGCCATAAATTGTAAACCTACATTTCCTATGTACATGACAAAGCCGTGTAGATGAGGTAAGAGACCGGATTGTTCAAGACACAAAAAATTTTCGAAAAAAAAGGTTGAAAAAAAAATCTAAGAAAAATGCATTGAATTCAGAATGATTGCATGCAACTTTCAACCCTCTTAGTGATTTCCCGAAATCCAGTAGTTTTAGAATTACGCTACATTTTATAAATATGGTCGTTTTTTGGAAATAATGGAATATTTTTACGAAAAAAATTCTACGAAACTTTAAAAAAAAAACGAAATTGAAGCTTACATACCCCCCCCCCTTCCCGCAAGTTTTTTATTTCATGGATCATGAGCAAAAATTTCTAATTAAAAAAAGCCAAAAAACGACCATATTTCAAAGGGCGTAGCGGGTTCAAAAAAAATCGAAAAATTTGTTAGGAATAAGCGAAATGAAGCTGAATATGTCCCCTTTAAAACGCCGCCTGTTGAATTGAAGTATCTTTACTTTTCAAGAAAGCAGTGAAACTTTTTGTGTTTTGCGGAATCGGGGCGAGTGTTACCAAACTTTTGGACGGCAGTGTATTTGTCGGTACGTGAGTCGAAAAGTATTACACCTTTGATTAATGCCAGAAACTATGACACCTCAAATTGAAGACAGAAACTGAGCTGTCATAGTTTCTGGCGTTAATCTGGGGTGTAATAGTTTCGGACGGCAATCTGAGATGTCATAGTTTTGGGCTTTAACTTGAGGTGTCATAGTTTCTGGCATTAATCTGAGGTGTAATACTTTTCGACTCACGTACCGATGTGTAAACTTTTTTTTCTCGAGCGACAAAAAATAACGGCATAAAATGTCCAGAAATTCTTAAAAATTCCCTGACTTTTCCCTAACTTTTCCACGTCTTAACTAATTCCCCGACTTTTCCCGATTTTCCAGTTTTTCCAGGTCCGTGGCGACATTGTGCCACCATGGCTATCATGAAACATACAGCGAAGAGTGTGAGGGTAGGCATTGTGAGAACACGGCTCCGCTCAACACCAACACAGACGCGTATCGTTCACAGACGTAAGCAAGTTAAATGGACGCATCTCGTAGGCTGATTAAAAAAATTAATAACAATTTAGAGGTTTAAAATAAAAAATAGCAAAGGACTTTTCTACTCGATATTACGTTACGAATCTACCGTCACGGTATTGTCCTTCAACCCTGGGACACCCTGTATGGTGTAATGGGACGACTTTCGTTACCGTAACCATCGAGTTCTTAGCCCCACGAAGAGGTGGGGGCACAGTACACATGGGTCAAGCCCCCAATTAAATAGCACGCCTTTCTGTCTCTGTCGCATTCATTCTCTCTAAATACAATTAAGCCTAGCAGGCCAAGATATCACCGAACATCAGGTGATACTTCTTTAACCATAACACCCAGATAGTAATCTGCAAAAAATCTTGCGATCACACGAAGATAAGGAGCAAACAGGAAATACGTCAATCATTGAACGTTCTGGAAGTATCGAGAATGTTCTTATAGAATCATATGGAAGGATGGAGAAGGATCACGGATAGCTTGTTCTCAGCTCTCTAGTCTTACATCTTTGAAGCTTCTCAAAATTATTAAATCAATAAATTAGATAATTTCTGTTTCTTCCGGGGCATGTCAAGCCGGGCAAGGAGGATTAGCCTCGAGTTCTCTTCCTTTTGGAAGACACTTTAAAAATAAAAATCAAATGTAGAGCTCCACTACGGTGGGTCTTGCAACCGTGGTGAATAAATTATTTTATCATCAATATTAAATTAATTCCGGCTATAATTTAGCTGTCGTAAGACCGCTTGGGTTTTAATACGAAAAATGGCTATAAAAACTATTATCAATTGATAGTAGATCTCCTCTCAGCCACGGAACGCGTCCTAAGAGAATTCGTCTCAATTCAATTGTAAGAAAATCGTCAGCTGCGATTTCAACCTTTGCAATCGTCGCTGTGAAGCTGTTCAAATCGAGCCTTATTTTGTAGATTAGATCGCGCCTTGAGCTCCGCGAGAAAGGCCTTCAGTGTCTCGCCAACCTAATTTCAGTTTTCTTAGCATAAGCTGATCAACTGACAATTTGTAAATATCAGCGTTCGACGAATATTTCATAATTTCAATCTCCCGCATAAAATCCCAAAGGACTGAACCAGTCGGGAATAGTAGCACTCAGAGTGGGGATACTGGAATATCGAACCACCAAAATGTGCGTATCATAATTTTAGATTTGGTTTATACAGAAACAACAAATCAAACTATTTATGATGATGTACGAGGAAAAAAGGGCGATGTGAAAAGGAAAAGAAGTTGTACAGTGAAAATAAATTGAAAAACCCGTCGCTAATAACCTCGGCAGTTGATGCAACGTTAAATAAAAATAATTTAAAAAAAAATAGTTGAAATGTCTTTACAAACAATTACGGCGAATAAAACAAAATAATTGTAAAAAAATAGAGTTATCCGAAATAATCGTAATTGTATTGAGGCACAGGAAATTAATTGAAAGTGGAAGTTTAAAATAATGTTCAAAATTGAGTGCAATTATTATTTTATTGGGAAAAAATTATGTCTCTAAAGTAATTACAACTTCCTAGATAAAAAATGAAATTTAGTTAACTGATTGTTAATTTATCCGAGAACTCAGTTTTTCGAAATAACTCTAATCTGATTAGGCGAAATTCAAATTCAAATTTGATAAGATAGAATCCCCATGATTATTTCGGTACAAATTAAAACATCTTCTATGGAGTGAAAAAACATTAATAGTTTTGTAAAATTAATCGTAAGCTGATTACATCAAATGAAAAGAATATTTATAGAATATAATTTATTTATTTTAATGCATTTGGGTTCTCTTTTATCTATTTGCGATCCTGTATTATCAACTACTTTTGCATTCAACTCTTCTCCTTGTAGCCCATTTGTCATAGCACTTGATTCTTAAGGGAAAAAGAAACTGTCACTGTCCCAGAACAGATTACAGTCTTGCATTATACCCTTGCGGGCTTTACACTGATCTCCTTCCTTGGGTTTCTTTTTTCAATCCCCTTCTTTTTTTCTCGTGTGTCTTTTCGGCTGCAGCCGCCGCCACTTTTTCCCTTAAACTGTATCGCATTTGCCGGAGACGAAGGGAAACTGCAGAAAACCTTCATCGATACAGCCAGTAACTTACAGTCAACTCTCATCTATTTTACCGCCAGCTATTTTACATCGCCGGCTATTTTACGAAATCACGAAACCCAGCTATTTTACCGAGGTATCCTTCCCCTATCTTCCACTCTTTTCGCCACTCTGTGTTAACTGTCTCGATGTCGCGCCATGCCGTGAGATGTCGCCACCATTTCTATCAGTGGTGGGAACCCCTCACGTGGTAAAATAAGTGGCGATCTTCAGGCCCGACCATGTAAATTAGGTGAGTTCACTGTAACTAAGTCCCCCGGTAGCCATGCGAGTATAGCATTACTACTCTAACACGACTACCAAGGGCTGGTTAGGTAGTGTACCTTCTCACTTGCGATCCAATGAGCCAGCCGCTACACGATTAAGTGGGCCACCATCCCTGTGATGAGAACCGCGCGGGAGGCACCACCGAAACCGTGCAACGACCGCTCACCCATCGCAATGAAGTAATGGGACGGATTTATTTTAAGTGGGGCCCAATCCACTGGGATTACAGCCGAAAACACTTGAAAAAATTCAATACTATTTTCAGTGGTGTCGCCGGGGCTCGAACCCGGGTCCACGACTTACGAAACCCGTGTATTTTTTGTATTTTTTTTCATAAAACTATAACTCAAAACGGAAAAAAAAGATCTTTTATCTTATTGTGATATCTGTTTTTTAAAAAGTTACGAGCATTTTTAAAAAAATGGTGTGAAATTTCGAAAAATTTATTGTGGTAAGAGAAGAGTTGGGAAGAAAATCTAAAAAAATGCTCAAGGCTGCTTTCACGTATAAAAGTATAGAAAATTTTCAGTTATAATAGTCAGTTCCCCTCGTGCTTGGAAATAATTTCCAAACACGAGGGGTTTTCGGCGGATTATTTTTTTCACTCGATTTTCAACCAATAGGAGCTTCGTATTCAACATCTTCGTGGGAAAACTCGCATGGCTTTATTAAAAAATATATTCGACATAGTCGATTTTCTTTCGATCATCTCGATTAATTTGACGTTTGTGACACGAACGTGGGTTACAAGCTATTGGACAATTTTCGCTTGTTACCCAGCAACAGGCGGGAAATTTTCGAAAAATTACCGATATAATTTCGTCTTGCTCGTACCACGTGATGTTAAATACCAAGCTTCTATGGGTTAAAAATCGAGTGAAAAAAATAAACAAAATTAAAAAAGGTCCGGGTCGCGGATTGGTATGGAATGCCCCATATATGTGTCTCGCTGTTAAGTATTTAAAAATAAAAAGTTTGAAGCCGCTTCGAAAATATCGCGCAAACACTGCGCACATTTACATACTCCAAAATGCCGGTAGTGACTAACAGCCATTTTGATTTTGAATTGTGGATATTTGAAATTCGAGGGTCGCGGGTTCAAACGCCAGTGCCAGCACATTTTTCGTTCTCTAAATTTTGTGTTGTAATGTTGCTTGGCCTATACAAACTACAAAACACGAATGAAAAACTAAATTTTATCGTAATTTATGTAACTGCAATAAAACAGATACATTGAGACCGATCGTTATTTTCAAGACGCAAATAACGTCGAGACCTGCCGCGGGTCCGTCAGCTGACAGGGCTCTAATTGACGATTAATTTAATTTAATTTATTTTATTGGGCGCCAATTAGTATTGACGAAACTAACGAAACAATATTCAATTTAATAAATTATCAAACAATAATACTATGACTGAGTGGGTGTGAGTGGAGGACCAATAAGGATTGCAAATAATGCGAAGAAAGAGTTCAAAGCCGAGTTATACATTTATTTGGATCGACTTACATTGACGTCGAATCCTTGGAATAATCCTGCTATTGACAATATCCTTTGAGCAACAAAATATCACACACACAAGTAATTTGATTGATAAAACACAGACGCGTTCTGCGTTTTAATCAATACAAATATATAGAAAGACACGGTACGCGACAAAACTCCTCAAGGGCCGATTTCAATACAAAACAATCCAAATGACGTTCTTCTCCCTACACACGGAGATGAAGAAGTGATTATAATTGACGAATATATCGGACAGCTCACCAAGATTACGTGGTTCGAGGGGTCACCGGTTAATTGGGAGTCGAATCCCACATTCCCTCTTTGTCAAATATAGTCGAATTAGTCCAGTCATTATATACATTCGGAAATGCGAACGCAAAGAAGAGGCTGATTTTTTGATATAGTGTAGGAGGGGGAGAAATCGTTTTTCGATTTTTTCGATGCATTTTTCGATTTTTTCTATGTGTATGAAACTTTAAAAAATGTGTTCGTATTCCTTTGTTATTTATCAAAATGTGTTTTTATTCTTTTTTTTACGAATCAAAACACATTTTTCAAAGTGTCTACACATAGAAAAAATCGAAAAATGATTTCTGATTCGTAAAAAAGGAGTTTCATACACATAGAAAAAATCGAAAAACGATTTCTCCATGATGGGATAGCGATCAAAAGATGGGGTTTTAAATGTACTTTTTTGTTAAATTATTTGATAAAAATCGGAGGATACTCTTGTCGAAAAAATAAAAATTTTACTTTGAAAGGTGTTAAAACAGAAGAGGAGGAAAAATAATTTTTTTTTGAGAAATACGTACACTTTTTTCAGTTACTTTTCGACAAAAAAACATACTTATTTCTCAAAAAAAATTATTTTTCATCCTCTTCTGTTTTAACACCTTTCAAAGTAAAATTTTTATTTTTTCGACAAGAGTGTATCCTCCGATTTTTATCAAATAATTTGACAAAAAAGTACATTTAAAACCGCATCTTTTGATCGTTATCCCATCATGGAGAAATCGTTTTTCGATTTTTTCTATGTGTATGAAACTCCTTTTTTACGAATCAGAAATCATTTTTCGATTTTTTCTATGTGTAGACACTTTGAAAAATGTGTTTTGATTCGTAAAAAAAGAATAAAAATACATTTTAATAAATAACAAAGGAATACGAACACATTTTTTAGAGTTTCATACACATAGAAAAAATCGAAAAATGCATAGAAAAAATCGAAAAACGATTTCTCCATGATGGGATAGCGATCAAAAGATGCGGTTTTACATGTACTTTTTTGTCAATTTATTTGAAAAAAAATCGAAGGATACACTCTTATCGAAAAAGTTAAAATTGTACTTTGAAACGTGTTAAAACGGAAGCAAAAAAAATAATTTTTTTTGAGACATACGTAGCATTTTTTTTGTCGAAAAGTAACTGGAAAAAAATCGGCGTCCCGAAAAAAAAATGTCGATGCAATGGCCGCTCGGTTATAGCTGGAATGCCTCACATGTATACGAGGGTGGCACAAAAAAACCAACTATTTTTTTTTTTCTTGTCTCTTGTGATGATATGTTAGTTTTTTATGTTTTAAGAACCCTCACCAAAAATGAGCTGAAAAAAAAATGTTTAAGGGTCACTCAAGATTTTGTAAAAATTTCAAAAATCGTCAAAAATCGAATTTTTATTATTTTTTATTTTTGTTGCTCATTACGGTAGAATGTTATAGACGAAAAAAAAAATTTCTTCAATTGTTAGCTCAAAATATCCATTTTCAAAGGTCGCTCACAATTTTTTTATATTTGCGTTGCATTAGATGTTTTCGAGTGACCTTTAAATATTCATATTAAGATTTCATAAATTTTTTTCTTTTAATTAGTAAGATAATCAATAAAAATACACCACGAGATGAATAAAAGATTAAACACAATACTGAAAATATAATTTTTTAATAACTCGATGTTTTGCAAATTACAGTAATAATACGATTGATTATTTTTTCTTTGAGTTCTCAATTTCTTTTAACTTTTTTTTTCTTTCGTCGTATCTTTTAACATTACGAGCATGTGAAAGATCTGTTTTATCGACGCTACAGTAAAACAGAGTGTATGTTAATTTTTGCGACACACCCATTCCTTGACCATTGAACCGAATGATCTGAAATTTGACCAGGTGACAGGTGATTCTAGAGAGCTTTGTCTAGAGCGTAATGGCCAGAAAATAGAGAAATTCAACATAGAAATGAACTTTTCCGGGTAAAATCTGAGAGGTTTCAAACAGAAATGGATTCAATCATTTTTGCATAGCTTAATTTAAGAAAAACACACCACTATCGAGCTCTCTAGAGCTCTCTAGAATCACCTGTCACCTGGTAAAATTTCACATCATTCGGTTCAATAGTCAAGGAATGGTTGTGTCGCAAAAATTAACATACACTCTATAAAACAGATCTTTCACATGCTCGTAATGTTGAAAGATACGACGAAAGAAAAAAAAATTAAAAGAAATTGAGAACTCAAAGAAAAAATAATCAATCGTATTATTACTGTAATTTTCAAAACATCGAGTTATTAAAAAATGATATTTTCAGTATTGTGTTTAATTTTTTATTCACCTCGTGGTATATTTTTATTGATTATCTTACTAATTAAAAGAAAAAAATTTATCAAATCTTAATATGAATATTTAAAGGTCACTCGAAAACATCTAATGCAACGCACTTACGAATATAAAAAAATTATGAGCGACCTTTAAAAATGAATATTTTGAGCTAAAAATTTGAGAAACTTATTTTTTTTTCGTCTATAACATTCTACCGTAATGAGCAAAAAAAATAAGAAATAATGGAAATTCGATTTTTGACGATTTTTGACATTTTTAAAAATCTTGAGTGACCCTTAAAAAATTTTTTTTGAGCTCATTTTTGGTGAGGGTTCTTAAAACATAAAAAACTATCATATCATCACAAGAGACTCGAAAAGAAAATAGTCGGTTTTTTTCCGCCACCCTAATGTATACATACGAATATTCTACAGAAATTTCGTTCTTTCTCGAAAATAAAAATTCCTGTTTCTTCGAGAAAACGACTAATAGTAAAACTTAATTGATCGTACGTAATTAACAAAAAAAAAATTTGACAGTTGAGGTTATGTTACCGTGTGTAAAATTTTGGCAGCGCGGCAGCTGAGTTTGGAGTGGGGAGAAAGCGCGATAGGGGTTGTCAAGTTATGGGAGCGTGTTGCCATGGTAACGCGTCAAGTTATGGGAGCGGTAAAGTTATGGGAGCGTCTAGTGTATTTGGGATGGAGAGAGCAAGTGTGACGAGCGCAGGCTCGCCACGCATTTAGATAAGAACCGCGCAAAATTCGAGCTCTTTTCTTCGCCCTGATGTGCTTTCTATCGCGACGTATGTAATGTTTATATATATTTTGTGTGTAATGTATGTATATATTTGTGTATAAATGTACGTGGTTCTGTATATTACTGTATATGTATGAATGTGTTTTGTATATACTCGTGAATGTATGTATATATTCTTTGTAAATATTTTATATCTACATACAAATCAAATGGATAGAACTTAAAGCATTTTCTCGATATTTTAAGCGTTATATTATCGTTTTGTCGTATGACTCTGTCCTTCCTCGGGTTTTTTCCTGGTTTCCCCGAGGATCGTAGGTGAATGCCGGGACAGTATAACAAATGCCGAGCGAGATCCAGGATTAAATATTTTAATCTCCCTCGGCACAATAAAAGTAATATTCGCGGATTTGTTAGAAATAAGAATATTCTCAAACGAGTGCCATAAGCACGAAATAGTAATAAGCGCATGTGGTTCCCCAACGTTTCAATACATTGTAAAATCATTTCTGTATTTTCTTGAAAGGGTCATTTTTAATATTCATACTATTTTGAACGTCGCGGAAAACATGCGGAAGGGATTAACTGGGGGAGTTTTTATTATACAAGCCAAGGCTACGCGTTTGAGAAGAAGGGGCTGTTTCCCCCGATCGGAAAAACTCGCATTGTTGTCGCCGCGACACCTCGAAGACGCGCGTAGGGGGAGAGCAAGCCGGCATCGGGGGATGTTCTTCTTCCGATGACCAATAAGAATCTTCGTTAGAAGAACTTGACCCCTTCTCTTTAAATTTTTTATTAAGGGTAGAAACCAAAATGTTTGGGAACCTCATCACCAAAAAGGCAGTCTTATGACAACTCGTGAAAGGAACACAAGTTCTTAACTTGACTATCGAGCTAGTAATGCGATACGCGCTAAATAGAATTGTAAAACTGTTTAATTTTTACTGGATACTTTAATAAAATTGATCACTTATATATTTTCTTTAATATAAATCACTGTGTTATTGTGTAAATTTATTTCAATACTAATTTGAACTTATAAACGGCTCCCGCTTTTCAGGATCGAATTTTTATTCGCTAGGCGGTAAATGACGTGAACCAATCGGTGAACGACAAAAATCACGCAGGCGACTCTCTCAGAGTCCGCTCGTAACACAAGCGACAGGAGGGCAGCCCCTATCCACGTGCGGTGGTATTTGAATGGAACGGTCAGTGAAATTATTCACATGGCTCAAAAGGTCATTCACGCAATTTCGTAGGTTGCAAAATGAGACAAATTTCGCTTATTCCTTATTTTTGTCATTGTGTCTCGGGCTTTTGTGGTTAGATCTTGGTCAGTTGCACGTTGTGATTGGTTCGTAGTCGGGCGAACGTTTTGACAGTAAAGGTTTGAAGTGGGGAGAACCGGCTATAGGGGAAATTAATATATGAGGGATTCTCCGGCAATTTGGCCACTTTTTTCGACCATTTCAGATCTGCCCCATAATTGGTTATATCAAAGTACTACTAAAAAGCATTCCATATGAATTTTTTCAGATTTTTTAATTCAACATTTTAGAAAATACCATTTTTTTCCAAATGAATATATCTCAGAAACTTGAAGTAACTGAAAAAAATTGTCTCTACATAAAAGTTGTAGTTTTGTGTTATCTTTCGAGCAGATGACTTGATATAATTTTTACGTTCCGGTAACGCTGATTTTTTACCAAAAAAGTGGATAAATATTTTTTTCTTTAAAAAAGGCCATTTTTTTGGCTGAAAAAATTACAGAGTATTTCAGTATATCTGACGATATCGCAAAAAAATAGCCACAGTGGCACGGATCGAGGTTCTAGGGTAAAAAAATGAAACCACACAAATTAATTTTTTTTTCCACCGGAACCTCGTTAACAAATCTCGGAAACTTGAAGTTACTGAAAAAAAATGTCAGCACATAAAAGTTGTAGTTTTGTGTTAGCTTCCGAGCGGAATATTTGAAATAATTTTTACGTTCTGGTAACGCCGTTTTTTTCACCAAAAAAGGGGGAAATTATTTTTTTATTCAAAAAAGCCGTTTTTATTTGGCTGAAAAAATTACAGTCTTCCTGTATATCTGACGATATTACATAAAAATCGCCAGAGTGGCACGGATCGAGGTTCTAGGGTAAAAAAAATGAAACCACACAAATTATTTTTTTTCTACCGGAACCTCTATCCGTGCCACTCTGGCGATTTTTTCGCGATATCGTCAGATATACTGGAAGACTCTATAATTTTTTCAGCCAAATAAAAGGGGCTGTTTTTGAATAAAAAAATAATTTCCCTCTTTTCTGGTAAAAAATCAGCGTTACCGGAACGTACAAATTATTTCAAATATTCTGCTCGAAAGCTAACACAAAACTACAACTTTTATGTGGAGGCATTTTTTTAGTAACTTCAAGTTTCCGAGATATGTTAACGAGGTTACGGTAGAAAAAAAATCACTTTGTGTGGTTTCATTTTTTTTACCCTAGAACCTCGATCCGTGCCACTCTGGCGATTTTTCTGCGATATCGTGAGATATACTAGAAGACTCTGTAATTTGTTCAGCCAAAAAAAAAGGCCTTTTTTGAATAAAAAAAATAATTATCCCCTTTTTTGGTAAAAAATCAGTGTTACCAGAACGTAAAAATTATTTCAAATATTCCGCTTGAATGCTAACGCAAAACTACAACTTTTATGTATAGACATTTTTTTCAGTTACTTTAAGTTTCCGAGATATATTCATTTGGAAAAAAACGGCGATTTATAAAATGTTGAATTAAAAAATCTGAAAAAATTCACATAGAATGCCTTTTAGTAGCACTTTGACATAACCAATTATGGGGCACATCTGCGATGGTCGAAAAAAAGTGGCTGAATTGACAGAGAATCCCTCATATGCGAGTTCGTTGCCATGGTGGCGAGTTAAGATATGCGAGTAATTAGTTAGGCGTGGTCGGTTATCTGAGGTTCTATTGTATATGTGCTTAGAAATGCATATTGTGGCTGCATTCGTCTTGAACGCTTCGAGCGCCGTGAAAGCCACATCCTGTAGCATTTTATAGGTCGATGTATGTCCATACATACGTGGAAAGCGTGTAAGAGTCCAAAACGAATGCAGTCTAATGTCTATTAATTTTACAACTTTTTGTAAGAAGACTAAACTAGAAATAATTTCGTAAATGTACTTGTTTCCAATTTTTGTACATCATTCTTGGTGTTTTTGTGGGTGACTTGTTCACTTTTGGCAAAGTGCCTCTATTCGCTTGTTTCAATTTTACATGGTTCATATTTCCGCTTAAATAATCTTATATCATGTTTAATATCATTGGATTATATAATTTATAATTTTGACTGTTGAATGGATTACACAAATTATATTTTAGATACAAAATCATCCATCAATGAAATAAAAAATCATGTAGCTCATTATAGTTAGAAATTTGTCTAGTGCATATTGAACAAAATGCTATGAAAACTAAGATTTATGGTTCCACCATCATCTAGCATGGATGATAAGAAATTATACACCTCAATACCTTTTTCTTAGTGCACTACAAACGAATTATTCCTCATTGTACAGTGGATGAAATGTTATGTTTTTGATGCAGCTAATTTTCGTCAAAGCGTGTAACAAAAAAAAATGTATAATATTCCAAAGATTGGAAATCAATTTCTAAAGCCTATTCGAATTTGAATTGAAAAGTAAATACAAAAGAATACATTATTTATAGTGATCCCTTGTCAACTAAATATCCTGGCCAATCGTAGCGGCCATCCACAGAATATTAAAACATCACGGCTGCATTACACTGATTGAAAAAAAGTCGATATTTTTTTTTAGTTTTTCCAAACCTCAAACTCTACTTCGACATAAAAAAATTATCTGCGCGAAGCAGGGGCCCTGTCACTCAAGACTTAGAGGTCACGCATCGAACTTTTGTCTTTTTTTAAAAATCTAATTAACACGTAAATAACGAATTTGCATCAAGAAAACGTGAATTATTCTTGTTCAAAATGATGAATCATAATCTAAATTTATATATACCAAATATACTGTGTTAAACAACCTTGGTTATCGCAACAACAATTAGCGATTGATATACAGTGTGACGAGCGAAAACAGTAAAAAAAAAATTCATAGGAAAATTCTGAAATAATTCCACGCGATTCCATGTATACCTATGCTACTTTTTGCATTTTTGACATTTTCTATTAAATTTTATGGTTTTTGAGTTACGGTGCATCTTCCAAAATTTATCTTCTTATATTTTCGCTCGACACCCTGTATATCAATCGATAATTGTTGTTGCGACAACCAAGGCTGTTTACTACAGTAAATTTCGTGTATACATATAAATTTAGATTATGATTCATTATTTTGAACAAGAATAATTCACGTTTCATTGATGTAAATTCGTTATTTACGTGTTAATTAGATTTTTAAAAAAGTTCAATGCGTGACCTCTAAATCTTGAGCGACAGGGCCCCCGCTTTGCGCAGATTATTTTTTTATGTCAAAGTAGAGTTTGAGATTTGAAAAAGCTGAAAAAAAAGATCGACTTTTTTTGAAGTAGTCAAGGCTGCATACATCAACAATCGTAAAACAGTATGATTCTGATTTTTTCTGACAGATCCCAATAAACTCAAATAAATATCACTGTGGCTATTTGCACAGTCTGCGTGAATGTACATGAATATGACACATGTATGTACATTAGCCTGATTCAAAAAAAGCGACTATTTTTCGTTTTTCGAAGAAACGCATTAAATACTTTCGGGAAGGTGAAAAAAGAAGCCTGTTAAAATTAGAGCTCTTAATAAAAATATTTAGAGGCCCCTCTTCGCATGTGTTCATTTCCTATTTAAATAACACGGGAAAAGAAAATTTAAAACTTTGACATTTTATATCTCAGCTTCAAGTCAATGCACCAAAATAAACGACACATATTCTTGTAGAGAATTGAACGCTCTACAAAAAAGATCTCTTTATGATTTTTCGATAAACTCACTCCTTCAAAAGTTATTCACGTTCTAATATATATGTATATTACACTGTGAATATGGGTGAACTTATGTTGGTAATTTCTTTAAAAAATAAGAAATTTATGTTAATGCAATTTAAACTTTTGTTTCAGGAAAGATTTTACGATATTTAGTAATGAGTTTCAACATTTTGCCGGAAACTAAAACAAAAAGTGAAATTCACTCTATTTTTAAATTCAACCTTGAATAACTTTTGAAGGAGTGAGTTTATCGAAAAATCATAAGAGATCTTTTTTGTAGAGCGTTCAATTCCCTACATGAATATGTATCGTTCATTTAGGTGCATTGACTTCAAGCCGACATATAAAATGTCAAAGTTTAAAACTTTTTTTTCCCGTGTTATTACATGGGAAATAAAAATATGTGATGAGGGACCTCTAAATATTTTTATTAAGAGCTCTAATTTTAACAGGCATCTTTTTTCACCTTCCCGAAAGTATTTAATGCGTTTCTTCGAAATAAAAAAAATATTTGCTTTTTTTGAATCAGTCTAATGTACATTCAGGCAGGGCTTTTCATATTGATGTACATTTACATAGGTTTTTCTTATATTCACCCAATCTTGTCTTATCAGAATGTAAAATCCTGGGACATTGTTACAATCCCGTAGGACGATATCGTGTAAATATAAGAAAACCCTATGAGGATGAACGTGCATATAAAAAGTACTGTGTGAATGTATGTGAATATATTATATTCACGTATATTCAGGCAAGCAGTGCAAAAAGGAACAGCGAAAAAAAAGGATTATGTAATTTTAGTTTTGAGTCATCATGTTAGTATAGATGATATCACTGAACCATTGATGGTTGTTTTATCAGGATTCTACTATATATAGCTGGCAGTGTTTGAGCTGGTAAAATGAACACAGATCAATACAGATAGATAGTGAGTCTTTGTTGTCGACCATACATGTAATACTACTATATTGCTAGCGCTGGCCGAAACTCTGTGAAGACTTTACGGTGCAGACAAAATCGTTCTCTCTCTCTCTCTGGCTCTTGCAATGCGCAAGCGCGAATGAAAGCGGGAGTGCCCCAGCCAGTAACATTTATTCGTAGTGGGTCGCGCGTGTGCAGTATGACCCCATTCAAGTGTTCTGTCTTTTTTTTTTGTTTCACCTACCACTTATAGGGAAGCATAGGTCGCTAGCAATATAGGAGTATTACATATATGTTGTCGATGCATTTTGTAAAAAAGCACTTAGAGGACATGGCATCACCTCATTTTCGAACGAATGTATAAAAGCAGATTTTGTATCAATTTGTTTATTTGGAAAAACTTCAAAAGTAATGGATTCATAAAAATATGTGATACCTAATGGTAAAGATTGGAGATACTTACTGAAGAACGCCTTGATGTTGTATTTTCCAAGTTTGCAAGATTCCTGATATAAATAAGATTGCTATGTAAATTGTTTCTAAGCAAATGGATCGAATTAATAACGAATTATAATTATATTATATATGATATAATTAAGAAATGATTGAAAAAAATTGATAGAATGAATATTGATAATGAAGACGCGGTTATTACGACGAAACGTTATTTGCTGCACAAGTTATAGGAGGTTAGAATTCATATAATTAGTAAATAAACAATTTCTAGAAGTACGGAAGGGGTATATAAGCGTCATCAATGAAAAATTTGTAACAAGTTTAAAATACTTCATACTAAATACTAAAAACAAGAGTGCGCCAAATTTCCAAAAATTTTACTTACATTTCATTATGGTTTGTTATGACCGCGTCAAAACGAAAACATGTTCATGTATAACCAACGAATTCAGACGTACATAGAAGCACAGTTCCTATACATTCGGACGAACTGGGGTACAGGCGTTAGTTCTGTACCCCAGTGGCTAGAGGCGCTAACAGCGTATGCGTGTATTGTACACCAACGGCTCACTGATGTAACACATACATGTTTTTCCGATCACAGCGCCTCTAGCGACAGTTCCTGTCCGAGAATACTTGTCTCGGATCGAAGCATAAGAACTGTGCTTCTATGTACGTCTGAATTCGTTGGTATAACCCACGGCAGCGAACGTATATTACAAGAAGACTAGAATACAGGAGACCGAACTCGGGTGGTGGGGGTAGGACCGTATATGGCGATCTACCGCTGGCGGCGCCACGTACGCTAAGAACATGCGCAGTGTGGTACTGAGCATGTTCTTAACTTCGAAAAAGTGCGAAGCTCGTTGGAAAAACCTGTGAAAAAATTAAAAACCGTTTAAATTCAATATCTGTGCTTAAATCAATCAACGAATATAAATGTGACGATTCCATTAATAAACGACAATCTAGGAAAAGAAGCATTACAAATATTTATTTACAAAACAATTATTCACCCTTTACAAAATGATATTATTCACCGTAATATGTACAATTCAAAACACTGGAGCAATAATACCAAATATGTATATCAATTTATTTACAATTCTTTTTTGTGTAATGTAAGTAATATTAAACATTCTTGAGCTTAAGGCGATGTGATGTAGTACAGTTGGTAACAACTGCACATTCAAAAATTCACACAAAAATCAATTTCTTACCACATGCCTCTGTTAGTCGAGCATGTGGCCTGATTATTGTAATTCTCCACCCTTTCGGAGAATGCTTGCTGCAAACCCAAATAAATCATTTGGGTTTGTTTGGGTAGAAAAATAGATTTAGATCGAAAAATGAGCCTTGCGGAGTCCTTCAAATACATTGATTCCATTCAGTACTCCAAGAATTTCACTGACATCGCTCATCGACATTGGCTCACATTGCATCCAGTCCACATGCTTTCCCTTCGAATATACGTTCATCATCATGTCTGGTTCGATGACTACATTCACAATGTAGGAAAGAGGGCTCACTTCCTTAACTTTGGCAAATACCATGTAGTGATCAAGTTTCATAGCGGTCCACCAAAATGAACTTGGCAATTCTATGTTGTGCAAATGTTGCTGTAGAAAATTGTATATGCAGCTTTTGCATAACTCTTCACGGTCATTGTGTATTTTGCAACCAGGTTTCGTTGATACATCTGCTGGATTTAATTTTTTGCAGTAACCCACCATGGTTGAATCGAGATAGCCTCTTCTGATTCCAGCAACCTGTGCACCACAAAAATGTTATTAGTCAAATTAGACAATTTACATACCTCTCATTATTTCGTTCCATGAGTAAAAATTCATTGTCCAATAATTTAATATTTTTTTATAAGAACTGACATTTTCACAAAATTTGCGTATAAATTGACAGTGTGCTTCACGTCAAGGAAAATTCTAACTCGTACGGGTTGCAGAGTTCCAGGTTTTTTAATTTCCGTTGTAAGCTTTCTCGCTGAGAATAAGACTATAAATTCAGGTTTTTCGCGTGTCGCGTAGTGTGACGCCATTCAACGTAAAGTGTCACGTAAATTCACTGTGTGCTCTGTATGTTTGGATATTTATAAAAATATCAAGAATTTATCAGGACCGGAACGCACCTTTGTAAGAGGATGTAATTTAAAAACGGTGCAAGACGTAACGTGACACGGCCTTGAAATTGTACTCCGAACGAGCCTGAAAAAATTTTACTTAAAAAAAAATCGTAACTCAGACGAGTCATCTGCTTGCTCTTACGGTTTAAGGTTATACGTGTGCGCGATGTGTATGGGCGACGCTGACTAGAAGCAGAATGAATAAAGATGCGCAGTACCATAGTGCGCATGTTCTTAGCAGCGGCAGCGCCGCAGCGGCAGATCGCCATATATCGCCTCAACTCAAACTCACTTTTCGATAGGAGTTCGGTCTCCTGTATTCTAGTCTTCGTGGTATATTAGACACCCCCAAAAACACCAAAAATGGTGTAATAAAACTGGAGACAAGTACATTTCAAGAGTATCCCTAGTTTAAGCCTGGTTTATCCAGTGGCCGTAACTTAAGAAGTTGAAAGTATATATTGCCCTTGGGGCGCTTATGCAGCAATTAGCCGTAACCGTAACCGTGCATAAACGCTACAAGGGCAATATATACTTTCAACTTTCTTAAGTTACGGCTAAGTTAAGTTACGGCCGCTGGATAAACCAGGCTTTAGGCTACCAACAAAAAGTTGTAAAATCACTAGAAATTAACCCTGAATACGTATTTACAAGCACATGTAGTATCCTAGTTCGACTTTTATTTACAAGCATATAATTATTATTACAGTATGCGGAAGTGAAATTTATAAAATATGAAAACATCTTTACGTTTAAAAATAAAAAATAAATCCATTACGAAAAATAAATAATAAATCGATGGAACAAAATTGATCACAAAAATAAAAAGTACTTGGCGAGTTTTTTCACCTGAAGCAACCTCATCAGCCATGTATCACTGAAACATCTTTTGCAAATATTGCCTAACTCGCTAAGTACTTTTTATTTTTGTGATCAATTTTGTTCCATCGATTTATTATTTATTTTTAGTAATGGATTTATTTTTTATTTTTAAACTTAAAGATGTTTTCATATTTTATTAATTTCACTTCCGCATACTGTAATAATAATTATATGCTTGAAAATAAAAGTCGAACTAGGATACTACATGTGCTTGTAAATACGTATTCAGGGTTAATTTCTAGTGATTTTACAACTTTTTGTAGGTAGCCTAAACTAGGGATACTCTTGAAATGTACTTGTCTCCAGTTTTTGTACACCATTTTTGGTGTTTTTGGGGGTGATTTTTCCACTTTTTGCAAAGTTAATATATTGCTCTCTCTCACTCTAACGCGATCCCTAGAGTGCTCTCTCTCACGGACTCATGTGATCATTGTCGATCACGGTCGTACATACAGGTCTGGAAACTCGAGCCAAATTCAGTGGTGGGGGTATGAACGGTTTACAGGGTCGAATTTACTTCCCAGCACAGCCGCAACTTGTCGCCATCAGTCAGTTCGCGTTTGAGCATAACCTACTCACCCGGAGCGAAACCATGTGTGAGACAGAGACAGACAGATACCCTCCGTCCCTCCCCCAAGCGCATTACTAACCCGCAGCGATTCTAGCGGCACCGGCGGGAACTAAAGGCAACCCCGTAAATCGTTCATACCCCCACCACCGGAGTTTCCAGACCTGTATGTACGACCGTGTTGTCGATATTTTGACCGCTCTGAAACACACCACGTACCGTTTTATCGCTAACTCGCTAACTTCATGGTGTGTGCGAAAAATATGTGCCGAAAAATATGCGACGAAAATGGCCGACAATGGAATATTCATTGAGAAAAATTGACCCATAAAAATACGTATCGCCCATACGCGACCAGCTACAGCTTTCTTTCAGGTACCAATCCAAAGAGAAAAAATGCGGACAAAACGTACATCTCAAATTTTCTCAAAAGATCTGTATAATGAGTTATCAGGAAAAATGAATTTTTCGCTATAGATATACTTCCATGTATAAGCAAGGTTGTTGGCGTAAGAGAATCTTGATGCGACTCTCGACATGTCGGTAAGGTCGGAAATGTACTTGTCTCGAGTCGCTATCGCGACTCTTGATGGAAGTAGGGATGGGTAGGGTCTGATCAGTAGGGTCTGGGGGTCGATTCTGTAAGCTTAGTGACGTGAAAAAATGAAAAATGAGCGACTCTCTTGATTCTGTAATTTTCACCATGGTGAAAGTACACTAGACGCTCCCATAACTTGACGCGTCGGGACCGGAAACGCTCCCGTAAACGCATGCGTACTGCCTTTTTGTCGAACCATGCGTAGAGTGAGCGCGCGAAATTCAACCTGAAATTTGTGCTTACGCGTTATAGACATACATTTACAAATCTGACAGCGATATATTTTGCAAATTTTTAAAAGATTAGAATTTAATGTTGATAACTCTTGATGAAAAGAAGTGAACAGAAAATACATTAATCCGATCGTTGAAACGCGCGAGATACATTTTTCTAGAAAATGTAATGCAAAGTTGCAAATATACACATGTATACATACGAATATTCTGCAGAAATTTCGTTCTTTCTCGAAAATAAAAATTCCTGTTTCTTCGAGAAAACGACTAATACTAACTCATAATTGATCGTACGTAATTGCCCAAAAAAATTTGACAGTTGAGGTTATGTTGCCCTGTGTAAAATTTTCGCAGCACGGCAGCTGAGTTTGGAGTGGGGAGAAAACGCGATACCCTGTTGAAAAAGACCGATAGGACTCATAGAATCTGTTAGAATCCGTTAAAATCAGGGACAAATTCACACTAAATTCCAATAAAGATTTATAAAGATTTATAGGATTCTATCGGTTCATATCGGTCTTTTTCAACAGGGTAGGGGTGGTCAAGTTATGGGAGCGTGTTGCTATGGTAACGCGTCAAGTTATGGAAGCGGTTAAGTTATGGGAGGTTAAGTTATGGGAGCTTCTAGTGTACGAGTCATCTCACGGGAGTTTGTTCGACAAGAAACTTCTTGTCGAATGGTGAGATTAAAGAGAGAAAGACAGATGGAGCGGCTGAGCGAGAGAGAAACCATAATCGACGCAGCTAGGCGTCCAATACGGCCGTGACGTATTCCGTAACTTTATAATTTAGAGGTTAAGTGCGATTCATCGACATTACCGTTAATATATTATTAATGATTAATCTTGAAAACATATGACTAGAAAAAATATTCGTGACTGTGATGTTCTTATTATCTGTGGTTTAGCGATAGTTTATTTAAATAACAATCCTTCATTGGCCACATAACTCCATATAAAAGGGTACTTATTATGGCTAATTTTCGAAGAGTTTTTTTCACTCTACGATTATCAATCAATATTTGTGTATTAAAAAAACTTTTTAGAATGACAAAATATGTAATAAAAGATCATATAATAATA
Organism: Alloplasta piceator; assembly: GCA_946863875.1. Lineage (NCBI taxonomy): Eukaryota > Metazoa > Arthropoda > Insecta > Hymenoptera > Ichneumonidae > Alloplasta > Alloplasta piceator. The sequence continues at coordinate 24,453,352 of OX333075.1, forward strand.
GAGCTCTTTATTAATTCTGACCCCACATGCTGCGGCTCAGAATTCAATGAACCAACAACGTTTCTAATGATAAACAGACCCGTTTAACTATCTCAGATAAATAAGTACAGCTGCTATTCATTAATTTTTTCAAACTTTCCTAATATTAACTTCTTATTAAATCACAGAAATTGAACAGATGATGAACGAGTGACGAGTGACGAACGAGTAACCATTTAAAAGTGCCGAAAAATCCGTTACCATTTAAGGGTTAATATTTAACATATATACATCTTGTACGTTCCTGAAAGAGAAACATGTCGATGAATCGAGAGAATAATTGTTAAAGAAGGGTAAAAAAAACACCGTTGATATTTGTTAATTCGAGGGTCCATCGAGTCTGTGTCGAAGTAACAAGCACGCTTCGCGTACTCGTTGGAGTGCTTCGCCTCCCAACCCCCCCCCCCGCTTCGCGCGCCGTGTCGTTGCGCTTCGCGCTCCGTATTTTTGATCATTGTCTTGATTTATTCCGTTGTGATCGAATACATTTTGAATGTTGATTAACATGTCCCTTAGGGACGTTTTAATAGGCACTCACACCGTAATTCAAACTCTTTGATTCATTGTGAACATCGATTAATTATTCTGATAAATTATATTAATCGTTATTAATGACAGATATTTGAATATAATCAAAATATGATTCGATATAAAAGTAAAGTGTAGGCTCCCACAACTGAATCTCCCATGACTTGACCGCGCTCATAACTTAGCAACACGCTTCCATAACTTGACGACCCCGATCACGCTGTCTCCCCACTCCAAACTTACACAGGGCAACATAACCTCAACTGTCAAATTTTGCTTGTCCATTACGTACGACAATTAAGTGTTACTATTAGTCGTTTTCTTGAAGAAACGGGAATTTTTATTTTCCAGAAAGAACAAAGTTTCTATTTTTAGTAGAACATTCGTATGTAACACTATACATGTATATGAGTCATTCCATGTCAATTCAACGACGTTTTGTCGGTAGACCCCCTTTGATTTTTTATTATTGTTTAATATGTTATTACACATTCAAAAAGAAGTGTCCATCTACATTTTTAGCTCTCTATCTTAAACCATACCGAAGTTATTGATTTTTGGAAAAATGTTCTTAAAACCCTGACTGTTTCTCTACCCACGTTTTGGATAATCTACTCGTGTAGGTTGGAAATGGAAAAATTCCAACCACGGTCGTACATACAGGTCTTGCAACGAAGCCAAATTTTGGTAGTGGGGGAACGTCGCCTTAGCGTCCACGAATTAGTGCGTGGTGACGCCACAGCGAGTCGCTAGTGTAGGGGTATTTTATGCGAAACATAACCTCGCACCTTAAATTTGCGGAAACGGTGAACGGCTTGCGTGCATGATATTTTCGATTTTTGTGAGTTTTGTGGTTTTTTGTGACAAGAAATAATAATTATTAATGTTAATTGCTTTATTCCTATCTTTTATTAGTTTGGAAGGATTTATGCATATTTTCATACGAGAAAATAGGTTAGGATTTTATGCGCAGCGCGCTTGCCCAGTACAGGACCCCGCTAGTAGCGCGGCCCTTGCGGCGAGAAGTCGAGGTAAAAAGTGGACGCTAAGGCAACGTTCCCCCACCACCGTCGTTGCAAGACCTGTATGTACGACCGTAATTCCAACCCACGAACGCTAGGTAGACTACCCACAAAACCGAAGTTCTTGGGTCTTATGGGTAGTCTACCTAGCGCTCGTTGGTTGGAATTTTTTCATTTCCAACTCACCGAATGAGTAGCGAAATAGTCAGGGAATAATCATAACTTCCTCAATAACCACGATATTCTAATTTGCTAGGAGAGGTCATTTTTTGATGGTTTTTCAATGTACTCTTTGAAAAAAATATCAAAAATCAAGAAACAATTTTTTTTTGTCTTTATGGATGTTTTAAGCTAAAAAAATTGGATTTCCTTTGAATGGGACGCCTTCAAATGTTTTCAAGAAAAATTATACAATTCTACGTAAAATGGAAATTTTTGAGATTTTACGGAAGATGGGATTCAAATAACTTCTCATATTTAAAAAAATGTTGTTCGACTTTTTTTCTCGTAATTTTGATCTTTTTTCCTTCCATGACTAAAATAGTTCATTTCAATTATGTCAAAATAAATAATTTTACTTCTCTCACATATTTCCTTTGTAAATTACAATAATTAACAATTGGAATTACAATTCAAGTACGTTTTGCACTTTATTCAATTTCTTCCCTACCAGGACGAACGACAGTAACCGACAGTCGTTTGTCTTAAATTCCGACAGTTCCCGGCGGTCCAACCGTCGGAATTCATCACTCAACCGTCGGAATTTAAGACAAACGACGTTGGTTACTGTCGTTCGTCCTGGTAGGGTTTACATAAAAATTGTAATTCTTAATGTTAATATAATTTACAAAGGAACTATTGTAGTCATAGAAGGAAAAAAGATCAACATTACGAAGAAAAATAATCGATTTTTTTTTATATAAGAAGTTATTTGAATCCCATTTTCAGTAAAATCTTAAAAATTTTGTTTGTTTACGTAGAATTTTATACATTTTTTTTAATCGAAAAGCTCCCAAAGAAAGAAAATCCAATTTTTTAGCTTAAAACAGCCAAAAAGACATTAACATTTTTTTAAATATATTTTTGTCGACAATTGTAATAGCGAGAATTGAGTACATTTGATCATGTGTGTGGCGCGGCGCGTGGCAGTGAGATAGCATAGGCTGCATTCGTCTTGAACACGGTCGTACATACAGGTCTGGAAACTCGGCCAAATTTCGAGGGTGGGGGTACCTGGCTTATCGAAGCACGAGAATAGTTTGTAATTTCGTCACTACTCGTCTCTGCGATCTATGCGCTTTCTGGAAATTCTCAAGCTTAACCTCAAAACGTGAGACAGAGATTGAAAAGCTATAGCGCTGTCCTATCTCACTTCCCCCACCCATCGTCAGCGCGCCAGAGTTTAGATCGCAGCGTTCACAGTGACAAATATATGAACTACACGTCTGGCATCAATAAGCAAGGTACCCCTACCACGGGAGTTTCCAGACCTGTATGTACGACCGTGGTCTTGAACGTTTCAAGTGCTGTGAGCGTCATATCCAGTAGCATTTTAAGCCTGGTTTATCCAGCAGCCGTAACTTAACTTAGCCGTAACTTAAGAAGTTGAAAGTATATATTGCCCTTGTCGCGTTTATGCAGCAATTAGCCGTAACCGTAACCGTGCATAAACGCTACAAGGGCCATATATACTTTCAACTTTCTTAAGTTACGGCCGCTGGATAAACCAGGCTTTATATGCCAATGCATGGGTGAATTCTGACACGGGCGCACTGCGCTTGAGCGCTGCGCCCGAAATTCATTTTGACCAATGGGTACGCCAGATTATGCAGCGCTCAAGCGTAGTCCGCGCGTTTCAGAATTCCCCCATATGTGCTGTAAGCGTGTAAATAAAGCCGGAGACACAATGACAAAAATAAGAAATAAGAAATAAGATCAACCATCCGATTGGCGTAGTTATTCGCTATTTCTTATGCTTGTCATTGTGACTCGGGCTTAAGCGTTCAAGATAATGCAGCCAAAATTTGCTTTCGTTTATTGATGATTTGTATTTGTCATCCCAATCACGGCCGTTTTATTGTTTACTTAAATTATAATGTTGAAAAATATGACACATGATTTTTTTAAGTGACAGTTTGTGCAATTCGATCGAGTGTAGTGTGGTGTATTGTGTGGGGATGTTTTTTTTTTCATTAAGAAAATGGTGTATTTCAGGAACATAAGGTTATGTTTCATAAATTTTTTTTCTTTGCATAAAAGTAATAATAATATTTGAAAAAAAATTTAAATACATAGAAGTGTACTAATTATCAATCATTATATTTTAAAGAAAAATAACATTTTATCAAATAGTAAGAGATGTCTAGGATTTTTGTCCAACCAGTGTTTTTTTTCGCCAAACTTTTTAACGTTTGGCGAAAACGTTAAAAAGTTACAAATGAATAAAAGAAAAATATTAAAAATTTGATGTTTAAATTGTTTAAATCATTTTAAACCCTTGAAATAGTTGAAATGTATTAAAGTAAAAGTACATGGTGAAAATTAAAAAAATTCGTTCACGCATCTTCGTGCAATGAGTGAAAAACTGAAAAAAAAGTTATTTTCGTTAAAACAAAATGGTTCAAAGAACTGTCAAGTCTCAAACTCTACAGGACACTCCTTTATGATCCTACAAAGAAAGTCTATAAGTTACAAAAACATTGGTTCACAGGTTGCGGAGATCTCACTCTGGACGGACAGAAAAATGCCTTTTTTGCTAAAAAATGGCTGTTTTTTTGGGAAATTTCATATTCAACCTTCTCTGAATGGATTGAGTCAAAAACGTTTTGAGATTAGAGTAAAACAAAACTGTGCTATAAATTTGAACCAGATCCGTTCATTGGTTGCTGAGTTATGAGTGCAGACGGACGGCTCAGGTGACGGAAAATCCAAAATTTTTTGTTTTTGTATAATATGCCAACATATGTTGGTATAAAGTTTGTATGGTTATTTTTCTAAGAGATAGGTTTTTGGAAGGCAATACTAATAGTCACTCCTTATATATAGAGCGAGTGCCTAAAAAACAGAATTAACGCTAACATTATGATTATTTTAGGTACAGTTGCTGACAAAATGTTTTTCCTTATGATAATATATCTAGTGATTTCATATTTTCACTCCGACGTTACAGAATCGAGTGAACGAATTAGGGTCTTCACTGGGACTCTTGTGCAGTTGAGGGCAGCACTGCTACTGGCTCCACAGAAGCGGGAAGATTTAATTCTCAAATTGACTTTTAATAAATAGACAATATATACGTTAATGAATTTATTATCAATTGACTCGTTTCTCTTCTTAATCGACAATTTACGCATTGTCAAATTATGGACAACATAAATATATTTTTATTATTGCACAAATATAAGCGTAGATTAGTTACCCATATTTACCGACTGTCAGTATCATGAGTATAGCCGGCCAACATAACCTTACTTTATTGCAACCTCTCATGTGTGTTGTATCCGTGCTCGTGTCCAATAAATATTATTTGGAAAAACAAATGAATTAAAAATGACAAAGTATTGCGTGCGTCATAGCCAAAAAAATGGTTATTTTAAATGGTAAATTAAAAATGGAATTTGATTTTGCGCGATCAAAAGATCCAAGAACATTGGCGCCATCTACGCCGAGTTTGCCGAATATGGACCCTAATCCACGTGACATGAAAGTTCGAGACGTGAGGACTCTCACTCGAGTTCAGGGGGGTGACACACCAATGATATTCCTATACGGTGGAACGGTACGCCTGACAGTCTGTATTTTTCGTTAGGTTGCTGGCCTATCGCGGCGCCACCAATCTTCCCGCACATAAGAAGACTAGAATACTATAGTCTTCTTGTGTGCATTCTAGTCTAGCCTTCTTGCCCGCAACTGCACAGAATATTAGTGGCGCTGCTGGTTGGTCGATTGTCGAACTAAACATCAGCCGTAATTTGGGTACGGCCACGGTCGTACATACTGGTCTGGAAACTCCGTCAAATTAGGTGACTCCGTTATGTGCCTCATTTTTGAAACTGTTCGTGGCCGCTAGAGGCGCTAACCTTATCCCCCGCGGTGGTAAGCCGGGGTGCGACGGCAGACGGGGTAGACCGCGGCGGGGATAATGAACAAGGACAGCACAAATTGCTACAATAATTCGTATCTGTCCGTCTCCGTCACACCTATGCTCAATCCCGTTTGGAACTTGAAACAGTGTATGTTTCGACAACACGATCCTGCCGCGCGTTTAATACACTTCTAGGCATTTTTTTAAATGTTTATGCAAAAAAAAACGTTTATGGCAATAAGTCGTTTGTGTCGATCTAAAAATGTAATTGATATTCGACAACGCGTATTTCACTTTCGATTTCAAGGTTATGTTATCCGGGGGATAAATATAGCACCACGGCCACGCGTGGTGGCAATTCAAACTAGGAATGCTGCACGTAACGGACCCTTCCCCCACTGCCGAAAATCGCGAGAGTTTCCAGACCTGTATGTACGACCGTGGGTACGGCTCAGCGAGCTGTGTGTCACCCCCATGGTCGTACATCACGGTCGTACATACAGGTCTGGAAACTCCAGTGGTAGGGGTATGAACGATTGACGGGGCCGCTTTTAGTTCCCGCTTGGGGAGGGACGGAGGGTATCTGTCTGTCTCTGTCTCACACATGCTCACACATGCTCATACATGTTTCGTTCCGGGTGAGTAGGTTATGCTCAAACGCGAACTGACTGATGGCGACAAGTTGCGGCTGTGCTGGGAAGTAAATTCGACCCCGTAAACCGTTCATACCCCCATCACTGGATTTGGCTCGAGTTTCCAGATCTGTATGTACGATCGCGTCGTACATACAGGTCTTGCAACGACGGTAGTGGGGGAACGTCGTACTTTTGAAGCTTTTTTAATTCAATGTATGGCCGGTAGGTGCGCCACGCTAGAGCGGTTGTGACACTTTTCGTCACGTGATTCGGCGGGAACTTTGAACATTAACCAACGATGTCTCTTCTCTGTAGCGTGAACTCTTTTGCAGGTAAAGAGCAGAACCTCACCTTGTGAATTGTACGTCTTTTATTCACGAACTGGCTGAAATTAAATCTCTGAATTTAATTGAATGAAATGCACGAGTTCACTGGTTCAAATTATTGTCCTTTTATTATTAGATGACCATAACGGAAAAGTTAGATTTTACTATTGGTATGAAAATCAAACAAGATCTTTAGCGTTACTGCATCGCAAGACGGTCAAAATTGAAGTGCTTGCATCCAGAGAAATTCGGGCTCACAGGCCCTGCAGTGACACACATACACACCCAGTGGACACAGTAATGTTGCAGCAATGTAACGGCAATGTTACCGTTTGTAACATGTAACATTACATGGACGTTACATGTAAGTTACATGTAAGTTACAATTTCCTACTCAGCAATGTAACATTGTTACATAACATTTATGTAACGTTATGTAACAGTTACGTAACAGTTATGTAACAGTTACGTAACAGTTATGTAACAGTTATGTAACAGTTATGTAACAGTTATGTAACAGTTATGTAACAGTTATGTAACAGTTATGTAACAGTTATGTAACAGTTATGTAACAGTTATGTAACAGTTATGTAACAGTTATGTAACAGTTATGTAACAGTTATGTAACAGTTATGTAATTGTGTTACGTTACTGTAAATAGAATTAATTGTTGTTAAACATGTTATAAAAAATATATAGCTCTCGCAAAATAATTTAATATGCATAGTTTAACGGCCCGAAAGAGATTCATAGAAAAAAAAATCTGCACGAATTGTCTGATCTAACTTTTCTCAGAGACTGAGAATCGAACCCTCGACCCTACCTACCATCCTACCTATCTACCTAACACGCTACCGATTACGCTACCGACTACTTATGAATTCTCTCTACTTGTATAATATATGAATGCTGGAGTGCCGAACAAATAATAGTAGTATAATAATGGTAGTAAAATAATAATAATAATAATAATAATAATAATGATAATAATAATAATAATAATAATAATAATAATAATAGTATATGCATTTGAATGAGCAATAAACCTTGAAAGTTCGTTTTTTTATTTGCGAATTCCAATCCCCTGACCCCTCATAAGTTATGTAAACTTTATTCCAGAATACCTGAACCCTCATAACTTACGTTACCTTTCATAACTTAATTTCAGAGCTTCTAACCTCTCATAAATTATATAAGCCCTCAAAACATGTTTGAAAGAGCTGTGACCTCTCATAAGTTAAGTGACCTCTCATAACTTAATTTGGGGGCCTCTAACCCCTAGTGTTATGTGAACTCTCAAAACTTTATTCCAAAATACCTGACCCCTCATAACTTACGTCATCCCTCATAACTTAATTTCGCGACCCCTGACCCCTCGTAGTAAAAATGTTTACAGTTTGTAACTTCTATGGTATATTGCCGCAATAGAACATATGTTACATTACTGTAATGTAACAAGGTTATATAGCAGTTATGTAACCTACATGTAACAAATGTTACATAACATGTTACTTGCACGTTATATAACAGCAACGTTACATAGGAATAACATTGTAACATTACATGTAACTTCCATGTTATATTGCCGCAATATAACATTTGCTACGTTACTGTAATGTAACAAATTTATATTGCCGCAATATAACATATGTTACATTGCTGTAATGTAACAAAGTTATATTGCAGTTATGTAACCTACATGTAACAAATGTTACATACCATTGTTACTTGCATGTTATATAACAGCAACGTTACATAGGGATAACATTGTAACATTACATGTAACTTCCATGTTACATTGCGGCAACATAACGTGTTCACTGGGCATATACATTAATACGACGTACCAACGCGACACACTACACGCTCGTTGCGTGCACAAGGGTTGTATTGTGTGGTCCTCACGCATACCCGCTCCGGTCATATGGTGTTCGAGATCCGTATGCTTGTACACGTCCGCTTATCCTTAGGGGTTCATATTGCAATTTATTGGTTTTCATTGCATTTTCGTTGCGAAGGCATTTCGAAGTTTTACGACTATTTTATGTTACATCTATATTTTCCAAACGTAATATGAGTATTTAGTTTATGCGTTCTATTCTGTATGTGCTGTGACGTGACTTTTCTTAACGCATGAAAAGCCGACTCTTCGTGTCACAAAACAGCTCACGAGATCGCTCAAGGATTGGGCGCCAGCTATCGCAATAAATTACGATAGCAAATTTATATTTCCTTGAGTTCTCTCGTGAGTTCAACAATTTCGCCTGGCTAGCTGCCCTTGAGGATGGTAGAGGGGCGCGGTTAGGGATCGTTGGAAATTCTACAATAAATACTCTTTGCAGCAAGTTCGGGAAACACAACGCTTACTTTATTAAACTGAATTTATACGATCAATCAAGAAATCAAAATTCACAATACCACAAGTTCCCGTTTTCTCTGAGACAAAATCCTTATTCTCTAATACAAGCTCGCGTCTCGCTTCTATACAATTTAAATATTCTCTAGAAATATCCTTGAGATCTCGTTCTCGCTTTCTTTAATACTCGAATAATTAATTCCTCTCGGCCTCGTGGCAATATCGCGCTCCAATCTCAAAATGGCCGATATCTCTACGGTTTTCTCCGTTTCAACACTCTTGTACAAAATGGCCGCTATTTTACGATAGCTCCCGATTTTACTCAGGCCGAGAGTTCTAAACAAATTACGCTAATTAACCTATGAACTCTCGCTTCCGCACGAATAGATATTGAATCCCTCTCGGCGATTCTATTAATTTAACACGCGAACGGTAACTCGCGAATGATTTTACTCGCGGACAAGATTCTAATTTGGCCGCGCGCGTCAACTCATCGTCGAGACAATATTGCTTCGTTTTGGAACACTTTTACTCCCGAAAATGCCTCTACTCGCGATTTTCCTCAATTCCACAACCAAAACGAGCAAAACGACGTTCTTACCGGTTTGTTTTCAGCAGAATGGTCCCGTAATGCAGCGGGAACCCAATCTTTGATATATTCGGCAGACGCGATTCCAACGTCCTTCCCCGTTCGGTACGGCGGCTTAAGTCGCCGAGAGAACTTTCGTAATCGCCCTCGTAAGCTCTGATTTCTACCCCCACCCTTAGGTGATTCGAGTCGAATGTTAGCGCGATTGGATAATCGATTGCGTGATTGATTCGAGGCGGCGGATGGATCGATGGCACGAGCGATAGAACGAGAGCGCGATCGATTCTCTCTCCCGAATTACGGACGAATGACGATAATAATAATGTTTCTCTCAAGCTGTGCGATACGACGCACAACCACGCGACGACGTTGAATTTGGCGCTCTCTCGGCGATGATGCCAAGAGCGACAACGATGGATGATGTTGGTGGCTCTCGTCGATGATGACGGTATGGCTCACGTACGTGGGCTACGTTGCTCATGGTGTTAGTGGCGAGAGCATCGAATATTGCTCTCGCTGGCCCTTCTCGTTCTCGGTTAAGCTGTTGCGCAGACGATGGTGTTCTCGATGCCGTCGTCGTGTCGGTAACGGCGGGAACCGCCGTTTTGCTCAAGAGAATTTTTCGGAAATACAAAATTAAATTAATATCTAACGACAAGTTAACAATTTGGCCCTGATTGTATCGTTCGAGAGGGACTCGGCCTGGGAGCGAGGTTGTACCTCGCGCGTTATCGAGCCATTTGTGACGTTCGCCAAAATACGGCGTCACAGTGCAAAGACCCTTTTTAAGATAGAATAATGAAGAAGAATTTCCCTCTTTATTAATTCACAATCTCAAAGAAAGCACTGTTGCATCGTAAACAAAATATAAGAAACCCGTAAATTTAAGTCGTTAAATTATATGTAAACGTATAGCAATACTACGCGTTATATATCATATATAATTGGTTATTTATGATATTCTTAAATATAATGAGTAACCACCAACTCAATCTCGAACCTCTCAGGGTGGCTCCGGACGACGCGTATCGCGTAACTTGCGTTGGCTAATCATGTGTCGCCGTAAGCTTTCCGGTCGATAATAGAACGGAATTACGGTTCGCCGATTGGTAGCGCAAGTTACGCGATACGCAAAGTACGCGCCGTCGGGAGTCACCCTCACAGTTTTCCAAAGCATATTCTATTCCTGAATCGATTGAAATTAACGTTTAAATTCGTAACTCTGCAAGTGTTATAAATCTAGCGATCAAATAATCCGCGCTACAAGCGAACCCTCTGTCAGTAAATCCGCGACGAATCCCTGCATTCGTCACACGTTGTGCGGTGCGAGTAGTATCTTCTGTCTCTTTATAACTGAGCGCCCTAATATAACCCACACCGCTCAATAGCAGCGACACGTAGCGGCGTCGACGCGATCGAAAAACACCTTCAAAATTACGTCGAAAATCGTAGCATTGAAAGGAGTCTGCCTTGCAAGACGAAACAGCTGACTTCAAGAGACTCGATCGACTTCGATCGACTAGATCTTGGTTGACTTCAAGCAGTTGACTTGCTTACATAACCTTAAAAATAAAAGGACGCGCAAGTGTGATAACCTAAGAATAAGCATACGTCCCTATATCCTTGTAGCTTGATGTTTCAAAATTGATAATTAAAACATTTTTTATTCAAATTCACGGAATTTGTGTTTAAAACATCAATTTTAAGAAGAAAAAAAATGTACGTCCCTGAATTGCATAGGGCACATAAGAATATTCATACGTCCCTATCGGCTTATAGCCTTACTTGTCCAAAGATGGCAGCGCCCTTCTCGGCTTCACTTCTTTCTACGGAAAGTATACGACTATGCTCAGTCCATGTAGTACATGGTCTAAGGCTAATATGCTGGCCGATATTGGAGATAAGCATATATGTAATACTCCTATATTGCCATCGCTGGCGGAAACTCTGCGAACACTTTACGGTGCAGACAATATCGTTCTGTCTCTCTCTCTGGCTCTTGCAATGCGCAAGTGCGAATGAAAGCAGGAGTGCGCTAGCCAATAACATTTATATATTATTGTTGGTTTGGATATGCGGCCGTGTAGAGAAATGTTAAAGGAAGGAATCGGCTGCGCTTCGGCCAGTGGGTCAAATAAAAATGGACAATTTTTCGTATAACGTTTCGATCCTTATTCGGATCCTCTTCAGATTTATCATTTCTAAAAATACATTCGTTTTTTGTCTTATTTTGTATAATAGTTTGATATGTTTTACATTATGAACTTGAGTGTTGTGTCATGACTGACCTGAATTTGTATGGGTAATTTTCGATCATTCGATGAATCTTGGACAATATACATTATGAATTTATTGTATCAAGACGGGTCGTTTTTTTGTGATCCTTGATGTCTGCGAGAGAGAGGGTTTTGATATTTTAATGTTTAGTTAATGATTTTTGTGAGACAATGTGTACGTGTTATTTACCTATGATTTTCATATTTGATATTTTCCAAGATTCATCTCTGATCAAATTTAACAATATTCATTACATAATGTAATTAAACGGTCAAGATGTTTCGAGAGTTACGCATCGACTGAGTATTGAGGATGAGAGAGGAGCTATTTATGTTGTTGGGGTGGTGCGGTTGAGTATTGAATAGTGGGGGATGATTTTTACGGTTGGGGAAGTTGCCGTTAATTATTTTCGTGCACCGGTTTCGTCATGGTGTCGGTTTTAAACCGGTTTTAAATTTGTAACTGTTGGTTTGGTGATGAGTTTTAAACTGATGGTTGTTAATTTGAAGTTTTTCAGTTATTATTCAGAGTTTTGCTAAATTATTGAATTATATATGTTGCTTAGTTTGTCAATGTCGGTTCTGAAATTGATCGCTTTGGAGTGTGCTTTTATCTGTATCATTTCAAGAATTAATCGCTTTTTTAGCCATTGTTCATTATTTAAAATTTTTACATCATCGAATTTAAAATTGTGTTTTAATTCAATTCCGTGTTTAGCTAACGCTGTATTCTGTGTGTTAGTGTGTTTTAGACTATTTTTGTGTTTCCTATCGGATGTTTCCTTCCTTCAAAAAAACATTGAACTAATCAAAAACACAATGACACAAAACTGCTATCCAATTTCCTTCACAGAAAAGATAAGAAGACAAAGACTGACAATAATTAATGCACAATCAAATACGAGCAACACATTCGACTCCTCTAGATTGATAAATTTTCCATATACTGAAAATATTCACCACCAACTAATCCGTCTCTTTCGACAATTCAATATAACATTAGTTACCAACAACCAACATAATATTCACTCTATCATCGGTTCCACCAAAGACAAAATAGACAAAATCAACAAATCAAACGTAGTTTACCAAATCGATTGTAACGATTGTGATGCATTGTACATAGGACAAACAAAACGATATCTAAAAACAAGAATCAATGAACACAAAAATAGTCTAAAACACACTAACACACAGAATACAGCGTTAGCTAAACACGGAATTGAATTAAAACACAATTTTAAATTCAATGATGTAAAAATTTTAAATAATGAACAATGGCTAAAAAAGCGATTAATTCTTGAAATGATACAGATAAAAGCACACTCCAAAGCGATCAATTTCAGAACCGACATTGACAAACTAAGCAACATATATAATTCAATAATTTAGCAAAACTCTGAATAATAACTGAAAAACTTCAAATTAACAACCATCAGTTTAAAACTCATCACCAAACCAACAGTTACAAATTTAAGGGCTTACATACACTTGTAATTTTCAAACAATCGTTTTTTTTTGTATTTTCTGAATATACATATATTGGAGCATACACACTCAAAATTTTATGTCAATCAGACGAATATTTTCGAAGTTCTAGACACATTTATGAAGGCGCGTTAGGGAGGCGCGTCTCACAGTTTGAAACTTTAAACGCGTTTTTCTCAAAACTATGTTTTCAAAATCGGTGATCAAGATTTCTCGAAAACGGCTGAACCGATCAGTCTCAAATTTTAACACAACCTTTTTAACTAGATTTTTTAGTAATTAATCGAAGATTTTTTTACTCCGATAAATTTTTTCCATTTTATAAACAATTTAAGGCTTAAATTTTCGTTCAAAATCGAGTCTTTTATTTTGAGAAGTCGCCATTTTGTCAAAAATTATTTTTTCGCTAATTCCTTCGATTAAATACTAGATAATGTATTATATTAACGAAATTTATTTGGTTTTTTCATTTCAGATAATCCGGTCCAGAGATATCGTGATCACCGCAAAATTGGTTTTTTTTGCGGAGCTCTAGGAGATCGGCGATAGCAACATTCGCGATGATTATTTTTACAAATAAAAAATATGTTAATATATTATAAGGTTATTATAATATGTACACCAATTTTCAAATTAATAAATTGAATAGTCTGCGCGGAAAAAATTCTTGAAAATCCGTCTTTTTAAAGCCTTCTAACTGTATGTAACCCGTTAAAACCGGTTTAAAACCGACACCATGACGAAACCGGTGCACGAAAATAATTAACGGCAACATCCCCAACCGTAAAAATCATCCCCCACTATTCAATACTCAACCGCACCACCCCAACAACATAAATAGCTCCTCTCTCATCCTCAATACTCAGTCGATGCGTTACTCTCGAAACATCTTGACCGTTTAATTACATTATGTAATGAACATTGTTAAATTTGATCAGAGATGAATCTTGGAAAATATCAAATATGAAAATCATAGGTAAATAACACGTACACATTGTATCACAAAAATCATTAACTAAACATTAAAATATCAAAACCCTCTCTCTCGCAGACATCAAGGATCACAAAAAAACGACCCGTCTTGATACAATAAATTCATAATGTATATTGTCCAAGATTCATCGAATGATCGAAAATTACCCATACAAATTCAGGTCAGTCATGACACAAAACTCAAGTTCATAATGTAAAACATATCAAACTATTATACAAAATAAGACAAAAAACGAATGTATTTTTAGAATTAATAAATCTGAAGAGGATCCGCATAAGGATCGAAACGTTATACGAAAAATTGTCCATTTTTATTTGGACCCACTGGCCGAATCGCAGCCGATTCCTTCCTTTAACATTTATATATTATGTCTACGTAGTGGGTCGCGCGTGCGCAGAATGACCCTGTCTGAGTCTTCTATCTCTCTTTTTTGTGGACCCACCACTTATAGGGAAGCATAGGCTGCTAGCAATATAGGAGTATTACATATATGGAGATGAGAGCACAGTTGAATATTACCCCCGCTTTTCTGTTGCTCGACCTCATCGACGGCGGTGATGTCTTGATGATGGCTTCATGTCGGTAACGGCGGGAACCGCCGTTTGCTCAAGAGATTTTTCGGAAGAATACCAAAAATCATTAAAATCCAATGACAAGTTAACATTTGGCCCTGTTGGTTTCGTTTGAGAGGGACTCAGCCGTGGAGCGAGGTCGTTCCACGTGTGTTATCGAGTCCTTTGTGACGCGTGCGAAAATAGCACGTCACAATATATATAAATAATAAAGAAAATTTGAATCTCGAATGACCACCCTAATATAAATTCAGACCCGAAATAACGACCACCCTAATGTATATCTTAATAAAAATGTATATAATTATTTAAAGCATCAAATCTCGAATGACTACCCAAATGTAAGTTGATACTTGAAATAACGACCACCCTCATATACATTGTATATATAAAAAATACTCGCGATACTCGCACACACACACACACACTCTCTTTTATATATAGAGCAGGGGGGTGACATTAGACCGCTAGAATCGACAATGCTTATTTTAATAGATACATCGCAACGCTTATTTTACGCAAAATTTCGTCACTCGTGGCGCTAGTAGTCACCCGCTGCCGCTGTCAGTGCCAGGGTGGGGGGTCAGTGTTCCCCTCGTTCTCCTCCCGTGCTGTCGCAATGCATTGAAAGCCTTGTGGGTCTCGGGTTATAGAAAAAGAATGCCACTTTTCGGGGTTTAAAAGATATCCCGAATTCCCCGAATTGCAACAGGGTACAATGCACGTTGGCATAATGACCCGTACGACGCGTACAAACAAAAAAACTAGCTCATAACCGTCATAAACTCAAAGCTGCCAGTTGTCAAACGCTCCTGGGCCTCCCTCTCGGGCTTGCGGGCCTCCCTCCCGGACTCCCGGGTCTCACTCCCTGGCCTCCCGGGTGATAACTAGCGCCACGTAGAGGAACGAGAGGAACTAAAAATCTGTTGCAAAAAGTGGGCTACTTTTGCAGTACAGGGATAGATAGAGATGTCACCCCCCTGATATAGAGATAGATAATATATTTAAAGCATCAAATCTCGAATGACCACCCAAATGTAAGTTGATACCTGAAATAACGACCACCCTAATGTACATCATATATATAAGAAAATACTCGACACCCTCGCACACACACATATACTCTTTTTTATATATAGAGATAGAATATACATGCAAGCCTGTGTATAAGCTCAAGACTACGGTTGGCGGGGTGGGGGAGCGCCGTGTTCTCGCATACTCTCATATTTTGCCACACTAATGCAAGGGCTCACTGCAAAAGTCGTATTACACCGCTTACCCTACCAGGACGAACGACAGTAACCAACGTCATTTGTCTTTCATTCCGACAGTAAAATGATGAACTCCGACGGTTGGACTGTCGAGTACCGTCGTTTCACAAGTTACTGTCGGTTACTGCCGTTCGTCCTGGTAGGGTATACATGGGCTAGTACATCTATAGCGATGTGACCGGCGAAATGTTGACGAACTTTTCCGATGTTGAATATTCAGATTAATTCGCTCAATATGATGATGTCTCAGTATCGCGCGGGCGGAAGAAAATGACAATGGTATCAAATGAAAGATAAAATTATTTCTAGATCACTGGACCTCATAGATCTTAAAAAGATGGTCGTGTTTTTTAGTAATATCGGATTGAAATTCAAATCGGGTTCGGCGGGAGGCATATTTGCGTATATAAGAGTGCGCAGCGATCTCGACTGGGATTCTCTCAGTTTTTTTTAATACTTGGCATCGAGACGCTGCCGCGTCTCTTAATATACAGTCAACTCTCATCTATTTTACCGCCAGCTATTTTACATCGCCGGCTATTTTACGAAATCACGACCAGCTATTTTACCGAGGTATCCTTCCCCTATCCCCCACACTATTCTCCTCTTTGTGTTAACTGCCGTGATGTTGCGCTTCGCCGTGAGATGTCGCCACCATTTCTATCAGTGGTGGGGAACCCCTGACACCGTAAAATAAGTGGCGAGCGTCAGTCCCGACCATGTAAAATAGCTGAGAGTTCACTGTACGAAGAAATGTACTGTAATTTTCATTTATAAGCTTCGAAATGTCTAAAATCAACACATTTAAATTTTTTTTAACTTAATAAACAATACATATGTAAACGAAATCGTACATTGAAAATGAAAAAATAGATCTCATAGTTATTTCGCTTAACGCTATGCTCTCAAATATCCATCATTCTACATTGTAAAACGCCCATTCTGTCTTGTAAAATATTATGTAAGAATGGGTTATTAAGAATGGCATATATTGTGTAAGAATGGCCCCTTTTCCCCAAGGTAAGATCATGAGGTTAACCTTCTCCCTTCGGGTCTCTCACATAATTAATAAACCGCCCCTAATGTGTAATGATCGTTATAAAATTTTGGAATTTCACCGTAATTAGAGCGACGCTCTTTATATTGTGAAGAAGAATCTTGAATATACTCGCTTAATTGTCCGGTGCATCTACGATAATCATCGTAAATCGAGGCCTCGTCGCATATTTCTGCATGCATCGTGGATATCATTACCGTTCAATATTTAAGATGAGTATTCGATATTTAAACGATTGACCGAAAAGAGTTGAAAAAAATCGTTATAAAAATAAAAAGTTGGATAGGTTATACCGAGAAATATTTATGATAAAGAAGTAGCAACGTTATTTATGATGATTGCAACAATTATGTGCAGTGATGCTATTATTATTTATCAAATTCAGACATTATAAAAGGTCAATAAAAGATTCTCACCTATTCCAGTAATAATTTAAATATTATTCACCCTTCATTTAAATATACACATTTTACAAGATTTTTCCCTTTTGTTTATTCCCATAGTTTGTTACTAGTACACTCGTTCAATTGGTTTCTTTTTTATTCTTTCGTTTGTTCACTCCATTGTTAGGCGGTAGAGGCGTCTGGACTCAGTTTTTCCTCGCCAAGCTTTTGTGTTTGGTTTGGTAATTAATAAATTAAGCATGCAGAGTTTTTGGCTTGGCTTGTGTGATTTGGTTTTTTTTCAATTTCAAAATTTTAGGATTTTCCTTAAATTTTGAACCTTTTTAAATTTGAATTTTTGGGATTTTTTATACTTGGCGTCCTTTTTTTTTACTTCTCAGAAGTATTTTGTGATTGCTTTCACTTCTTTTTGAAAGTTCTTTCGAAGTATCTTTCCTGATTCAATTTCTTTATATGAATTTTATATAAATTGGTGTTGAAATATTCGTGATTCATGTTGATATTCATAGATATGCTATATATATATATATATATATATATATATATATATATCGGGAGACGCGGCAGCGACTCGACGCCAAGTATTAAAAAAACTGAGAGAATCCCAGTCGAGATCGCCGCGCACTCTTATATACGCGAATATGCCTCCCGACAAACCCGATTTGAATTTGAATCCAATATTACTAAAAAACACGACAACTTTTTCAAGATCTATGAGCAATGGTGGTCTAAACAAAGATTAGTTTTCCATTGATACTATTGTTATGTAGATCCGTCCACATAATGCTGAGGGTGCCTCTCCATACAGCGTAACTTGCGTTCGCGTAACTGGCGTATGCGTAAAATCACTAGCACATTACGCTCGTTTCTGGATCCCAATCCCCATGGCGCGAATTTTTCCGTACATTGCGTAAAGCGTATTTGGCGCAACCAATGGCGGGTCGCATCTCATATAAATTACTATTTGACTAAAAGAATTCCATTGGATGCTGCAAATCGACGTTACGCTAAATACGCGTCATGGGGAGTTGGATCTTCAAATGCGAGAGTGTGTGAAGCGGAATACGTGTACATAAACAATCGGACATCCGACGCATAACCTACATGATGAGCCGACAGCGTCGTAATAACCTAGAAATCCGACTGTCATTAGTTGATAACTCTCATTGGCGTATTGTATATGCTCATCTTGTTTAATGATGAATCGTTTTTCATACCACTAATTGTATCGCATATCAGCTGACATCACGTGCACCGATCATGCATGTGAAAGATTACACTAACACACATACATCCTGCATATTTACGCAGAAAATTGGTTTGAGCGTAAACAACATAGCGGAAAAGCGTAAAAATCTCTGGATCTCTAAATGAGGCACTCTGATTGGTCGGATTATCTTAAGCGTACGCAAGTTACGCTACGCCATACACAAGTTACGCTGTGTGGGGAGGCAGATTGAGATATGATGATATCGAGTGAATTCTTATCCAATTCTATCATCGTGAAAATCCTTCTACAATTCGCGTCATCTGATTGGCTGAAATTCGGTCACGCTTATGCACGGGATGTGAATCTATAGCTATGAGAATCATAGTCGACGACCGATGACGTCATGCACGGCGAAAATATTAAATCTATAGCTATGAGCGTCGTGCACGGCGAATATATATTTTATCTATCCCAGATAGACATGAGCCTACATTACGGCTGCACAGTAACGTCGCGTGTCGCCACTCCGTGTTGTCACAGATGTAGACATCTATTTCCGTTTGTAACTGTTTGGTGTCGTCACGCCGTTCCGTTGTAGTGCGCGTCACAGTTTACGCATAGTCGCTGCACGGCGCAGACGCACTCGTTCATCATCCGGGCAACACAGTGACGACACGTTGTGCACTTTGACATCAATGTGTGATGACACCGTAACGGCACAGTAGCTGCACGGCGAGTATGTGTATCATGGCAGCACGGGGACTACACTCCGTGCACGTCTGCACCCAGATAGAAATGTGACGGCACAGGGACGACACGGTGGCGGCACGGCGTTCCGGCATATCGTGGCGACTCCGTGGCTGCACAGTAAGTGCACGGTGTGCTGCGCTCTCCGTAGGGCCACCGTAGCGGCACAGAGCCGGCCCACTGTGCAGCGCATCATACTATGCCCTTTAAAAATTTATATTGACGTCATCATGTGACGCGGTAGCTACTCGAGAACTTTCATATATGCTCTTCACGTCGCTTATTCGCATGTGAGAAGGATAGCGAGAGAGTCTGTGACACCTTCCGGCGGCTAGTCGAACTACTCCAGGTGCACGGCGTGCCGCCACCGTGTCGCTACAGTGGCGGCTGATAGGAGCACGCCGTGTTGTGTCGGTGTCGCCACGGTGCCGCCCCAACGTCCCTAGGTACGATGGCGAAGTGCACGGCGTATTGTCCACGTGCCGTCATCGTGACGTATTACAGCGTCAATATCGTGCAGCCACTGTGCAGCTATTGTGCCTATACAGCGTGTTTATGCATGATGTGACGGCAGCTATCAGTTACCTACGGAAATAGATGTCAGCATCCGTAACGACACGGCGTGCCGCTGCGTGGCGCCATCGCACCGCTACCGTGCCGTTACGTGCGATGTTTGCTGCACGTTTGTCTATCTGGGTATATTTATAGATAAAACAGTGTGTGTGAGTCTGCGAGTGTGTGCAAGCGCGTGCAAGTGTTGGCGAGTATTTATACGATGTATATTAGAGTGGTCGTTATTTCAGGTATCAACTTACATTAAGGTGGTCATTCGAGATTCGATGCTTTCAATATTTATGTACATATTTATTATGAACCCAGATAGAAAAATGTGTCGTCAAATTGGAGAGTAACAGCACGGTGGCGACACGATGGCAATGCGTTCCAGGCACACCGTGTCGGCACGGTGACCGCTTATATGTCCGAATGTGACGCCATAGTGACGGTTCGTCGTACCTAGGGACGTTGTGGCGGCACCGTAGCGACACGGACACAACACGGTGTGCTCTTATCGGCCGCCAGTGTAGCGGCACGGTGATAGAACGCCGTGCGGGTGCACGGCGTGCTGGTTAGTTCGACTAGTCGCCGGAAGGTGTCGCAGACCCTCTCGCTATCCTCACATGCGATTAAGCGACGCGAAGAGCATATAAGAAAAGTAATCGAGACGCTACCGCGTCCTATAATGAAGTCTCCGCCTTTGTGCATTACGGAGAGGATCAGAATATCGCAGCTGCACAGCGTGTCGCGTCCGTTCCGTTACGGTGGGGCTACACGCTAACTGTGAGCAGCACGGCGTGCAGTTACTGTGCAGCCACGGAGTGTACACGATATGCCGGTACGGTGTACTGCTACCGTGCCGTCACGGTGGTGGTACGCGTTAACCGCCACCGTGCCGTCACGGTGGCGCTACGCCTGCGAACAACACGGCGTGCAGGTACTGTGCAGCCACGGAGTCGCCACGATATGCCAAAACGGCGTGCAGTTACTGTGCGGTTACTGTGCAGCCACATTGTTGCTGCAACAACACAGTACGCTGTACTGCCACCGTGCCATCACATTCGGACATATAAGACGTCACGGTGGCAACACGGCGGACCGGCACGCAACGCTACCGTGACATCTCTGTGCCGTCACATTTCTATCTGGGAAGATTAGGGTGGTCGTTATTTCCATTCTGAATTTATATTAGGGTGGTCATTCGAGATTCGAATTTTCTTTATTATTTATTTATATTGTAAGGGAAATCGGGAATTAAATTAAATAATTAATAAAACCAAGAATTAAATTAAATAATTTAATTAAATGAAATTTTATTCATATTAATCTTAAACAAAACAAATTATTTAATCGGGCGCCAGCTGGTTTTATGGTCCAGCAACCGATCATATCTTACAAACCAAAAATAAGCGCGAATAAAAACAATAATAATGATAATTCTTACAATCTAATATAGCGCAAAAGTACAATGGAATGGTCCAAAAAGAGGGGGGAGGAAGACTCTAAAAATCTATTGTTCTCAACATCGCAAATCATAAATCTCAAATCTCAAATTAATCGCAGGGCTAAATACTCGAGGATTCGCCGACGCTATGACCTCTTAGTTATTACCGCGACTTAAATTATACAACGCACAATACAAAATCTCTAATGATGGAACAGTTTTAAAAAAAGGGGGTGGAAGGAAGAATCTATTTCGCGTACGTCACGCCACCGGGAATACGCAATGCAATAAATCGGGGATATAATTAATGTTGTTACTCACAATACTCAATGTTTCGTCTCGCTTCTCTCGAGTCTTTTCCTCATCGAAATATCACCGTCTCGATCCTTAATTCTACTATTTACAAGGTACGCAAAAATCTTTAAGTAAAAGGCACGTCTACGCTCGCTCGCACGGGGTCTGGGAATGAGGCCAAGATGGCCGCAATCGAGCTCGATGAGCGAATCGATATGTGAGGGGGTATGGGGGGAAGGGAGAGTCGTCTTCTTCGTGTCGCGTTGGTAGGTGAGGGGAATGAGGAGGGGAAAGGGTTTTGTAGTTCTTCTTTTCGCCGCACGGGCCTCAACGCCAAATACGATGTGGTGCTGCTGCCACGTGCCTTTATGTCGAAGCCTCTCGCTCGCCGGCGATCGTCTGTCTCTCTCTCTTTCGAGATGAGAATCTCAGCTGATACTCGCTGAAATATTTCCGAATTTATTCCCGAGGTTCGGTCGCCGTTTTGATCGGGATGTCACCCCGGAAAATGTAGTTTTGGGTCCCGATGTTTCTTCTCAATAATTGTGCTCAATTGGTGGGTGTTTTCCTTGGATAATTGGACTCGTAAAATGTCACAATGTCCTCTGGAAACTTTGATCGCAGATTGCTCGCTGGATGGAGGATTTCTGCTTTTCTCTTTCTTTTTACTATAGTTCGGCGATGCTTAAGATTTTATTGGGACAATTTTGGAGGTTAGGATGAGAGAATATTTGCTGTAAAAAGGGTAATGGTTCGCGAAATTTCTCAGGAATAAAAAGGCGTTTTTTCGGTGATCTTAAAATCTAATAATGAAATCAATTAAATCTAACAAAACTGGTACTCTGGTGTAGTGGCTAGCGTGCTCGCCTCTAAACCAGAGCATCGGGAGGTCCTGGGTTCGATTCCCTGTGCCGTAGTTTCATCGAGAAATAAAAATATGGGCGTGACAAGCTCCAGATATATATATGTGGCATATACAAGTACTCGTACGGGTGTGAGTCACATGTATATAGCTGTAGTCCATGTTTACAATTTCCCGACGAAACGTGACGTAGCTCCGGCATCGGAAAGCGAACTCAGGACCGGCTATAGTGACACAGGTTTCCCTGTGTCTATGGAAATTAATTTCCATAGCAAATGCGCTATAGAGGGGGAAGTTGGATGCGGCCGCATGGGGATCTGGTTACTGATCCGGACCAGATCCTCAGGGGGGGACTGGCTACTGACCCGGGCCGACCCTGTAATAGGCGAAAGCCTCGAGACGGGGGGAAATGCACAATAAAAAAAAAAAAATTAAATCTAACAATTTCAGTTTTGTTTCAGGTGTCGTGGTGGATTCCGAGACCGCCGTATATTATTTAGTGACTTTTCGTCTCAATATGTATTTATGTTGCGACAGTGCGGTGAATCTAATATTGTGTCCACCACAGCTTGTTTAGTACCGTGAGAGGAAAAAGTGAATAAAAGACAAGATGTCGACTCGTGTTGTAGAAAAGAGATAACAGATATAGAGCTTTATTACAATGCAGATATATATAGCAATACAGCGCTTGAACCCTTGTGCTCGGTTAAGTGTACAAAAGCAGACTGAGGCGTCTGGCCGATAACGCCAGCGTCTCATACACTCGTGGAAGGGGAAATCGACAATGCTCGAGAACCTTCCATGAGCGTGTTCGTTACACGTTCCCGCCGTTTGCGGTACAAGCACGCCAAATTTACGCAACACTTCCGCCGTTTGCGCGCTTGTTCGCTCTCACACACATTCCTATGCATTCACACTGTTGACTAAAGGCCATTCTTGGCAACGCCTTCGTAAGCATGTCCGCGCGTTGTTGTTTCGAGCTTACATATTTTACTCGAATCACACTACTCTCAGCCAACTCTCGAATATGATGATATCGGACATCGATGTGTTTAGTTCTCTTATGGAACTACGGATTTTTGACCAATTCAATGGCACTTTCATTATCTATGTACATCTCGGTATCTTCTATGCATCCATGTCCGATGTCGCTCAACAGATTTCGCAGCCATATAGCCTCGCTCGCGGCAAACGACGCCGCGACATACTCTGACTCGGTCGTGCTCATTGTGACCATTTCCTGTCGCTGTGACGCCCACGTGACTGCACCGTTTGCCAACATGAACGCGTAGGCGGTTGTCGACCTTTTTGTCTCAATATCACTCGCATAATCGGCGTCAGAAAAACCCCTTAACTCAGGCTCGCTTCCGCCGCTTCTGTACTCTATTCCGAGACCTATCTTACCGACTAGATAAGCAAATATCCTTTTCACAGCCTGCCAGTGACTGCGATTATGATTGTTCAAGAATTTACTGACGTTGCCCACAACAAACGCAATATCTGGCCTTGACACAATCGCTAAAAACATTAATAACCCTACGGCCTCGCGATATGGTACATCTGACAAATTTTCCTCGTGCGTTTCTACCGGAGATAACACGGCGTGGGGGTCCGCCGGTACACTGACTGGTTTTGCGTTACTCATCCGAAACTTCTCGAGTATCTTCGTGACATACGAGCTTTGATGAATAAACACAGACTTTCGCGCCCTGTCACGTTTGATTTGAATCCCTACAAATGTGCTCGCGTCGCCCACTGTAATCTCGAATTTTTTGCGCAACCTATTCGTTATATCACGCAACACATCAACCGATTTACACGCAACAAGCCCGTCATCCACAAATAACGCCAGGTACATTTTCTCGCCCTCGAATTCTCCGTAGAACACGCATTTGTCCGCATCGCACGATTTTAAATTAAAAACTCGCAAAAAATCACAGAACTACTTGTTCCAGCACCGAGGTGCTTGTTTAAGCCCGTAAAACGACTTATTTAACCGACATACCCACTCAGACGCACATCTTCCACTGCCACTTACACTCAATCCCTCCGGTACCTCCATAAAAACCTCCTCTTCGAGATTGCCGTAGAGAAACGCTGTTCTCACGTCGAACTGCATCGTCTCGAGATCTTCTTGTGCAATGACAGCCAGCAGTACACGTAGCGAGTCATACCTGACCACCGGTGAAAACGTCTCTTTGTAGTCGATTCCTTCTCGTTGCTTAAAACCTCGTGCATATAATCGAGCCTTGTATCGATTTACGTGACCTTCTTCGTCTCGGAGGACTCTGAATACCTACTTCGCGTCGATCGTTTTCTTACCGTCTTCTCGCGGAACGACCGTCCAGGAATTATTTTTCTTGTGAGCCACAACTTCTTCGCGAATTGCCTTAGCCCACCTTGTGGAATCTTTTTCTTCGATTGCCTCTTTGTATGTCTCCGGAACTTGAACCTCAACGAAATTCATCTCGTATCCACTGAACCTTGCAGGACTCTTCAACGACGTTCTATCACGAAGTTGACGACGATCGATCAGTTGTCTCTGATGGTCAACTCTCGTTTGACGTGCGGCTCCTGCATTATCGACTGCCTGTTCAGCCGGTACCTCTTGTACGAGTTCTTGTTGCTCGACCGCTTCTTCGTACCTATCGTCGTCTTCTTCTTCCTCCGCGTCGTCCTCACTGTCGTCCGCCGTCGGTACCGTGAATCCCTCTTCTTCCTGTTCGGGGACTGTTGAACTTTCGAATTCCTCTTGAAAAACTACATTTATTGATACCGTAATTTTTCTCGTTTCCGGATGATATATTCGGTAGTTTGTCGAATCGCCTTCGTATCCGACGAACAAACCCTTTTTCGCTCTTGCATCGAACTTCTTTGTGAATTCCTTGGACACATGAACAAACGCCACCGAACCGAACACCTTCGCGTGTCCGAGATTTGGCTTTGTTCCCGTCCAAATTTCCCACGATGTTTTTCCTCCTCGCTTCCCCGAAGATAACACCCTATTCTGTAGATAGACCGCGGTATTCACAGCTTTCGCCCACAGGAAAATTGGCAACTCTTTTGCCTTCAACAACGTACGCGCACACTCGACAATCGTGCGATTATCGCGCTCCGCTTTACCATTTTGTTCGGGTGTGTACGGCGCACTCGTTTCAAATTTTATCCCGCGCGACTGTAGAAATTGCGTCATCCTTTCGTTCACGTATTCTCGCCCGTTATCCGACCTCAGCACTTCCATCGATCTCCCGAACTTATTCGTCACGAGACTCTCGAATTTCTTGAAGTACTCAAAAACGTCAGATTTGTGTTTAATAAAATACACGTGACGGTACCCGGACGCGTCATCGATAAACGTGACAAAGAAACGTGAACCTGACACAGAATTTTCGGACATTGGCCCACACACGTCACTGTGAAAGAACTCACCTGGTTTCGTGCTCACTTTTTTGTCTCTTTCGGTTTTGAACGGTAACCGATGAGCTTTGTCCAACTGACACGCAGTACAGAAAAAGTCTTTGTCCTTCGAGATCTTATTCACTCCTTACACGAGTTGTTTTTCGACCAGTTCGCTCAGCGCGCGCTGATTGAGGTGACCCAGGCGTTCATGGCACACTTTCCAAACTTGTTGCCGACACGTTTGATTCCCCCACCGGGCGCACCTTCTCGACACGAACAAACATACGATAAATCTCATTCGATTGTTTCACACCAATCGCTACGACATTGTCTTCATCTAATACTCGTACAAACTCGTCCTTAAAGTTCACCGCAAAACCCTTTGTAGTGCACGAGCCAACCGAAAACAGGTTTTTCCTCACTGCAGGTACATAGAACACATTCTCAAGTCGCGCCCCTCTCCACACACCATCGACAAGTGTTTCTATCCAAACTGTCCCCTCGCCGGTAACTTCGCACACACCGTCATCGCCTAGTGTTATCGTGGTACCTCTACTCGCCCGAAAGTCGGTAAACCAATCCCGTCGGTACGTTATGTGCTTCGACGCGCCGCTGTCGGTATACCAGATTTCTCGCGGATCTGCCGCGAGCAACCTCCTCCACTGCTCGTCAGACGGCCTGCTGTACCGATCTTTTCGCGCTCGAGAACCTCCTTTGTTCCCTTCAACAGTGGCATACAAAGCGTAGTCCCGTGATGACTCACCTTTGTTTTATTTTCGCGCCGGACATTCCCTCGCGTAATGTCCTTTCTCTTGGCAATTGTAGCACTCATTCTCGTTTTTCTTTTTCTCGCGATGAGCTTTCTTGTCGCCTTTGTTCTGTGAATCTCTTCTGTTCTGTCCGTTATTGCTAGCGACTTTCTTATTGCCGCTGTTTCTCGTTGCCGCCAATGCCGTCGAACCGTCACTGTCCGCGTTTAAACGTATTTCCTCGGTAATTAGACGTTCCTGGAGATGATTTAGCGTTTGTCTCGCAGGATCGACACTATCCCACGCTATTTGTAGCGTCTGAAATTTAGGCGTTAATCCCGCCAAAATCTTTGCCATGATAGTGACGTCTGATATGTTCTCCTCGAGATCCAACAGTTGCCTCGCCATGTTCTGTACCCTAGCGATGTGTTGTGCAACGGTACCGTTCGCATCCATGCTGTACCGGTGAGACGTTTGAGTCAGCCGGAGCCGATTTGTCGCGGAATCCCGCTCGTGAATCGCCGACAATTTGTCCCACATCTCCTTGGCCGTCTCACAGACGAGAAGTCCCTCGAGTTGATCAACCTCAAGTGACGACGAAATAAATACCATCGCCTTCGCGTTGTCCTTGATCCACTGCTTCCTCTCAGCGGCTTCTGCCGCTGTGTTACCCGGCTTGACTCGTACACCCAGCACCACATCATCGATACTATGCGCGACCAAAAGCGCCCTGATTTGGAATTTCCATGCGAGAAAATTCCTTCCGTCGAATCTCGCAATATTTCTCACCGAGACTTCGTCAGGCATTTTTCCAACTGTCCAGAGAACCCGATCTCTTTTTCGCGAACTTTCAATTTGCTAAGATGGCCGAACTTTGACTCGCGACGCGCACCGCGTGGTTTTCTCAACCACGTTTTTCTTTCTACCGTCTCTTATTCTCTCTCTTGGTACCAAACGGACACTGGGCCCATAACCTGTTGCGACAGTGCGGTGAATCTAATATTGTCCACCACAGCTCGTTTAGTACCGTGAGAGGAAAAGGTTAATAAAAGACAAGACGTAGATTCGTGTTGCAGAAAGAGATAACAGATATAGAGCTTTATTACAATGCAGATATATATAGCAATACAGCGCTTGAACCCTTGTGCTCGGTTAAGCGTACAAAAGCAGACTGAGGGTGGCTCCCGACGACGCGTATTTTGCGTATCGCGTAACTTGCGTTGGCCAATCATGTGTCGCCGTAAGCTTTCCGGTCGATAATAGAATGGAATTACGGTTCGCCGATTGGTAGCGCAAGTTACGCGATACGCAAAGTACGCGCCGTCGGGAGCCACCCCGAGGCGTCTGGCTGATAACGCCAGCGTCTCATACGCTTGTGGAAGGGGAAATCGACAACGTTCGAGAACCTTCCATGAGCGTGTTCGTTACACGTTCCCGCCGTTTGCGGTACAAGCACGCCAAATTTACGCAACAATTTATAAGATGTATATTAGAGTGGTCGTTATTTCAGGCCTCAATTAATATTAGGGTGGTTCTTCGAGATTCGATTTCTTTAAGTATTTATATGTATACGTATTTTTGCTTCCTCATAAAGGTAGCTTTGTTTTCGCGAACAATTTTTTTTCGCAATTTTCATGTCAGCATGTTCAAAATGTCCCAAAACGTCGAGAAATCACATTTTGAAAAAATGTCCGGACGTATGTGTGTGTGTGTGTACGCTTTGGGTTTTCCTTAATATGAATATATCTGGAGAACGCTTTGGGTGATCGACTTGAAATTCGGTATACAAGTAGACTACATCTGTCCTTATCTTCAGTGCAAATTTTTTTGAAATTGCAAGATAATTGTCTATTTGGCTGGATTTTATATTTTCTGTAAATTGTTTGTAAGTCATCTAACGTTCGTAATTTTGCAGTTACCACCCTGAAATTTTATGTGCAGATACACTTTATAATAATGATGGTTGGCATTGAATTTGGGAAAAATCGCTCAAGAGGTTCAGTTGTGAGTTCTCTAACTTTTGTAATTTTGCATCTATCGAGCTGAAATTTTTTGTGACGATACATTCAATGATAATAAAAATTATACTCAATTTCATAAAAATCGCGTGAGAGGTCCGGTAAAAAAAAAATTTTACAATTTCAAAAAAAAAATTTAACGCTCCAACATTCGCATTTTTAGAAGTATCAAGCTAAAATTTTTTGCACAAATACACTATATGATAAGAATGGTTAGGGTTGAATTTGGTGAAAAACGCTCAAGATGTGCGTTCGCAAAAAATTTTTGAAATTTTCGAAAAATAATTGTCAACACTAAGTTTCCTAATTTAGCAGCTACCGAGTTCACTTCTTTAGCACCAATACACTGGACGACAAAAACAATTAATAATGTAATTGAACGGAATTGCTTAAAAATCATGCGAACTCGAAATTTGCACATAGCTTCTTCATTTGTTTCCGTTGTTCGTGAAGCTTCCTTCATGAGGAAGCCATGATAATAAACATACATGTCATCAAGATGGTCAATGAGATCCTCATAAAAAAAGGTTGAGGAACGACGGAAAAAAATGAGGAAGCTATGAGCAAATTTGTATTTATATACATATTGATGAAGATATACATTAGGGTGGTCGTTATTTCATGACTCATTGTCAATTTATATTGGGGTGGTCATTCGAGAGTCAAATTTCTTGTATTTTCATATTTATTTACATATATTACATATCCTTCCATATCCTATTTACATATATGTATTTATAAAATGTATATCAGAGTGGTCGTTATTTCAGATCTCAATTAATATTAGGGTGGTCCTTCGAGATTCGATTCCTTTAAATATTTATATGTTTACTCATTATATGATATATATTAGGGTGGCGATTAATCGCGATTCGAATTTTGTTTATATTTATATATGCCCTAGCACATTCGACGACCGAACATACGGTCGAAAATGATCGTTTTGTCGACCGTAATTTTGTGGTCGTCAGAAAAAGCATCGCATTTTGCTTGTTGGTCGTTACGACCAAAAATTATTAGTCGTAACAACCCGTTCCTGGGTCCGTTTGCTGGTCGTTGCGACTGAGAATTATTAGTCGTAACGACCCATTCCGGGGGCCAGGTGGCTGGTCGTTACGACTGAGAATTATTAGTCATAACGACCCATTCCGGGGGCCAGTTGGCTGGTCGTTACGACTGAGAATTATTAGTCGTAACGACCCATTCCGGAGGCCAGTTGGCTGGTCGTTACGACTGAGAATTATTAGTCGTAGCGACCTATTCCGGGGCCCGATTACTGGTCGTTACGAACCGAAATCCTTAGTCGAATTTTTTTTTTCCCAGCGCAAATTAATACAAACATTTGTATAGTTTATTCCGAAATAGCGCCCATGCAATCGGAACTAATAAAATTGTACGCCCGAGATATCCACAATACTTAGGGATATTTGCAAGGGTCAGCTCGACCGAAAGTGCAATGGAAGAGCTTCGCCCTGGAGGAACCGCCTTAATCATCACGGTAACCTCTGCGCTAGGTAAGTACTTGGCTTGGCACGCAGGCTGTCCGGTATATATATTTCGTTTGGGCACAGAGTTTTGAGCGCATGTGACGCGTAGTGGTCGTCGCGACAACTAGCGCTACCTAGCAGATTTGTTGACCAGAATTTTTCGGTCGTAGTCAATGTGGTGGACGCGTCAACTATAGTTGACGCGTCCACTATGCGTCGCATGCGCTCGAAACTATGTGCTCAAACGACATAGGTATATGACGGTGTTATATACCGGGCAGCCAGCGTACCAAGTTAAGTACTTACCTAGCGCAGAGGTTATCGTGATGATTAAGGCGATTCCTCCAGGGCGAAGCTCTTCCATGGCACTTTCGGTCGAGCTGACCCTTGTGAATATGCCTAATGTGGATATCTCGGGCGTACAATTTTATTAGTTCCGATTGCATGGGCGCTATTTTGGAATGAACTATACAAATTTTTGTATTAATTTGCGCTGGGAAAAAAATATTCGACTAAGGATTTCGGGTCGTAACGGCCAGCAAAGGGCCCCGGAATGGGTCGTTACGACTAATAATTCTCAGTCGTAACGACCAGCCAACTGGCCCCCGGAATGGGTCGTTACGACTAATAATTCTCAATCGTAACGACCAGCCAACTGGCCTTCGGAATGGGTCGTTACGACTAATAATTCTCAGTCGTAACGACCCACGAGCGGACTGCGATGATCCTTCATACGACCAAAAAATTGCGGTCGACAAAACGACCACTTTCGACCGGAACTGTTTACGACCCTAAATTTAGGGTCGACGAATCTGCTAGGGTGTAATACATTATATTTATACGATGTATATTAGGGTGGCCGCTATTTCAGGTCTCAACTTATATTGGGGTGGTCATTTGAGATTCGATTTCTTTAAATATTTCATCTATGTATATATACAATCACAAAATACTTTTGAAAAGTAAAAAAAGAACGCCAAGTATTTAAAAAAGTGAAAAAATAGTCAAATATCAAAATAAATAAAAAATTACAATCAATTAATATAAAAGCCAAGTTATATGTTAAAATCCCGAAAATTTAAATTAAAAAACTACAAAAATTTAAAATTCAAAGCCAATTCTACAAATTCGAAATTACAAAAAAAAACTAAATTACACAAGCCAAGCAGAAAACTTGGCATGCTTAAATTATTAATGAGCAAACCAAACGAAAAACTTGGCGAGCAGGGTTAAGAAAAATAAGCCCGGGAGGTGTTGCAGAATTTCCACGAGATAAGGTAGAACATTATTATACCTACTTACCTTTTGATACCACGAGCATCGCGTATTATCACCAGCATATTTTACTGTCAAGTAT
The DNA here is from genome assembly GCA_946863875.1 of Alloplasta piceator. Lineage (NCBI taxonomy): Eukaryota > Metazoa > Arthropoda > Insecta > Hymenoptera > Ichneumonidae > Alloplasta > Alloplasta piceator. The sequence goes on from OX333075.1 coordinate 24,485,115, forward strand.
TTTGCTCATGTGTTACTGACGCATTATGTGTAATGATCGTTATGAAATTTTCGAATTAAATCGTATGTAGAGAGTTGATTTTTATATTGTGAAGAAGAACCTTGAATATTTCTAATATACTCGCTTAACCGTCACGTGCGTCCACGATCGTAAATCCAGGTTTCGTTGCATATTTCTGTGTACATTGTGGGTGTCATCGCCGTTCAATATTTAAGATGTGTATTCGACATTTAAACGATTGACCGTTAAGAAAGGAAAATAAAAGAAAATTCATTATAAAAATGAAATATCGTTACGTTGGTTACACCGAAAAAAATTAGTGATAAAAGAAGTAGCAACGACATTTCTGATTATTGCAACAATTATGTGCAGTGATGTGTTAAAAGATAGGGTTTCCTCCTCCTTTACTTTTTCACTTACACGAACACTTTTAGTGATGATAAAGCGTTTATTCAGGCTCTTGGCCGATATGACAAATAAATGATACAAAGAATATAAATAACGATGAACAATACTGAATTAATTAATTAAACAACTCCAGGCTACCCTCGGCGCGCGCAACAGGTACCTTTTTCAACACACACACAGTCTCAACGCGGTTCGCTCTTCGCTTCTGCGTCTACTCTCAATTCGACGACTTTCTCTTTCTCCACGTCTACTCTCTTCAACGCTCGACGTTCGACTCTCTATCTCAACTGCCGCGGATCTCGCTCGATCCTTATCACGTACTCTCTCTCGATGATGCTTCGTCATCATCGTATGACTTTCGCTGACCAATCATCAATCAATCGATCGATCACGCCATGTCACATGACATCACGCGATCTCTCTCTCTCTCTCTCTTGCGCACTACGCTATACGCTTATTACGAAGCATTTTCGCTATTCGAGCAATATGGTGTCTGTCACCGTGGCACGGCCACCAGCGCCTCTCAAATTACGCGGCAAATACGAAATGCTCTAACAGATGCTAGTGTAATTTATCAAATTCGGACACTACCAAAAGTCAATAAAAGATTCTCAACTATTCCAGAAATAATTAAATAAATAAATAATATATTAAATAATATAAACATTTTATCTCAGTGAACTCTTTTCATAGTTACTTTCTATGTAGTTTACTCGGACGTTATCCCTTTTGTTAATTCGAAGAGTTGGTTACTAGTGCATTTGTTTAATTGTTTACTTTTCTATTCTCTCGTTTTTTTACGTTTCCGTTAATGGGTGGGGGGGCCTGGACGCAGTTTTTCCTCGCCAAGCGTATTAGTTCTTAACCCTGCACACGAAGTTTTTTTTGTTTGATTTGCTCATTAATAATTTAAGCATGCCAAGTTTTCAGCTTGGCTTGTGTAATTTAGTTTTTTTTTTTTGTAATTTCGAATTTGTAGAATTGGCTTTGAATTTTAAATTTTTGTAGTTTTTTAATTTACATTTTTGGGATTTTAACATATAACTTGGCTTTTATATTAATTGATTTTAATTTTTTTTTATATTTTGATATTTGACGATTTTTACACTTTTTTAAACACTTGGCGTTCTTTTTTTACTTTTTAAAAGTATTTTGTGATTGATTTCAGTTCTTTTTAAAACATCGTTCAAAATTGTTTACTCTAATAATCCTCGGATCCCCTAACCTCCGTTAAGGGGCGCGGGGGGGGGGCGCGGTTGAAACCCGACCGAGGCGCGTCTTCAGGTGGCGGATAGAACAACGGCCGGAGACTGAGCGGCTCCCCCCGCTCGGGTAACGGGACGTCTTGCGACGACCGTAACCGCGAGCAGGGAGGGAGCAGCGGAAGGACCCGGTTAACGAGAGCCATAAGGAACCCGGCTGGCCCATAATCCAGCTCTGTGGGACAAAAGCCTCGTCGCGGACCACTTCCCCGAAGCCAAGGTGAGAGCTATCGTGCCGAAGGCTGCATGACACTGGGGTTACAGTGTCCCTAACGATGCGCATGGGGCACCAGGCGACACCTCATGACTATTTAGCCTTGACCCCACATGCAGGCTTTGCGGGGGTGGACCTTTAGTTCCTGACTACTCGTGGGATTCAAATGTACAAATTCAATGAAACCACTGAGTTGCACGCCGACGGTGGGGCCTCTTCGGGGGCACAGCCGTCAGGACAAACGGAGGTGACCGGCGGTACGGGGGACGGAGGCATTGTCGCTGCCGCGGCGGCGACCCAGAGCTCGGCCGACGGTAACTCCGCACCGAGAGCGGGGTTGGCGGGAACGACGGCAGCCGGGCCCACCAATCCCTCAAACATGCCCGAGAGGAAGGCGAGCCGTAGTGGGGCAGCGGAGAGGAGGGCCCACAAGGCCAGAATGGCCACGCGGAGCCCATCCGCCGAGCTGGGCCACCGGAGTCCGCCAACCGAGGGGACTGTGGTGACTGGCGCTAAACGGCCCAGACCCACGGACAAAACCCCACCGGAGCTGGCAAAGGTGGTAAAGAGGGGCAAGCTCTTCCCGCAGCCCACTGGTTACGGTGATGCGGTGACCGCGGATAGGAGGTTGGCCATTGCGCCTGCCAACTATCCGGAAGCCGCTCTGGGCCAGGGGCAGGACGGGATGGTCATTCGGGGAATCCTCGAGGCGCTGCGTGCCATCCCCACGGGGCGGCCAGTTCCGTGCTTCGAGGGGACCTGATGCGACCGTGGTGTCTTGTGGGTGACTTGCTCCGATGAGCCAGCGAAAGTATGGTTAAGGATGATAGTCCCTAGCCTAAAGCCATGGGAGGGCGCCTCTCTCCAAGTTTTGGAGAAGGAGCGCCTCCCCAAGTTAAAGAGGATGACGGCGGTGTTCCCCGGCCCAACCGAGGGGACCGATGTCATCCTCAGTCTTTTGGGCCGCCAGAACCCTGGACTACAGACTCCCTTGTAGAGGGTGTGGGACAGGAAGGTGATACGGGATTCCGTCCACCTGGTTCTGGGGGTCGATTGCCACTCTCTGGAGAGGCTGAGGGAGGGCGGCTTCGCCCCTCACTTCGGACTGGGAAGGGCCCGTTTCTACGACACCCATCACAGAGCCGGGAAGGGGGAGCGGGCTGCCAACCCACAAGTCGCACGGGAGAGACCGGGGCGGGGTGCGATGCAGATGCCGACTGCCCCGGCGATGGTGGGATCGGCTGACGCGGTACCGGGCCCCAGCTCCGGAACCGACCGGGGGTGGGCTCGCTTCCACGAGACCCGCCGCGGCGAGGAAGGAAGCGGCCGACTTCGGAGCCACTGCTGACTCCGAGCGTCCAGGTCGTTGTGGAGCCGAACGTCCAGCCGTTGCCATCTGCAGCGGTGGCGCAGGATAGGGAGGATATGGAAGTCGGGCATGACCTCCAATCTATGTCGGGGGTACAGGGCCCCGGCGCCGAGGGCCTGACAGTTAAACGCGTCGGGACCATGGTGTTCGGGGATCTGCCCATCCGACAGGAAAGGGTCAGAGGCACCGCGAGGACCAGGGGTAGACCACCCAGGATCCGTGCGGTGCAGAGAGAGGGCTTGGCAGGGACTAGGCGGGGGGTCCAGTTGACCCTTGCCGGGGTCCTGGCGGGCTCTCAGGTAGCGCTACGCGTGACCGACGATAAATCGCCGGCCCGAGTGGCTGAAGGAGAGGAGAGAAATCGCTCATGAGGCCCCTCTTCTCCTACGGAGCAAGGCGATGAAAGCGCTGGACAAAGGCGTGGACATCGTCAAATGCTCCCAAAGCAACTTGCAGCACTGCAAAGCAGCCTCGGCTGTCTTAAGCCGGGACCTTGCGGTGCAGCAGACAGACATATCCCTGATACAAGAACCCTGGGTCTACGGTGGGTGTGTAAAAGGGATAGATCGCAACATCGGGTCGTTGATATATGACCCGGAAGAGCCCAGCCCAAGGGCCTGTGTTTTCATTCACAAAAGACACAGTGCCCTAAAGCTGAGCAGGTTCTGCAGTCGAGATCTGCCAGTGGCCTCAGTGATACTGAGGCTAGGGGGGGCACTGACAGACCTCATCGTGTGTTCAGCGTATCTGCCGTACGACTCTGAGGAACTTCCACCGACGAGGGAACTGAGAGTCCTGGTAGACCACTGCAGGAGAGAAGGACTGGACCTGGTGATAGGGTGCGACGCAAACTCGCACCATCTCATTTGGGGCAGTTCCAACGTAAACGAGGGGGGCTCAGCTCTGCTGCAGTACCTCTTAACGACTAACCTGGAGATCCTCAATAGAGGTTCAAGACCTACCTTTGTCACGGCAAAGAGGCAACAGGTCATTGACCTCACGCTGGGGACTTCAAGGGAGGCACAATGGATAGAAAGCTGGCGAGTGGATGCCGAAGATACCCTCTCGGACCATCGCCGGATTCTATTCAACATCAGGGGTGGAGAAGCCCAGCAGAGCACTTCGGCCTACCGGAACCCCAGGACTACCGATTGGAACTCCTACAGGGAGACCTTGAGTAGGAGGCTTGGGGGCACGGGGGGCTGGATGAAGACCCAGAGAAGGATCGAGGAAGGGGTCAACACGTTGACCTCAGCTATCATCCAGAGTTATGAGGCCGCGTGCCCCGTGACGGAGCGCAAAGGCACGAAAAGTTGCATGGTGGGGCAGAGAGCTGAGCAAACTACGCTCTGACTCGCGACGCCTGCCAAATCGAGCCATGAAAACCATGGCGGAAGCGGACTGGGCGATTTATAGGGCCACACAAAGGACTTACAAAAAGCTGGTCAAAGGTTCCAAAAGAAAAGTCTGGGGAAAATTCTGCGGGGAGATGGAGGCCCTGCCTACCGTGGCCCGTCTTCGTAGGGTTTTCACCACAGGCCCACAGACTAAGCTTGGTGGACTCACACTCCCGAATGGGGGTATAGTCGAAAGACACGAGGACATCCTAGCGCACCTGATGGAGGTGCACTTCCCTGGATCCACACTGATCGAGCGAGACCCTACTCGTGAGGTAGGGGAGCCTGCGATCAGACCAGGTGATTGGGCAACTGCCGCCAGAGTGGTTACACCGGATAGGATCCGGTGGGCCTTGACTCGTTCGACGGGTACAAGAGCCCGGGTGCCGATGGGATCTTTCCGGCCTTGCTTCAACAGGGAGGGGAGGACCTAGTCAGGCACCTGAATTACACCTTCAGATCCTGCATGGCACTGAGATATGTGCCTAGGGCCTGGAGAGAGGTCATCATAGTCTTTATCCCTAAGCCGGGTAAAGCTAGCTATGACCAAGCGAAGGCTTTTAGACCTATCAGTCTGACGTCTTTCCTATTGAAAGCAATGGAAAGACTCGTTGATAGATACATAAGGGATGGGGCATTGATGCTAACACCAGTGCACCACTCACAACACGCGTATCAAGCGGGCAAATCCGTTGAGACGGCTCTGCACAGTCTCGTCCATGAGATAGAGCGGACCCTCTACAAAAAGGAGGCTACCTTATGCGTGTTCTTAGATGTTGAAGGGGCGTTCGACAACACCTCTTTCGACGCAATTTGCGGGGCGGCGAGGGAATTCCGCGATCACCGACTGGATACACTTCATGCTGCGGACGCGGACTATAACGGCAAGCCTTAGCGGGACTGCTGTCAGGGCTCGAGTCGGCCGGGGATGCCCGCAAGGGGGGGTAACATCGCCATTGATGTGGCTCCTGGTCATCTACGGACTTCTGCGCAGGCTTGAGGGGCTGAGAGTCGAAGTGGTGGGATTTGCCGACGATGTGTGTATAGTAGTCGGCGGCAATCATGCCGCAGTCATGGCGGGGAAGATGCAAAAGGCACTTAACCTCGTCGAAGAGTGGTGCACATCGCAGTCGTTACGGGTCAACCCGAATAAGACTGAGATGGTACTATTCACACGAAAGAGGCGCTTTAATATAAAGCGCCCGTCAATTTGTCAAACTGAGCTATCGTTCTCCTCTTAGGTTCGCTACCTGGGAGTGACGCTCGATTCCAAGCTCAGCTGGAAGAGCCACATCACAAAGCAGACCTGGAAGGCAACTGGCACATTCTGGGCCTGCAGAAGGATGGTTGGTCAAACGTGGGGGCTAAAACCCAAGATGGGCAGGTGGATTTACACGGCCATCCTGGTTCCCCAGTTAATCTACGCCTCCCTAGTATGGTAGCCTACGCTGCGACGGGCTGGTATTAGGAAGACTTTGGATGGGGTTTACAGACTGGCAGGGCTGGGGATAACTGGTGCGTTGGGCACAACCCCGACCCTGGCTCTGGGTGCCCTGATCGACATCCTGCCTCCGCACATCGCAGCAGAGGCAGGGGCAAGAAACGCGGCAATTCGGCTGCTCTTCAGTGGTAGGTGGACTAGGGCCGCATATGGGCACACCGCGGTTCTCCAAAGGGCGGGAGATCTCGAGAAGATTATCCGGCTCGGGGGGGACTGGTGCCCGCAGGAACACCACTTTTACCACAATTATCAGGTCCTCTTTCCTGACAGGCAGTCATGGACCGAGGAACAGGAGAGGTTACTGTCGCCCGGCGGACCAGTCTGGTATACAGACGGGGCGAAGTCGGAGACAGGTACTGGGGCCGGAGTTTGGAGCGAGGGGCCCAGGACGGAGTTATCCTTCACACTGGGCCACACCGTCTTCGTTCTCCAGGCAGAGCTGTTTGCTATACGGGCCTGTGCCCGTAGTATCCTCAGTAGGGGATATAGCAGCAAACATCTCTACATATGCAGCGACAGTTGTGCTGCGCTCAGACAGCTGCTCGATGTGGTGGTCAGGTCTGAGCTGGCAAGAGACTGTATAAACCTGCTGACTCAAGTGGCTAGAGTCAACAGGGTGAAATTGCTATGGGTACCAGGTCACAGCGGTATCCAGGGCAACGAAAAGGCTCACGAGTTGGCCAGATTCGGCGCTTCGCGGCCCGATATGGCAGACCATGGCCACCGCCCAGGTGTTGCCATGGGACTTGTGAAACAGATAACGGAGAGATGGGCCGCGAACCAGTTCGCGGACTTCTGGGCGCAGGATCCAGAGATGAGGCACACCAAGAAACTCTTCTCTGGGCCCTCAGCAATGCTAGGGACCGTGCTAGCTGAACTAGACCGAACCCAACTCAGGGTGGTCGTGGGACTAGTCACGGGACACTGGCACACAGGCAAGCATCTGGTGCGACTGGGTCTTGCAGAGGAACCAGTCTGTCAAAGATGTAAAGATGGAGACGAGACACCACTCCATCTCATTACGACGTTCAGGGCGTCAGAAATGACGTCCTTGGGGCACCTGTCATCCTTGAATTCAGCCTGAAGAACACAGGGGCGGGCAGGCTTCTCCGCTTTGCGCGCGAGGCCGGCTTGCCTATGGGTCCGGCAGGCCAATAAGCTTGCTCAGCAAAGGGCCCGGGCACAATGGTCCACTAGGACTGAGTGCCCGGACAATTCTCACAAACAAAACAAAACAAAACTAATAATGTATTATGAACAAAATTCTTCGCCGAATGTTTATTTTTTTATTTAGTATCATTAATATATGTAATGACTGAATATAGCATTTGCCTAGCTAGTTATTATTATTTATTTACACTAGTTATTCAAACATGCTGGCGTCCTTTTTTATTCTCTTTCTCTCTCTCTCTCTCTCTGACAACCCGTTATCCATAGAGATTTTTTTAATATCCTAAACAAAAATATATTTATAAAGAATATTATTAACCCATAATTTTTGAAGCAAAACGAAATTGATTTAGATTTCGAAACATCTGCAATTTTAAGACGCTTAACATACAGAAACAAAATTATCGCCATATTATAAATATTACAAACGTAAAAAAAAACAATAATATTTCTGGGACTCTTTTGATAATCTGCGATGTATAATTTCGCAGTTCTATCGGAACAAAACAGAAAATATTTACAAACGATTTTTTTAGTGAAACTTTGTTAGTTTGTTCAAAATTATTATTTTTAAATAGCTGATGAACCATTATGAATTATTCAAAAATTGTAAATGGAAAAGTAGTGAAATTAAAAAATAGTGATGGCATTATGGAATTGGCAAGGTAGTCCTCTACGTCGTACTCTACGTAGAGGATAAAATTCAACAGAGGGGCTATCCGAGGCCTTCAGAAACTCTGGGGAGATGCCATCCAAGGCCTTCGGAAACTCTACGGAGAGGCAATCCGAGGCCTTAGATAGGCTTTCAGAAATTCTACAAAAAGACTGAAGGAGGCCTTTAGAAACTCTACGTAGAGGCTGAAACTCAACAGAGAGGCCGTCCAAGGCCTTCGGAAATTCTACAGAGAGGCTATCCGAGGTCTTCAGAAACTCTATGAAGATGCTATCTGAGGCCTTTAGAAACTCTACGTAGAGGCTGAAACTCAACAGAGAGGCTGTCCGACGCCTTCAGAAACTCTACGGATAGGCTGTTCGAGGTCTTTAGAATCTCTACGTAGAGGCTGAAATTCAATAAAGAGGCTTGTCCGGAGCCTTCAGAAACTCTACGGAGAGGCTGTCCGAGGCCTTCAGAAACTTTACGGAGAGGCAATCCGAGGCCTTCAAAAACTCTACAAAGAGGCTGTCGGAGGCCTTTAGAAACTCTGAGTAGAGGCAGAAACTCAACAGAAAGGTTGTCCAAGGCCTTCAGAACCTCTACGTAGAGACTGAATTTCAATAAAGAGGTTCCCTTCACCTCAAAAAAAGTATAATTTTGTTTATAAGGAACAAAAATGATTTCAGAATGGCAGTATCTTGTTTACAATTAATGGTCTTGAACATACTTTATGTTAGTTCATTTGGAATAATATTCAAAAAAAATGTTCAATTTTGAAAAATAAAAATGAAAATGCATTGAAAATTAGATCATGCAAATTTGAAATTTGCAAGTAGCTTCCTCATTTTTTCCGTAGTTTGTCAAGCCTTCTTTACGAAGACCTCCTTAACCATCTTTATGAGATGTATATTTATCATGTTTTAAAATAATGATTAGAAAAAAAAATAAATGTAGGAAAAATAGCCAAGGGAAGAACAGCCCAATTATCGTGTAATTTTGATCATTTAAGGTTGTTTAGAATCAAATGACGTTTAATGAGAAAATTCCGAAAATTTGGTATGTTTTTCAATGAAGTATTTAAGAGAGCGTGTAAAAATTTCACGACGATTTGGAAGCTCGTTATCGAATAATTGAGATTAACAAATTAAATAAAATAAAATGTAGTCTTATGCAAACTGATATAACTTTGCGATAAGTTTTTTTTTTACCCTTTAATTTTTTAATATCCACAATATACTGAAAGCAACAGAAAGAAAACGAAAATTTCTTAATAACGAGCTTCCTAATCGTCCTGAAATTTTTACACGGCCTCTTGAATACCTCATACAAAAACATACAAAATTTTTAGAATTTTCTCATTGTTCGTTATTTTAATCCTTAAGGAGGTTGAAGTAATGATGATAGAATTCTGAAAATTTGGTATGTTCTTACATGAAGTATTCAGGAGGTCGTGTAAAAATTTCACTACGATTGAGAAGCTATTTATTGAACAATTAACATTCAAAGGTTTCATAGCTCCTAAACAACCTTAATTACATTTAAAAATTAATTTTGTTTTTTCTGGGGGGGCTTCGCCCCCCCAACCCCCCAGGGGGGCTTCGACCCCTCCACCCCCAGAAAGGGCTCTGCCCCTTCACCCCGCCGGGGGGCTGCCGCCCCCCGAACCCCCCGCTCCCGCGTGCCCACACGCACCACCAATCATCGCACAAAAAACATTAATCGTACACACACACACACACACACACACACCCACACTCGACTTTGCCTCGGTGATACACATTACAATTTATCCGTGTTAAGCGCCTGGCTGATGGTGGGGAGAGAGAGACAGACACCCGTGTATAAGCAACTGTGATGCGCGCGGCGCGCGGCGCGCGGCGGCTAGCGGCGCGGCTGATAACGGGGAGAGAGAGAGAGACACCCATGTATAAGCGACTGTCATGCGCGCGGCGCGCGGCGGCTAGCAGCGTGGCTGATGGTGGGGGGAGGGAGTCAACGCGAGAGGAGGAGGTGTTGAAACTATTTGTCGAAAAATGGAGAAAAATTCATGGTAATATTACGATATCTCGAGATTGCCTGCACCGAAAAATCTAAAAATAGGCACAATAGAAAGGAAAAAATAACATTACATTGGTAAAAAGTCTTTAGATTATTGATTCAATGACGCGTTTGTCTGTACGATCGAATTGAAACTCAAATTAACGGTATTTCATGGCATTCTGGAGTATATTAGAGTAGCGGCCGCGTTCACTTTGGTTTTTAAATACTTGGCATCGAGACGCGACCGCGTCTCTAAATATATATATATTCTTTTTTCCAGCAGCACGGGGTCTTTCCCCTTTAGCCAAACCCCTCTCCCCTATCTTCCACTTCTTCCACTTCCACTTCCAATATTCCCCACCTTCTCCTTCCCGCCTCTCCCCCAAGTCGTCCCTGAGTTCGTCTTCCGATGCCGGAGCTACGTCACGCCTCGGCGAGAAATTAAAAACAATAAATATGCACTACTGCATATACATGTGACTCACACCTGTACGAGACTTGTGTATGCAACATATATATATATATATATATATATATATATATATATATATATATATATATATATATCTGGACCTTGTCACGCCCATATTTTCATTTCTCGACGAGACTACGGCACGGGGAATCGAACCCACGACCTCCCAATGCTGTGGTTTAGAGGCAAGTACGCTAGCCACTACTCCAGAGTACCGGTTTCATCTACGTATATTATGATATATATTTAGCGTGGTCGTTATTTCATATCTCATTGTCAATTTATGTTAAGGTGGTCATTTAAGATCGAGTTCGTTGTCTTGTATATATTTTAGAAAGTTGTTTGTTTGTTTGTTTGTTTGTTTGTCCCTAACTCGAACCCCCATACACCCCATATATACAGTACTCGACCATTGAAGTAGGACAGAATGTTTTTTCTCGATTTTGGCGAATTTTTGACCGATTTCAGAAATTCAAAAAAGTACGTTCGGGAAAATTTCATTACTTTTCAAATAAGACTAGTTACAATGCGATCGGTTAAGAATTAGCCGAGTGCGAGGCGATGGAGTCAGGACGTGCGAATCGCGAATTCCGGGACACCCCGGAAAAGGGTAAACGCCATTGTCGAATGGCTTTCCAACTCAGACCATCCGAAAGAGCAGCTCGTGGCAACCAGGAATGAAAAAAATTTTAAATCGGTCAACTCCAGTAGATGATATAGCGCCGGGAAGTTGAAACGGTTTTTCGATGATAACGTTCAAATTTCTTGATCGATTGACCTGAAATTTATCGGGGAGTCGTGTTTCATCATAGCCAACTACCCAGTATAGGTCGTGTTGCAAAAAAAACTTCGGGGATGAGATCCAGGGTTATTCCGAACGCACCGTATCGGTTATTTGCATTTTTCGCAAAGAAAAAGTCTTATCTCAAAAATGTGAATTGGTGCATTGTTGAGGGGAGAATTCAACGAACAAAACGTGTAGTCGTGCAATACCTGAATCGACCTGTGTCACCAGCAAGAAGGCACGGAAGAATAGCATAGGAATGCCGAAATAAAAAAAGATCGAGTCCGGAGTCGCAAGGCGATGCTCAATTGTTTTTGCACTCGCCGGCTGACTAAACGTTTTGTCACTACTGTGGCGAGATGGACCGATTTAAGAATAATGAATATTAGAAAAAAATGTTTTTTAAACTTTTGAAGATTTTATTCGAGACCGTTTGTTTGGCAGTGTGATTTTCGAAATTATTAAGGGGTTATTACCAAAATAAAAATTGAAAAATCAATAACGACCGTATTTGTCGGTATTCAGACTTTTCAAAAGCGTCCACTTCATGATTGCACAATGATTTTCATCATCCTTAATTCGTAATTGCGATTTTCGCAATTATTAAGGGGTTATAGACAAAACGAATATTGAAAAATCAATAACTACCGCGTTTTACCGTATTTAGACTTTTCAAAAGCGTTCACTTTATCATTGCACAATGATTTTCATCATCCTTAATTTGGCATTACGATTTTCGCAATTATTGAGGGGTTATCGATAACACAAGTATTGAAAAATCAATAACTACCGTGTTTATCGGTATTCAGACTTTTCAAAAGCGTCCACTTCATCATTGCACAATGGATTTCATCATCCTTAATTTGGCATTGCGATTTTCGCAATTATTAAGGGGTTATAGGCGAAATAAATATTGAAAAATCTATAAGTACCGTGTTTATCGGTATTCAGACTTTTCAAAAGCGACCACTTTATCATTGCACAATGATTTTCATCATCCGTAATTCAGAATTGCGATTTTCGTAATTATGAAGGGGTTATCTGTAATATACGAACGAAATACGACAACATAAACCATTAGTCGATATTTATTAACAATAGAGAGTACAGATTAAAATATACGATGCGGGCAGTAGGAGCGTTACTGACGGAATGCGCAAGATGACCAACGACACGGAAAAGCCGGGACCGACGCGCGCTGAGAGCTCGTAAGATCATGCGCAGAGCCTAGTGTGTTTATACGCTAGATTCACAGACATTACATGATCGACGAAATAAATATTGAAAAATCAGTAACTCCCAGGGATTGCGAGCGAATCGCGAGCGAGCCGAAGAACAGGTAAAATCTCCGATCCTTGCGAGTTTTACTCGTTCAGTGAGCATGCTCGTACCGAGCACGTAGCTATATAACTCGTTGGCGAGTTAATACCCCCGCGATATAACTCTTCGAAAGAACGGCACACGAAACTCGGGAGACGATCCCCTCCTCGAACGAGCGCCGAGTCGGAAGGATCGGGCAGTTTGAATCGTTCAACGATTGAATCCCGGCGCTCTCGACAGGTAAAAGTTTTTCAAGGATCGGATCCCCACGATCTCGACGGAGTATAACTCCTCGAGGAGCAAAACCGCTCGCCAAGCGAAAGGGTTTCGATCTTTACCTGAGTTTGGCTCTCCGCACGGTCATCGCTACTATGCATATACCTATATAGATGAAAACGGAGCGCACAGGCATAAACGGGCGTACATATATATACGTTACTGAAAAAAATTGAGAGATCAACATATTTTCCAATTTTTAGTGGTTTTTAACAATGCCGTATCTCAGTGAAAAATTGTCCAATCGAGGTCTTGAAAAAGTATTTTGAAGCTTCAAGTTTCTAGTTTTAAGATCTTTCAGCCAAAAAAATTTCGAAGCTATAGGTTTTATGCAATCTTGAGAAATCTGAAATAGTAAGACAAACCAATCTTTTTTTTTGTGCAGTTACTTGGAAAAATTGTTTCCAGCTAAACTATTACATGAACTGAATAGCTTGTTTATTTAACTTCAATTTGCTTTTTGTTGAGTCCTCGCTGTGACCATTTTTCGCTGAGATATTGGACTTTTAATGAAAGAAGATCCTTTTGTATTCAACCATTGATATCTCAGCAACCAATGATCGCACATCAATCAGAAGGAGCGTCTCACAAACTTAAAATAATGCTCTGAAAAATTGTCAATAGTTTTTTGAAAAAAAACAATTTTCCCATTCTTGCCATGAATTTGAAAGAACAGGAGAAAAAAGGCTATTTATTGTTTTTTTTTTGGAAATTAAAGGCAAAATTAAAAATATTGATAAAACGACTAATGTTAAGCGTAACTTTTACAGCTCAACATACCCACAAAGACACTGTAAAGTTTCAATTTGATCTATCGAATGTTTTTTTTTGTTTCAAGTTTCGAGCAATCGAATTTTTGAAAAAAATTGAAGAATCATGTTTATTGCCCCTGAACACTTCGTTATCACCATTAAAATGAGAAAATGTTTTTTTGAGCTTTTTTCACATTTTTATCGCAAACAACGTTTAAATTTATAAAAGAAAATAAAATTTAAAAATTTTTGGAAAATTTGTTTGAAAATGTTTAGAAATTTTTGAAGAAACTCACTCCTTTGAAAATTGTTCAAAGGTAAAATTAAATTTAGAATAAATTTTCCTTTTATTTTTAGTTTCCGGAAAAATGTTAAAGCTTATTACTAAATATCGTGAAATCTTTCTTAAAAAAAACGTTCAAATTGCATTATCATAAATAACCTAATTTTTAAAGAAATGGCCAACAGTAGTTAACACATATTCACAGTCTAATATACATATATATTAGACCGTGAATAACTTTTGAAGGAGAGTGTTTATCGAAAAATCATGAGAAACGTTTTCTGTAGAGCATTCAATTCCCTACAAGAACATGCATCGCTCGTTTTGGTGGACTTGAAGCCGAGGTGAAAAATTTCAAAGGTTGACTTTTTTTTTCTGTGTCATTTAAATATAAAAAATAAATTTGCGACGAGAGACCTCTAAATATTAATATTCAGAGCTCTGCTTTAAACAGGAATCTTTTTTTACTTCCCTGAAGGTAATTAATTGGAGATTGCGAATTAAAAAAATAGTCTCATTTTTTAAAAGCGTAGTAACGATGACCATACGGAGAGCAAAATTCTGATAAGGATCGAAACGTCTCGCCTCGTGAGAGGTTTTGATCCTCAGACTTAGTATACCTATATATATCTCTGTCTCGCTCCCTCGCTCTATATCTCTCTCTCTATATCTATATACATATATATCCACGCTTATTCCTGTACACCCCGTGATAATATATATAGGTATAGACATTGTAGCGATGACCGTACGGAGAGCAAAATTCAGGTAAGGATCGAAACCGCCCGACTCTCGACGAGTTTTACTCCTCGAGGAGTTATACTCCATCGAGCCCGTGCGTATTCGATCCTCGATGATCAGCACGTTCAATGAGTTCCGACGAGGGATCCCATTGACTCAGTATATCTATATATATCTCTCTGTATACGTATATATTAGACTGATTCACGAAATTAGATTTTTTTTTTTTATATCTCCGATTAAATACTTTCGGGGAAGTGAAGAAGATGCCTGTTGAAAGCAGAGCTCCGAATGTTGATATATTTAGAAGTCTCTCGTCGTTAATTTAAATTTTAGATTTAAATGACACAGGAAAAAAAATTCAAACTTTGAAATTTTTTACCTCGACTTTGTGTGAACTACTGTTGGTCATTTCTTTAAAAATTAGGTTATTTACGATAATGGAATTCAAACTCTTTTTTCAAGAAAGATTTCACAATGTTTAGTAATAAATTTTAACATTTTTCCGGAAACTAAAAAAAAGGGAAATGTCCTCTAAATTTAATTTTAACTTTGCATAACTTTCGAAGGAGTGAGTTTTTCAAAAAAATCTTGGGAGACCTTTTTTGTAAAGCGTTCCATTCCCTATAAGAATATGTATCGCAGATTTTGGTACAAGGACGTGAAGTCGAGGTATGACATTTCAAAGTATAAACATTTTTTTTCCTGTATTATTTAAATGGAAATTCTGGATGAGAGATCTCAAAATATTAATATTGAGATCGCTGCTTATATATGTATATATACGCCCGTTCATTCCTGTACGCCCCGTGTTAATGTATATAGGTATAGGTATAGTAATGATGACCATACGGAGAGCAAAATTCAGGTAAGGATCGAAACGTCTCACCTCGTGAGAGGTTTCGATCCTCAGGCTTAGTATACCTATATATATCTCTGTCTCGTTCCCTCGCTCTATATCTCTCTCTCTCTCTATATCTATATACATATATATCCACGCCTCTTCATGTACACCCCGTGATAATATATATAGGTATAGACATTGTAGCGATGACTGTGCGGTTGCCGGAACTCTACCAACTGTCCCAGATCATCCTTGGGGCACCAGCAACCCAAGTGAGCGTCGAACGGCTGTTCTCTGGCTTGAGGTACATCTGCTCAACGTTAAGAGGTAGAATTAGCGAAAGAAATGTTAATAATGTGCTCCGTGTTAGAAGTAACTATAAGGAATTTTGTGCGGACGTTGAAACGAAGAATAAAAAAAGGCGTAAAGATTCCATCAATGTAGAATTAAGCGATGATTGTAATACTTGAAATTCCCGCTGGCTTTCAAGAATAATTAGTGGAAATATTGCGAAATTAGATGAAAAATTTGTAACAAATGAAATACATAAAATAAATTAATAAAAAAATTGCAAAAGAAATGGAAAACCTGTTTTGCGCGTTGTTTCATAATTATTCCATTTGGATAACACGGGAAAACGTTTTTTTGAACATTGAAAATTTTTTCCCCGGCTTTAAGTCAGTGTACCAAAATGAGCGATGCATATTCTTGTAGAGAATTGAACGCTCTGAAGAAAACGTTTCTTATGATTTTCCTATAAACTCATTTCTTGGAAAGTTATTCACGGTCTAATATATATGTACATTAGACTGTGAATATATGAGTACTTCTGCTGGTAATTTCTTTAAAAATTAGATAATTTATGTTTATGCAATTCAAACTTTTTATTCAAGAAAGATTTCACGATATTTAATAATAATTTTCAACAATTTTCCGGGAACTAAATAAAAAAGTGAAATTCACTCTAAATTGGAATTTAATTGTGGATAACTTTTGAAGGATTTATTTGAAAAATCTTGAGACCTTTTTCGTAGAGCGTTCCATTCCATAAAAAGAAAGCATCACAAATTTTCGTACATTGACTTAAAGCTGAGGTATAAAATTTCGAAATTTTTTTGGCTGTATTATTTAAGAGGAAAATTGAAATTCAAGATGAGAGACCTCAAAATATTAATATTGAGAGCTCTGCTTATATGTATATATAATATAAGCAGAGCTCATCTTAATATTAATATTCTGAGATCTCTCATCAGGAATTTCCATTTAAATAATACAGAAAAAAAAATGTTTAAACTTCGAAATGACATACCTTGACTTCAAGTCCCTGTACCAAAATCTGTGATACATATCCTTACAGGGAATGGAACGCTTTACAAAAAAGGTCCCCCAAGATTTTTTGAAAACTCATTCCTTCGAAAGTTATGCAAAGTTAAAATTAAATTTTGCGTAAATTTCCCTTTTTTTAGTTTCCGGAAAAAAGTTGAAACTTATTACTAAATATTGTGAAATCTTTCTTGAAAAAAAAGTTTGAATTGCATTATCGTAAATAACCTAATTTTTAAAGAAACGACCAACAGTAGTTCACACGAAGTCGAGGTAAAAAATTTCAAAGTTTGAATTTTTTTTTCCTGTGTCATTTAAATCTAAAATATAAATTCGCTACGAGGGACTTGTAAATATATCAATATTCAGAGCTCTGCTTTCAACAGGCATCTTTTTCACTTCCCCGAAAGTATTTGATCAAAGATTTCAAAAAAAAAAATCTAATTTCGTGAATCAGTCTAATATATACGTATACAGAGAGATATATACATATAGGTATACTGATTCAATTGGAACTTCCGTCGGAACTCATTGAACGGGTCGATCGCCGAGGATCGAATGCGCATGGGCTCGATGGAGTATAACTCCTCGAGGAGCAAAACTCGTCGAGAGTCGAGCGGTTTCGATCCTTACCTGAATTTTGCTCTCCGTACGGTCATCGCTACAATGTCTATACCTATATATATTATCACGGGGTGTACATATGATGGATATATATGTATATAGATATAGAGTTTCGAGATATAACGGTACTCAGACAATTATGAAATTCTCAAAAACTCAAAAAAATGCGATCCCAAAATTTTGAAAAAATGTACACTACCCTTTTTCATATAATTAAATAATTTGACAAAATGTCAATTTTTTAGAGTGGACAACTTTTTGACCGTTCGAAATCGCACGGAATGCATTATATATATATATTATATAAATATATGTGGCATTCCACGGTATTTCGATCAAAATCTTACCTTCATGATTTTGATTTTCCTCTTAATTTTTTATATAAATAAGGACATTAAAAATAAAAAATAATCTAATAAAATATAACAAAATTTTTGGGCTTTGTTCCAAAATGGAGATTTCAAAACTCTATGAGTCAACTTTTTTTTTTAATTTTTTGAATTTGACTCATAGAGTATTGAAATCTCCGTTATGGAACAAAGCCTAAAAAATTTATTATATTTTTTTAGATTATTCCGCATTTTTTCAGATTTCACAAAGTTGTCGCTTTTGTTTAAAAAAAATAAATAAATAAATCTAAAAAACGCGTGGCTGAAAAATTCTGAAAAAATTTGGGAAATTTTTTTGAATATCCTTATTTATATAAAAAGTTTAGAGGAAAATCGAAATCATCAAGGTAAGATTTTGATCGAAATACCGTGGAATGCCACATATACAGTGAATCAAAAAAGTATTCGTACACCGCGTTTTTTGGCAATAACTTCATAGGTATACATGATATCGAATCCAAACCTATTTCGTTTAATACTCCATCAAGTATAGAGATAATCTGCAAATGAAGATTTTTTTCCCAGGAATAATAAAAGAATTATGCAAAAAAAACGAAAATTTTCGGGCAAAAAAAGTATTCGTACATTTACAATTGAGCTGCTAAACCTCGATACTGACTCACGCATGGTCTGAACTCTGCGTAAAATGTAAACAAGTCTTTGTTAAACATTGGCCTTGATGTATTCTATGCGATAGTGGATCTTCAAGCTCTGGACAGACATGACGGCAAAGAAAAGCGAAATATCAATATTCATGCGAGATAGAGTGATTTTTCTTCGGAAATGCGGTGAAAGTCGCCGAAAAATTAGTAAAGAACTAAATCTAAGTTTTGCAACAGTGCAATATATAATAAAAAAATTCGAAACAACAAACAGCACCGAAAATACGCCACGAACCGATCGACCGAGAACGAGAACGTCGGAGTATCGTTAAAGGGGCTACAAAAAAACCGTTCATAAGTGCTTGCAGTTTAGCGAATGATCTCGCGTCAACATCAGAGAAGATCGTCTTCCCCCAGACTATTCGAAACGTTTTGCATTCTGCCAAAATATACGGCAGAACTGCCCGGAAAAAACCATTAATTACTAATACAAATCGAAAAAAACGTTTGGGTTTCGCAAAAACCTACAGAAATAAATCTATTGGACCCGCAGATGTTAAATTTCGATTCATCCGAGAATACGACATGTTTTCAAAATTCTATAGATTTATTTCTGCAGGTTTTTGCGAAACCTAAACGTTTTTCTCGAATTTTATGATCAATCAATGGTTTTTTCCGGGCAGTTCTGCCGTATATTTGGGCAGAATGCAAAACGTTTCGAATAGTCTGGGGACAGACGACCTTCCCTAATATTGACGCGAGATCATTCGCTAAACTGCGAGCACTTGTGAACGGTTTTTTTGTAACCTCTTTAACAATACTCCGACGCTCCCGTTCTCGGTCGACCGGTTCGTGGCTTATTTTCGGTGCTGATTGTTGTTTCGTATTTTTTTATTATATATTGCACGATTGTGAAACTGAGATTTGGTTCTTTACTAATTTTTCGGTAACTTTCACCGCATTTTCGAAGAAAAATCACTCTATCTCACATGGATCTTGATATTTCGCTTTTCTTTGCCGTCATGTCTGTCCAGAGCTTGAAGATCCACTATCGCATAGAATACATCAAGGCCAATGTTTAACAAAGACTTGTTTACATTTTACGCAGAGTTCAGACCATGCGTGAGTCAGTATCGAGGTTTAGCAGCTCAATTGTAAATGTACGAATACTTTTTTTGCCCGAAAATTTTCGTTTTTTTTTGCATAATTCTTTTATTATTCCTGGGAAAAAAATCTTCATTTGCAGATTATCTCTATACTTGATGGAGTATTAAACGAAATAGGTTTGGATTCGGTATCATGTATACCTATGAAGTTATTGCCAAAAAACGCGGTGTACGAATACTTTTTTGACCCACTGTATATTCATAGATATATGTTATTATTTGTTGATCCGGTTTACGAAAGCCCGGCTTGCGTTAGTGCTTACCTATCGACTGTATGTATCATAATTTTTCGTTACATTCATCACTGGTGATAATTGTCAAGCAAAAATGCGAATAAAAGAATAACAGGAAATGATAATTTAGAAAAACAACGAAATTAACGGAAATAAATTACGGCAATTCGCAAACATTAATCATGTTAACAAAAATTTGTATTTCAATACTCCTGTTTCCCAAGAATTTAAAGATGAAAAAATAATTGTCGGCTTAAAATAAAAAAAAAAGATTGTCGCAACGTAATTAACTATTAACGGTTGCATGCACAAAAGAAAATGAAGCGTTCAAAAACAATCGTCATTTCAATAGTAGAATATTTAAAAAAAATACGTTTCCATTGAAAAGATTACATTAATCATAATATGTAATCTATGAGATTTTTGCAGTAACAATTTTTTTAAAGTTCAATGTTTTATTATTTCATGTAAAAATGCCGTTTCAATATTTCATCCAATAGTCAAGATCGTACATATATAATGTAACGCAAAACAAAGAGGGAAACATCCTATGCCCAATGAGATCGGGCCAGGTAAAGATCGAAACCCTTTTGCGTCGCTCAAGGTTTTGATCCTCGGCGAGTTTTACTGGAAGAGTTCTCGGACGTTTCGATCCTCATAGGATCGATCCGACGGACTCGAGACACCCAATAACTCGCGATAGGATGGAAACCTCGTCCGAGAACTATTTACTCGCTCGCGATACGATCCCCAAAAATAAATGTCTCCTCGACTCGCGAGGCGAGGGAAACTACCTGAGTCTCTTTGCGCTCCCTCTCCGATTCGATCGTCCCGGTATACCATAAAGTTCCTCTCGCGATACGAGTTACCCTTCGTATACCTGCAATGTGCTCGCTCAAGGATTAAATCCCCGATCGAGCAAAACGTTTCGCTCGCAACCCCTGGTAACTACCGCGTTTTACGGTATTCAAACTTTTCAAAAGCATTCACTTTATCATTGCACAACGATTTTTATAATCCTTAATTTGGCATTGCGGTTTTCGCAATTATTAAGGGGTTATGGACAACAGAAATATTGAAAAATCGATAACTACCGGATCCTACAATAGTCAGACATTTAAAAGCGTCCACTTTACCATTGCACAATGATTTTTATTGAGGTTAATTGAGGTTTATTGAGGTTTACCATTGCACAATGATTTTTATCATCCTTAATTTTCCAGTGCGATTTTCGCAATCATTAAGGGGTTATCGACAAAATGAATAGTGAAAAATCAATAACTACCGCGTTGTACGGTATTCAGACTTTTCAAAAGCGTCCACTTTATCATTGCACAATGATTTTCATCATCCTTAATTTGACATTGCGATTTTCGCAATTATTAAGGGGTTATCGACGAAATGAATATTGAAAAATCAATAACTACCGTGGTTTACAGTAGTCAGACTTTTTGAAAGCGTCCACTTTACCATTGCACAATGATTTTCATCATCCTTAATTTGGCAGTGCGATTTTCGCAATTATTAAAGGGTTATCGACAAAATAAATAGTGAAAAATAAAAAACTACCGCATTTTACGGTATTTAGACTTTTCAAAAGCGTCCACTTTATCATTGCACAATGATTTTTATAATCCTTAATTTGACATTGCGATTTTAGCAATTACTAAAGGGTTATGGACAAATAAATATTGGAAAATCAATAACTACCGTGTTTAACAGTAGTCAGACTTTTCAAAAGCGTCCACTTTACCATTGCACAAAGATTTTCATCATCCTTAATTCAACAGTGCAATTGTCGCAATTATTAAAGGGTTATCGACAAAATGAATAGTGAAAAATCAATAACTACCGCGTTTTACAGTATTCAGACTTTTCAAAAGCGTCCACTTTATCATTGCACCATTATTTTCATCATCCTTAATTTAAAATTTCAATTTTCGCAATTATTAACAGGTTATGGACAAAATGAATATTGAAAAATCAATAAATACCGCGTTTTACGGTATACAGACTTTTCAAAAGCGTCCACTTTGTCATTGCACAATGATTTTCATCATCCTCAATTTGGCATTGCGATTTTCGCAATTATTAAGGGCTTATGGACAAAAGAAATATTGAAAAATCAATAACTACCGTGGTTAACGGTATTCGGACTTTTCAAAAGCGTCTACTTTGTAATTGCACAATGAGTTCCATCATCCTTGATTTGGCATTGCGACTTTCGCAATTATTAAGGAGTTATCGACAAAAAAAAGATTGAAAAATCAATAACTACCGCGTTTTAGGGTATTCAGACTTTTCAAAAGCGTCCACTTTATCATTGCACAATGATTTTCATCATCCTTAATTCGGAATTGCGATTTTCGCAATTATCAAGGGGTTATGGACAAAATTAATATGGAAAAATCAATAACTACCGTGGTTTACGGTATTCGGACTTTTCAAAAGCGTCCACTTTGTAATTGCACAATGATTTTCATTATCCTCAATTTGGCATTTCGATTTTCGCAATTATTGAGGGGTTATGGACGAAACAAATATTGAAAAATCAACGACCGTGTTTTACAGTATTCAAACTTTTCAAAAGCGTCCACTTTATCATTGCACAATGAGTTCTATTATCCTTAATTTGGCATTGCAATTTTTGCAATTATTAAAGGCTTATCAACAAAATAAATATTGAAAAATATATAACTACCGGGTTTTTTCGGTATTCGGACTTTTCAAAAGCGTCCACTTTATCGTCGCACAATGATTTTCATCATCCTTAATTTGGCATTGGGAGTTTCGCAATTATTAGGGGGTTATCGAGCAAACAACTATTGCAAAATTAATAACTACCGTGTTTATCGGTATTCAGACTTTTCAAAAGCGTCCTCTTTATCATTGCACAATGAGTTCCATCATCCTTGATTTGGCATTGCGATTTTTGCAATTATTAAGGAGTTATTGACAGTATAAATATTGAAAAATCAATAACTACCGCGTTTTAGGGTATTCAGACTTTCCAAAAGCGTCCACTTATCATTGCACAATAATTTTCATCATCCTCAATTTGGCATTGCGATTGTCGCAATTATTAAGGCGTTATGGACAAACGAAATATTGAAAAATCAATAACTACCGTGTTTTGCAATCATCCTTAATTTGTGTTTTCATCATCCTTAATTTGGCAGTGCAATTTTTGCAATCATTAAGGGGTTATCGAGAAAATAAATAGTGAAAAATCAACAACTACCGCGTTTTACGGTATTCAGACTTTTTAAAAGCGTTCACTTTATCATTGCACAATGATTTTTATCATCCTCAATTTGGCATTGCGATTTTCGCAATTATTAAGGGGTTATCGACGAAATGAATATTTAAAAATCAATAACTACCGTGTTTTACAGTAGTCAGACTTTTCAAAAGCGTTCACTTCATCATTGCACAATGATTTTCATCATCCTTAATTTGGCATTGGGATTTTCGCAATTATTAGGGGTTTATTGAGCAACCAACTATTGGAAAATTAATAATTACCGTGTTTATCGGCATTCAGACTTTTCAAAAGCGTCTACTTCATCATTGCACAATGATTTTCGTCATCCTCAATTCGGCATTGCTATTTTCGCAATTATTAAGGGGTTATGGGCCAAATAAATACTGAAAAATCAATAACTACCGCGTTTCACGGTATTCGGACTTTTCAAAACCGTCCACTTTATCACTGCACAATGATTTTCGTTATTCTGAATTCGGCGTTGCGTTTTTCGCAATTATTAAGGGGTTGTGGCCAAAATGAATATTGAAAAATCAATAACTATCGTGTTTATTGGTATTTAGACTTTTTAAAAGCGCCCACTTCATCATTGCACAATGATTTTCATCAACCTTAATTCAGAATTGCGATTTTCGCAATTATTAAGGGGTTATGGACTAAATAAATATTGAAAAATCAATGACTACCGGGTTTTTCGGTATTCGGACCTTTCAAAAGCGTCCACTTTATCGTTGCACAATGATTTTCATCATCCTCAATTTGGCATTGGAATTTCCGCAATTATCAGGGGGCTACCCTAGTGGATGAAGTCACCACTGAATCACGGTGATTTTTTACGGTGACAAAGTGCCCACAAAATCACCGAGATCTTGGTGAATTTAAGGTGATTCCACGGTGATTCTCACGGTGATTGTCACCGTCACAAAATCACCGTGACAATCACCGTGGAATCACGTTGGAATCACCTTAAAATCACCAAGATCTCGGTGATTTTGTGGGCACTTTGTCACCGTAAAAAATCACCGTGATTCAGTGGTTTTTCAGGGTGAAAACATCCTCACCCAATCCGCTAGGGTATCGACAAAACAAATATCGAAAAATCAATAACTGCCGTGTTTATCGGTATTCAGACTTTTCAAAAGCGTCCACTTTATCATTGCACAATGATTTTCGTCATTCTTTATTCGGAATTGTGATTTTCGCAATTATTTAGGGGTTGTGGCCAAAATGAATATTGAAAAATCAATAACTACCGTGGTTTACGATATTCGGACTTTCCAAAAGCGTCCACACTAAAAAGAGCTTACTGCCACAGTCGCCATATTCTTGTGCGCTTCCACATATTTTATAGCCACGGTCTTCCACATAGCTGTACTGTGCACCGAGCCATTTTGTATAGGCTCACGAGCTATATTTCAGTGCGCTGGCGGTGGGCCCTCGCCATACACGCACGATGGTTATACAGCATAGCCATGGTGGATATGCAATATATGCGAATGGAGAGCATATTCTGGTATCTTAGTCAACCGCAGATGTATGCTGGATAACCACCGTATGAGACCCATCATATACATTTATAACCTAAATATTCAATTCAATCACGCGAGAATATTTAGGTTATAAAATACATAAGGTTAGTAGATTCATTTATAACCTAACCATTCAATTTAATCACGCGAGAATATTGAGGTTATAAATTACATTAGGTTATAAACTACATTTATAATCTATAAATATTCAATTCAATCACCCGAGAATAGTTTATAAGGATGAATAATTGAAAAATTTTAAAATATTTTTTGATTATTAATCCTTATCGATTATTCTCGCCTGATTGAATTAAATATAATTCAGGTAATAAATGTATCTCATATCAAATTTGAAAATAATAAAATGCAAATACTATTAATATTAAGGGAAATAATTAACGCATTGATATTATATGCGGAAAAATTTATTTCAAATACGATATAATTTATTTTGCTGTTGACCGAAGAAAGAGATTTTAAGAAATTAAGAATCCACAAAGAGGATTTTGTGGATTCTTAATTTCTTAGAAATTTTTTTCTTCGGTCAATGGCAAAATTTTGAAATACTACTTACATGCAATTTTAATATTTTGCCATTGACCGAATTAAAAAATTTCAAGATATATAGAATTCGCAAGAGGATTTTGTGAAAAATATTTCTTCGAAGGGGAACTTTGAAATACATAAAACTCAAAGTTTCCACTCGAACAACTATTTTTTACAAAATCCTCTTTGTAGATTCTTAATTTCTTGAAATTTCTTTCTTCGGTCAATGGCAAAATATTAAAATTGCATGTAAGTAGTATTTCGTATAAAATTTGTGCTGAAAGCGCGTAAGCGTTCAAGATACGATGGAACTCAGAGGTTGTCAGACTCGTCAGTTGAATGCGCGTGTTCACTGGTATAGCCATGACAGCAGTATAAGAAAACGCTGCCGTGCCAATGTTAATAGCTTGCCAGGGCATTATCATTGTAGCGTTATTGTGAAGTATGATACATGGCATTCGTGGCAGTATGTATAGCTCGATTGGCGAAAACAAGCGAAAAACCGACAGCTATGCAAAATAACGTTACTGACGCAGTAAGCTTTTTTCAGTGCACTTGATCATTGCACAATGATTTTCATGATCCTCAATTTGGCATTGAAATTTTCGCAATAATTGAGGGGTTATCGACAAAAAACATATTAAAAAAACAATAACTACCGTGTTTATCGGTATTCAGACTTTTCAAAAGCGTCTTCTTTATCATTGCACAATGAGTTCCATCATCCTTGATTTGGCATTGCGATTTTTGCAATTATTAAGGAGTTATTGACAAAATAAATATTGAAAAATCAATAACTACTGCGTTTTAGGGTATTCAGACTTTTTAAAAGCATCCACTTTATCATTGCACAATGATTTTCATCATCCTCAATTGGCATTGCGATTATCGCAATTATTAAGGGGTTACGGATAAACGAAATATTGAAAAATCAATAACTACCGTGTTTTGCAATCATCCTTAATTTGTGTTTTTATCATCCTTAATTTGGCAGTGCGATTTTTGCAATCATTAAGGGGTTATCGAGAAAATAAATAGTGAAAAATCAATAACTACCGCGTTTTACGGTATTCAAACTTTTTAAAAGCGTTCACTTTATCATTGCACAATGATTTTCATCATCCTCAATTTGGCATTGCGATTTTCGCAATTATTAAGGGGTTATCGACGAAATGAATATTGAAAAATCAATAACTACCGTGTTATACAGTAGTCAGACTTTTCAAAAGTGTCCACTTCATCATTGCACAATGATTTTCATCATCCTCAATTCGCCATTGTGATTGTCGCAATTATTGAGGGATTATGAGCAAAATAAATACTGAAAAATCAATAACTACCGCGTTTCGCGGTATTCGGACTTTTCAAAACCGTCCACTTCATCACTGTACAATGATTTTTGTTATCCTTAATTCGGAATTGCGATTTTCGCAATTATTTAGGGGTTGTGGCCAAAATAAATATTGAAAAATCAATAACTACCGTGGTTTACGATATTCGGACTTTCCAAAAGCGTCCACTTTATCATTGCACAATGATTTTCATCATCCTC
Source organism: Alloplasta piceator (assembly GCA_946863875.1). Lineage (NCBI taxonomy): Eukaryota > Metazoa > Arthropoda > Insecta > Hymenoptera > Ichneumonidae > Alloplasta > Alloplasta piceator. The sequence continues at coordinate 24,511,832 of OX333075.1, forward strand.
AATTTGACATTGCAATTTTCGCAATAATTGACGGGTTATCGACAAAAAAAATATTAAAAAAACAATAACTACCGTGTTTATCGGTATTCAAACTTTTCAAAAGCGTCTACTTTAATATTGCATCATGAGTTCTATCATCCTTGATTTGGCATTGCGATTTTTGCAATTATTAAGGAGTTATCGACAAAATAAATATTGAAAAATCAATAACTACCGCGTTTTGAGGTATTCAGACTTTTCAAAAGCGTCTACTTTATCATTGCACAATGATTTTCATCATCCCTAATTTGGTATTGCGATTGTCGCAGTTATTAAGGGGTTATGGACAAACGAAATATTGAAAAATCAATAACTACCGTGTTTTGCAATAGTCAGACTTTTTAAAAGCGTCCACTTTCCCAGTGCACAATGATTTTTATCATCTTTAGTTCGGCAGTGCGATTTTCGAAATCATAGAGCGTTCTACCGCGCGTAACTACCGCGTTTTGAGGTATTCAGACTTTGCAAAAGCGTTCATTTTATCATTGCACAATGAGTTCTATTATCCTCAATTTGGCATTGCGATTTTCGCAATTATTAAGGGGTTATCGACGAAATGAATATTGAAAAATCAATAACTACCGTGTTTTACAATAATCAGACTTTTCAAAAGCGTCCACTTCATCATTGCACAACGATTTTTATTATCCTCTATTCGACATTGCGATTTTCGCAATTATTGAGGGGTGATGGGCAAAATAAATACTGAAAAATCAATAACTACTGCGTTTCACGGTATTAGGACTTTTCAAAACCGTCCATTTTATCACTGCACAATGATTTTCGTCATTCGTAATTCGGAGTTGCGATTTTCGCAATTATTAAGAGTTGTGGTCAAAATGAATATTGATAAATCAATAACTACCGTGTTTATTGGTTTATAGACTTTTTAAAAGCGCCCACTCCATCATTGCACAATGATTTTCATCATCCTCAATTCAGAATTGCGATTTTCGCAATTATTAAGGGGTTATGGACAAAACAAACATCGAAAAATCAATAACTACCCTGTTTATCGGTATTCAGACTTTTCAAAAGCGCGCACTTCATCATTGCACAATGATTTTCATTATCCTTAATTTAGCATTGCAAGTTTCGCAATTATTGAGGAGTTATGGGCAAAATAAATACTGAAAAACCAATGACTACTGTGTTTATGGGTATTCAGACATTTCAAAAGCGTCCACTTCATCATTGCACAATGATTTTTGTCATCCCTTATCTGGCATTGCGATTTTCGCCATTATTGAGGGGTTATGGGCAAAATAAATACTGAAAAATCAATGACGACCGTGTTTTTCGGTATTCAGACTTTTTCAGACAGACGGTATTGACAAAACAAATATTGAAAAATCAATAACTACCGTGTTTATCGGTATTCAGACTTTTCAAAAACGTCCACTTTATCATTGCACAATGATTTTCATCATCCTCAATTCAGCATTTCGATTTTCACGATTATTGAGCGGTTATGGGCAAAATAAATACTGAAAAATCAATAACTACCGTGTTTATCGGTATCCAGACTATTTAAAAGCGCCCACTTTATCATTGCACAATGATTTTCACCATCCTTAATATAGAATCGCAATTTTCGATCATTATTAAGGGGTTATCGACGAAATAAATATTAAAAAATCAACAACTAGCGTGTTAATCGGGATTTAGACTTTTCAAAAGCCTCCACTTTATCATTGTCTAATGATTTTCATCATTCGTATTTTTGCATTTCAATTTTTGCAATTATTGAGGGGTTACGACGAAACAAATATTTAAAAATCAATAACTACCGTGTTTATCGGGATTCAGACTTTTCAAGAGCGTCCTTTTTATAATTATTCAATGATTCTCATGATTAATATGCTTGCAAATGTCTGAATCCCGATTAACACGCTAGTTATCGATTTTTCAATATTTATTTCGTCGATGAACGCTTAATAATTGCGAAAATCGCAATGCGAAAATACGGATGATGAAAATCATTGTACAATGATAAAGAGGACGCTTTTGAAAAGTCTGAATACCGTGAACCATGGTAGTTATTGATTTTCCAATATCTATTTTGTCCTTGATGATTGCGAAAATCGCAATGGCAAATTGAGGATGATAAAAATAATTGTGCAATGATTAAGTGGTCGTCCTGGTAGGGTGGACGCTTTTGAAAAGTCTGAATCCCGATAAACACGGTAGATATCGATTTTTCATCATTCATTTCGTCGATAACCCCTCAATAATTGCGACAATCGTAATGTTAAATTGAGGATGATGAAAGACATTGTGCAATGATAAGGACGACACTTTTGAAAAGTCTGAATCCCAATAAACACGGTAGTTATTGATTTTTCAATATTTATTTCTCCGATAACATCTAAATAATTGCGAAAATCGCCATTCTGAATTGAGGATTGTGCAATTCATTGTGCAATGATAAAGTAGGCACTTTTGAAAAGTCTGAATACCGATAAACACGCTAGTTATCCATTTTATAATATTTATTTTGGTCACAACCCCTTAATAATTGCGAAAATCGCAATGTTAAATTAAAGATGATGGAACTCATTGTGCAATGATAAAGTGGATGCTTTTGAAAAGTCTGAATACCGTAAAACACGGTAGTTATTATTTTTTCAATATTTCTTTTGTCCATAACCCCTTAATAATTGCGAAAATCGCAATGTCAAATTAAGCATGATGAAAATCATTGTGCAATGATAAAGTGGATACTATGGAAAAGTCCGTACCCTAGCGAATTCGCACAACCGTCGTTTTGCGGTTGTTGTGGAGTCGTCTTGAGACGACGGTTTTTTGAAGGTTGAACTGAAGCTGCGAGATGAGATAAGAACTGCAAAACGACATCATTTGAACGGCCGCTATTGCACAGAATTGAACCACGACAGAACTTCCAAAGAACCGTCATTGAATGGTCGTGTAACCAAGAAACAACCAACAAGCAGCAACTGACACAATTTTGCAGTTCTCTTTGTAAGTGGTTGTTTTTCGGTTACATAACCAGATATGAACTACGAGTCAACTAGTTGCTTTGTATAGTCACACAACTATCAGAGAACTCAAAAGCAACTATCGTAAATCGATTGATGACGAGATCAGCTTTTTCAGTTGATGCCCGCAATTAAATTATTAAATAAGTTAACAAGTAACTTGATTGTTAACTTAATTTAATAATTTAATCACGGTTTTTCGAATGTTCACCTTTCAGATTATATCAAAATTTAAGTCTTTTGATTCGTTTACGCATTTTGTCCAGCCAATCAGAATGCTCGAATGAAATAAAACATGATTTATTTCCCCGAAGCTCAGAGGGGGTGGTGGCCCGCTTTTCTCTCTATGCACCGGGGCCTTTGTCCACCTACTAACTACGTCACTGACGACCCCGCGATGGGCCCGTAGCGCCACAGCTGCTTGTGGCTAACCTCACTATCTGTCACTATCATGATGTTTGTCTAATAATTTGCCAGTTTTCGGCCGTGCTTTTTGCTTGGGGTCAATTATTCTTGATTTGTGATGTGTGTTTTATAGTGAATATATCCGAAAATTATATACGATCGAAAATGAATATGTTTTCCGAAACTATTCATTGACGATTTCGTTCGCTCAACAAAAATAATTTTTTTGTCGTTACGCGTGGATAGCAGTGGAAGTGAGATTTAGTTTTCACGCGATGATTCTAAAATTGTTGTGAAGTTACGATTGTGAGTACTTGAGGTGATTATGACATTTTTTTTCTTCATTGGTTCATGCATTAAAATATTTTTCAAACATCAAAAAAATTAAATACAGTTAAGAAAAATGGTTTATGTTATGTGAAAAATTTCCCGAAATATTTTTCGTGTTGCAAAAATAATTTAGCAGCTACAGAAAAGACAAAGGAAAAATGTTGCCGCATCAAAAACTTTGCGACGTTTCCCCTGAAACCTGAATTCTTCGAACAGTCTGTTTATGATCCAGAAAAGGCCGCCCAATGGATCGGACTGTTACTAGTCTCATTTTTTTCGCGACAAATTCCCATCGGGGATGAGTGTGGCATATTTTTATTTTAAGCGAATTCAAGTCTGAGGGGGACTTTAATCTGACAAGCAAAACTGTCTCAATAATTATGGAACTGCTCTGTCCTTCTGAAATGGGGGCCTTAAAAAAATGTGCCACTCTCATCTCCAATGGAAATTCATTACGAAGAAAATGAAATTAGTTAGTGTCCGATCCGTTAAACAGTTCACGATAGATCAGACGAAAGATCCAAAGACGGAAGTCTTTTTTGAACCACGCACAGACTGAAAATACTCAAAACTCTGTGTATCAGGGTACCAGTGGACCTTAAGGATTTTTCCTGGAGTTAAAAGAAAGCTTAAGGAGCATAAAGAAATATAACTTAATCGTTACATTTATATGTAAAGCTTGAAAAAAGATCTTGCAGTTTTGAAATTTCAATTTCTCAATAGACTCAGTCCCCTTAAAAATGCAATGGACTTTATGTTTCACCTTATTCATTCTTTCCTGCTTATCTACTCTCAGCATATGATATTTTTTCCCTTCTCACGAAAAGGTCAAAAGCCTAAAACTACATTTCTAAGAATGAACGTTCGAAAAACTTCAAAGATGGTTGTATTCGGGTTTTTAAGAAATCGCTATTAGGTTATGCAACCATGAAATAACCAAAAGGCATTGGTCTTCACGCCGTCGCATTTTATTTGCTTCTTGGTCGTCATTACGTTATACAACCCATCAACAACCGAGTTGTTTTGCGGTTGCAATGGGGTTCGACGACTGTCCGATAACCATACATAACCTACGTTTTGATGTCTTGAAAACCGGTCATGTTTCAGTTGTTTTGTGGTTGCTTTTCGGTTGCTAGGTTGTTTCTTGGTTCATTTCTGTGCAATAATAACCGGTTGCATTTCAGTCATTTGGTGGTTGTGCAAATCCGCTAGGGTATACCTGTTACGTCCTGACGTAACGTCCATAAATGAGATTATTTAACGAAACTTCCACCGAAAACATAATTAAAAACTTGAAGATTTGTGAGAGAAAGGTTTGTCGTTTCCTACGTTATTCCGTTCAATTCAATAATAAAAATTAGAAATTCACATTACCGACTGAAAATCTCAAGGAAAAGGCCATCGGTAAAATCGGGTAGTAAGGAAGGGAAAACCAGGGTCAAAGATCCCTACAGGAAAAGCCATAGGCTCGTCACACCATCTGGTGGGTCAGGCACACTAACGTCGCTTTCCTAACTGACGTACCCTCTACCGGCCTATCGATCCGAGAGATAGATCATTGGATCCGAAAATGCTCTTACCATTGGGAAAAGAAAAGAAAAAGCACATAGTATTTTACTCTGCCGTAAAGCCAACGAGGGGCGCTGATTACACCCTCTCGAAGAACTAGCATACAAGGAAACGTTGCATTCCTCTTCTCATGCACATACGTGTATGTGTATGAGTATATATGCGTATATTCAAAGCAAGAACGAACGGAATGACGCTAAACAACGATGGATTTTCCTATCTCAAACCAATATAGAATTTTGAAACATTAATTAAAATTTATTTGAATAACAACTTTCGGGAGAAATTCGCAATGGAATTAAGGGAAACAAAACGAAATAAATAATTGAAACCAAATAATACTTCAACAAACAGAAGAGACTGAATAATGGTTAACTAAACAAATGAAATAGTTGAAAATGTATCTATAACTCTCTTGATCAAAAATAGGTAATAAAGATTATAATTAAGAACGAGATCCAAAATAAATATTAAGTCAACTTAAAACGATGAGTATTGACAAGGGAGAAGATCATGGCAAAACGGAAAGGAAACCACTAGTCGTTCCGAAGAGGGGGCAATGACCTCACAAGAATACAAGAAGGGAAGCGAGAAAAGATTTTAAAGAGGCCTATGCGTAGGATCACCGTTTCTTGACCTTCTCTCTCTCTCTCACTCATGTTGCAAGGCGCGAAAAACCCCGAACCGTCCTTAAGACCCAATTCTGTACACCTCACAAAACAGGTATCGGGGCACGCGTACATATATATATATATATGCACTAGAATATACACACTGTCATTTATCTATGTGTGAGTAAGAGTAGGAATATACGCGTGGAAATACTCTAGGCTAAAAAAATACTCATTTAAAGTTATTCCTCTCAAATGGGAAAATCGTTGCGCAATGTTAAATAATATTTCGAAGAATTAACAATTTAAAGAAACCTACAATTGCGAAATAGAATTATGCACCGAATTCGGTTAATGCTAAATCCAATAATCAAACTCCGGAAGAAACAAGTTAAAACTTATATTATTTAACTTAAATAACTACAAACTCGAAATATTATTTAACTATGTTAAAATCAAGAAGGAAGTAAAAAGCAAAAACGCCCCGAAGTCCACGAGCAGAAGCAGAGCTCATTTACATAATCCCCTCCTCTCTTTCGACGATCCACGGAGTTTGCGTGGCAAAGCGAGGAGCTCGGCTCTCGTTGCTACCCGGAGACCGTTCGAATGCCTCCCCACTCTCCACCCTCTATTCTAGCCTTACCCTTTTTATCTACCCAATAAATCTCCCGTCTCTCTCTCTCGAAGGAAGAGAGGACGCGAATAAGAGTTGAGTTTTTCCTAGTCATGCGCCGTAGCTCCCTACCTCCCCTTTTTCTCGTGGACTCATACAAGAAGCCTATGCGACCACACCCCAAAGGAAAAAATATAAAAATATAAAAACTAAGAAAACGATGTTTCAATCGCAGGATTAATTTTTAATCATAAATACATGAACACTAACAATTCAAAATCCACAAAAAAATTGTCAACAAAATTATTTATAACAATTTGGATTGTAATTTTAATCTGCAAAAATATCGCACAAATATTCAATTCATTTGGATTTACTATTCTGATGTTCAATTCGAAGACAACAATTTTTTTCATTTAATAATAATTAAACAAACAATAAGATATAAGAAAGGAAGGTAATTTTAACAAACGCGCAACACGATAAATATAAAGGAAAATATAAGAATTCTATCCATGATAAATAAGCAACTAAAAAAATATTTATAATACTAAAATTAAAATTGTTCATAAGAAAGTAATATTATATACAGAATAAGAATATAAGAAGCGTGCGGCATAAGCGTGTACATGTGTGGGGGTACACGTGCCGCGATACAGCCACGCGCACCGCAATACAGCCACGCGCGCCGCGATGCAGCCACACGTATAGGGCCCACCCTGTGATCTACGCTAGCGCCCTCGCTATGACCCCGATTTTTCAAGGGAAGCTCACGAAATAGAAAAGGAAAATGCATTGCATCAGAAAAATGCATCCTCTGTCTTTATCATCAATCCCCACTTTTATCGAACGGGTTAGCCTGGATCACGGGTATATAAAGGCCGGAAAAAGGGCTCTCGGCAGACTTCTTCGACTTTTTTCCGACGTGGAAACTACGAGACCCATCGTACTCATCGAAACCGTTCTTGGGCTGAACTTGTGAAGTTTTTCGACAAAGACGTTCTTGATTCTGGAATTTTCCAAATCAATTCGTTTTTGGACTTAGAATTTCACTCGATTTTCGAAGGAAGATAGTTTTTTTTCGGTTCAGAATTTTAAATCTTGAATTCTGAGTCGAATTGAAATTGCTTCTATTTTGAATTCTCGAAATTTTGAATTGGCCTTTGAATGTTGGAGGAGACGTTGGACCTCGTTTTATTCTATTTCATTTTCCTTTGTCTAGTTATTATTTTCTGTTTAATAATTCTCGTTTATTTTACTTTGACATCCGCAATCCACGAAATATTGGATAACGTATACATCGCGATTATTGTTAAATGAATTGCGAAATTTAAGACTGAATCTTTGTTAACCATTTCTTTCTTTTTACAATAATTTGAATAAAATTTTGGATCTCGAAAATTAAACTCTGTGCATCGACAAATTCTTTGACTTCATCGCCAACCTGCCACGCCCTTGATCTACTGCCGATTCAACTTCACCGTTTCCGTCTGAGTCGCCGGTGCGTCTACAAATGCTGTCACCCTTTCCGTTTGGAGAACGTCTCAGCCAGTAAGTGAAGTTTTATTACAACCTCATCTTTCTCTCGTGAAATTGTGAGGAATAGTTCGGGAAAAATTGAACACAGTGAATATCATAAATTCGGACGGAATTGATCGATTAAATTCAATTAAAAACCCATTAGTTGATTATTTTTGGAGAATCTCTTTTTTTGGAATCTCTATCCAAGTGATCCTAAATTCATATTACCCCTGCGGCGTTGGTAATTTAATTGTCCATAAAAGGCTTTATTTAAAACAATTTCATTAAAATAATTTAAAAGAAGAAGTTTCAACATTATCCAAGTGAATTTTAAATCTAGATTGTTTTTGCGGCATTACTGAGTCAAGTTTCATAAAACTTTAAATAAACCATTTCTTTGAGATAATTTGGAGGAGAAAAATTCATTCGCGTGAAGTTTAACAAAGGCCTTTCGACCCCTCTTCCCTTTCCATTGCTGAAATCGTGTCATTCGAGAATTGGAGATTCGCGACAAAGGAGAAAAAAATATAAAATTCAGGGAAGCGTTAGATAACAAATTGATCAAGTTTGAGACTCTCGCGAACCAGTGACTCATCAATAGTCACAGAATGAAGTTTAATTGAGTTTTCCTTTCGGTATTTCATTAAAAGTTTAAACAATTTAACAAATCCAATTCAAAGAATTTTTCCTCTCCAACGATTAAATTTAAAGTAAGAATCCTACCACTCTCTCTCTACTATTCGTTCAACTTATTCGATTCAGTACGGTTGTGTAAATCTGCAACTTCATCCGGGGATTCGTGTTCTTTACTTTACTCTCCCCCCGTGCGAAAAACTTGGTTGGGACTAGAGTTGCGTCAGGTTGCACGCCCACCAACTATTCGTAGTCCTCCCCTCCGTGCGAAAAACTTGGTTGGGACTAGAGTTGCGTCAGGTTGCACGCTCACCAAGTATTCGTTTACCTCTCCTTACGCAAAGTTTGGTTGGGACAAGGGTTGCGTAAGGTTGCACGCTCACCAAATTTTTGCACTCCTTCGTTTTCCTTGGCGAAAATCTGGTTGGGACTAGGGTTGCGTCAGGTTGCACGCTCACCAGAGATTCACCCTGAATACTCTCCCCTTAAATCCCATGAGAGTCACCCCCCCCGTATCGCGCAAAAAGAAAAGAACACGCAGAGCCGGACGAAGATATCAATTACGTAAACTCGACGCGATATACTCGAATCCGTGGCCAAAAAGATTAAACCCTGTTCAAAGATCTGAATCAAATTATCACGGAGTACGGGCATTGCCTGCAGACACAGAAATAACTAGAGAGACTCCAAAACCCAAAATTATTTCCACTGAAATCCTTAAACATCCGATAACTATTTACAAACTAATTCTAATTGATCTTCCTCCAATCACCCCTTTGTTCAATAAAAGTAACGACAGTGATCCTCGGGGTAAAGCCAATAGTAAATTATATCGAAACCCCAAGTTCAAATCTCAGTAGATACCTTACGCAATTGAAAATTTAACATTGATTCCAAGCCCATTTCCCGAGTAATTTTCCGAAAGGTTAGACTCAAAAACAGGGGCAGATGTGTTCGAGATTGATTCCAGGAGTAGTACCGAAATTTTTCCACGACTAGAGAGTCTCAATCAAATTCAACACATCATACGTCAAAAATTATTAATAGTTCGCGAAAACTCCCATTTTTGACGTAACATACCTCAAAACGCGGTAGTTATTGATTTTTTAATATTCATTTTGTCCATAACCCCTTAATAATTGCGACAATCGCAATGTCAAATTAATGATGATGAAAATCATTGTGCAATGATAAAGTGGACACTTTTGGAAAGTCTGATTATCGTAAAATGCGTTAGTTATTGATTTTTCACTATTCATTCTGTTGATAACCTCTTCGCTAGCAAACAGTGCGACCGCTAAAGCGACCAACAAAGCGACCGGTCGTTTTGTGACAAAAATTTACCGCCGAAGCGACCGGAAAAGCGACCGATCAAATTGTTTCGAGGTTCGGTCGTTTTATGGTTGTAAGACCTGAAAAGTGACTGACGGTTTCGTACATTCCATTGAACAGTCGCTTTTCGGTTTTGCAGCAGAAAATGCGACCGATCAATTTTTTTTTGTTGCTTCCCTACCAGGACGAACGACAGTAACCAACAGTCGTTTGTCTTAAATTCCGACAGTTCCCGGCGGTCCAACCGTCGGAATTCATCACTCAACCGTCGGAATTTAAGACAAACGACGTTGGTTACTGTCGTTCGTCCTGGTAGGGTTCGTTGTTTGTATTTTTAAATCCACAAGCGTCAGTTTAAAAAATGCAAAAATTCAAATACCTGAGCAACAACAAAAATGATCGGTCGTTTTACGGTTTTGCAACCGTAAAAGACCGAACTTTGAAAAAATTTCATTCGTCGCTGTTTCGGTCGCTTCAGCGGCCAATTTTTGTCACAAAGCAACCGGTCGCTTTATTGGTCGCCTTAGCGGTTTTTTTTTCTAGAAAGCGACGGTAGCACTGCTTGCTTGGGTTAATATTTGCGAAAATCGTACTGCCAAATTAAGGATGATGAAATCCATTGTGCAATGGTAAAGTGGACGCTTTTGAAAAGTCTGACTACTGTAAATCACGGTAGTAATTGATTTTTCAATATTTATTTTGTCCATAACCCTTTAATAATTGCGAAAATCGCAATGCCAAATTAAGGACGATAAAAATCATTGTGCAATGATAAAGTGGACGCTTTTGAAAAGTCTGAATACCGTAAAACGCGGTAGTTATCGATTTTTCAATATTTATTTTGGCGATAACCTCTTAATAATTGCGAAAATCGCAATGCCAAATCAAGGACAATGAAAATCATTGTGCAATGGTAAAGTGGACGCTCTTGAAAAGTCTGACTGCCATAAAACACGGTAGCTATCATTTTTCAATATTTATTTTGTCCATAACCCCTTAATAATTGCGAAAATCGCAATGCCAAATTAAGTATGATGAAAATCAATCTGCAATGAAAAGTGGGCGCTTTTGAAAAGTCTGAATACTGATAAATACGGTAGTTATTGATTGATATTTATTTTGTCGATAACCCCTTAATAATATCGAACATCGCAATGCTAAATAAACAGCCTCGAAAAAAAAATTAAAAAGATAAAAATGTTTTTGTTTCCAATATCAAGAGTCGCGATAGCGAATCGAGACAAGTACATTACTTTACCTTACCGACACGAAGAGCTTCCAGCGGACTCTCTATACAGCAAGGATCTTGCTTATACACAGGAGTATATTTATATTAAAAAATAGATTTTCTCGATTATACTTGAAATGTACGGTGTAGAAATTTTTAAAAATGCACGTTTTGTTCGTGATTTTTTCTCTTTCCGTCGACATCCAAATGAATGATACAGGTGTTTGCATATGGAAGATATCGAATTTATATTGTTATTTTCCGAATATTACGACGATCATGGTGTTAAAGTCACTTTATGGTCGTTTAAATAAGCCGCGCAAAATGATTGGCGCTGATGGTAATGTCGTATTGGTGGCGCCACGTGATGGCCACGTATAAAGAAAGTGCCACGTCTTAAGCGCGTAGCGTATTGCGCATACGGTGGATCGCGTGATATGTGGCGTGATCGACCGATTGATCGATGATTGGCTAGCGAAAGTCGTACGATGATGACGAAGCATCATCGAGAGAAAGTACGTGATAAGGATCGAACGAGATCCGCGGCAGTCGATCGTAGAGCGTCCAAGCGAGCGGACGTGGAGAGTAGAGTCGGGCATGTGTTGCCGAAGAGAGACTGTGTGTCTGTGCAGTTGAGATTGGAACTCGATAACGAGTGGTCGAGTCGAGAAGTTGCAGACGCGAAGTGTAGCGTATATACCGGGTGGCGCGCGAGTGGGTATAGCCACGGTCGTACATACAGGTCTTGAAACGACGGTGGTGGGGGATGTTCCGTTAGCGTCCACTTTTTACCTTGGCTTTTCGCCGTAAAAGAGCCGCGCTGCTAGCGGGGTTCTGGTCTGGGCATGCGCCCTGCGCATGCAATCCTAACCTATTTTCTCTATGGAATGACGCAAATCTTCGTCGTCGTGTTAAAATCATCATTTTTTGTCACAAAACGATACTGAGGTTACAAAACTCACAAATCGCACAAAATCACGCACGCAGCCGTTGCCGATTTAAGGTGTGAGGTTATGTTTCCTATAAAGCACCCCTACACTAGCGACTCGTAGTATCGTTACCACGCACTAATTCGTGGACATTAAGGGAACATCCCCCACCACCAAAATTTGGCTTCGTTTCAAGACCTGTATGTACGACCGTGGGTATAGCTTAGAGTTCCTCTAGTCAGAGTTTGGCCACCGGGCTATCAATCGCTGATTGGTGGATCCAGTCGGCCATATGCTTGCGGCAAACGAGGCGGATAAATTTGAAATTAATGTTTCCAATCACCATTAAAGTTTAAAAAAATTCGGTTTTTTTTCGAAATATGTCATTGGACATATTCTTAAAAACAATTGTAGTTATTTGAGACCATTTCGTATAAAAATCATATTCAATCAGCAGAACCTTTTATTTAAAAGTAGGGTGATGAGCCAGCCACATGTATAATGCTATAACCCTCCATTGTGTTGATCGTGTCGAAAGGTATGTTCCAAAAAAGAGATTTTTTTTCATCGATATCACTATGTATTATTGAAATTTTGATAGTTTAAGTATGATTTAGTAATGATTAAAGTTCGAGTATATCTATATATTCTTCTTAAAAGGCAGTTATTTGTAGTTGCTAATGGAAATGAGTTTGTAATTGAAACCTAACCTCCCAATTGCACATTGAAATATTTTATTACACGAAATATAGATGAAAAAATGCCGGGTTGTGCGGCCCCGGATTGTTACAACTCAGGAGCTAAGGGCTTCAAAATGTGTTCTTTTCCGCGCAAAGATCCCGAAAGATGTGCGAGTTGGTTGCGGAATATGGGAAGGCAAAATTGGGCACCCACTCGGCACACTCTTTTATGCCAGGTGAAAAACCAAATGCAATGAAAAGGTTTGATTTCCTACATATAGCACCCTGATATTAATAATGTATTTTCTGTTCTAGGTTCATTTTACGCCAGACGCCTGGGAAAACCATAGAAAAGATGGATTGTTAAAATTAAAAGGGAACGCTATTCCAACTCTGGTAATCTAGGTAAACAAATTCCGTTTTTATATAATATGCATCTACTAAACATAGAGCTTTTTCCAAAGGCCAATGTTGGATTGATGTATACTTCATTAACATCTGAAATATTTTATTAACAATTTTAATAGAAGCGTCAAATAGTGAAGATATCCGTCAAGTAACTCCATCAACTATTGAAAGGAATAGTGAAATGGTAGTTCCAGCCGATCAACCCGAGAATCATGACTCAGACGTAAGCAGCGAAGAATCTACTACTGATAATGAGAAATTATTCATGAGCCAGCTGCGAGAACTTGTGACTAAGAAAGATCTGGACCATTCGAGTTATTTGGAACGCATTGACAAAATTCTCCAATGCTACGCAAAATCTGAACGCCTGCGAAAAATAACCAAGAAAAAACTGCGCAATGCAAAGCGGGAAAATAAACGTCTCAAAAAACAAGTTGTGTATAATAGAAAAATCTCATAAGGCATTAGGATATGTTTTCAACGACGATCAGAAAAAAGTTTTGTGTGGAGAATACAAAAAGATTCCGGTTTGGAGTAACGATACGTTGCAAAAAGCATTCAAGTACAAATTTCTTTGTGGCACTGCTGGGTACGAAGAGGTTGCTCGGGATTTAGCTTTACTATCATTGAGAACTTTAAGAAGGCGTCTTGAAAGCTTGAAATTTGAGAGTGGAATATTGGACGAGTCTATTGAATTTTTACGTACTAAAACGTCTTCATTTAAAAGTGAATTGGACAAACATTGTGCTATTGTTTTGGATGAAATGAATATCACTGCCAGTCAAACATTTGACACATCTACTAATTCGTACCTGGGTCAGGCTACTTTGGGTAACAATTTGGCTGAAACTAACATTGCTACGCATGCGTTAGTTATTATGCTGGCTGGTATCGGTAGTCGATGGAAACAAATAGTTGCGTACTATTTCACGGAGCAGTCAGTGGACGATTCGTTGTTGCATCCTATTATTTGTGATATCATAAAAAAAGTAGAAGATGTAGGATTATTTGTTCATGGCATCACGTCAGACATGGGATCTGTCAATTTAGGGTTATGGAAAGCATTCGATATAAGAGCTTCGAGATATGCTTAAACAATTAATTCGTGCACACACCCACACAGAAATGGTGAAAAACTTTTCTTCTTTCACGACCCAGCTCACGCCTTCATAAATTTGAACCAGGGCTTACTCAGAAACCGGCATATTACTATCAGCGACGAATTTGTAAAAAAATATGAATTACCACCAAACAGAGTCGAAGCATCCCATTTGGAAGACTTATGTACATTCCAAGAAAATTCATTACAGTTTGGTTTGGCACTAGCACCTAAATTAAAATCCAATCTACTGAATCCGAAAAATCATTTTTCAAAAATGAAAGTTGGCAATGCGACGAATGTAATCAATCTCGCAGTTAGCTCTTCTTTGCAATTGCTATCGAAAGACACTAATGATCCGAAATTCATAACAACAGCTTGGTTTCTCAGTTATGTTGCTAAATGGTTCAAGATTATGAGCGCTCGAAATCCTAAAACAGCATTGGGAAAAAAGTGGAAAGAAAAGTACGAAAAAACCATTTCTTTTTTGAAAGAATTTATTGAAAAGATAACTACGATGAAAATTGGTACTGCTGGGCATTGGAAACCGTTCCAAACGGGTACTATTATATCTACCCAATCCATGATTGAAGTGACTGAATATTTATGGGATCATGAAAACTTTCAATTTGTCTTGGGTTCGTGTTTCATGCAAGATTGCGTGGAAAACTTATTTTCTGTAATACGAGCGAAGCATGTTGTACCCAATGCTGTTCAATCTAAAAATGACCTTAAACTCATAATGAAAACTTCTACATGAAAAATGTATCGCAGAGTTCTTACCAAGAAGACGACACACAATTTTTTTCTGAATTTTTGGAGACATTATCCCAGAAAAAACGTGAGAATAAAGAAGCGGAAGACACTATGACTCAGTTAACCCAAAATAAATTCGATTTCGAAGTTTGCATTAAAGATATAAAGTTTAATAACATTACATTGAACTGTTTATATTACGTAGGCGAATATGTTATAACAAAAGTTATGAAAAGACACAAAGTGTGCGATGTGTGCATAAATGCAACAGGTTCAAAAGAGCAAACGGTATTTCCACATACTGAACTAACACAAGCTAGATGCTTCGAGCGTGAATCACATTTAAACTTATTAATTTAAATCTATTTATATAAATTTATTTATTTATACATTTAAATTTATTGTTGAATTGGAAAAAATGTTTCGTGCATACTTTACAAAAATATGTAATTTGTCGATTAATCTAAAAAATTTGTTCATCGAAAAATTTCATACTGTGCAATATTCTATACCGACATGCCATAATTCGAAAGACAAGATTATTCGACAATTTATTAGTTTTCGATTGAAAAAAATGTCAATTACGTGTAAGATTGATCGTCAATTCACTTACGCTAGTAAAAGTGCTGCTATGCATGCATTAATTAAATAAATGTTTTCTTGATTTTGTGTGCATTTTCTTTTTCTTTTTTATATGATTAAACTAATCATTCGCATTTTGTACATATTGCTTTTGATGTAATAATCACATAAATAAACATTTGGTGAACATATTTTGTGTTTTCGCTAAATTTTTTATTTTAATCCATTCTTGCATTCACTAGCATAATTCAATTTTGACCTTTTTTGTCCGGTTTACTTGACACAATAAAGTATACAATAATTCATAAGTAACAAGAAAATTTTTCAGGTAAATACTTCTTTATCCAAACTGCGACCAGAAATGAGGAGCCGTATAGTCAATTGCAACTCTCCACTATGTGAAAACTTCAACTAAACTAGAATATGCTGATTCACCGAAGTGATTTAAACTTGCAGTTTGATTTGTCCATATACTATTAAAATGGAGCAATCACAGTTTAAAATCCGATTTACGTCAAAGAAACGGACGTAATACAAATAGTAATAATGATCTAAATTGTACATGCATCATTTACACTATCACATCGTATTCATTTTATTTGTAAATAACATTCATTATCCAATTTTGTAATTACAATAAGCTAAATAAAATCAGATGGACGTATTTCCAACAATTGTTGTTGTTGAATATCGTGTTCAATTTGAAGGGGAGTGTAAAGATCAACATAGCCTCAAAAAATTTTCAACACATTTTTCTTCGGGAAGACTTAATGGAATTGAAACAAAAAGTGGGGCCGCCTGCGTAGTTAATGTGCACTGATTTCATTGAGTCGTTTTCGATAAATATGTGTTAAAAGTTTTAGCTCAATCTTTCTCGCACTCACGAAAGCAGAAAGGCCGGCAGAGGGGCCACCATGCTCGTTCTATAAATTTTACAGTTTTGAAACTGGCGCGCATCAACTTCCGGCGGTTGCCGGACAATGGCGGCATTGGCCAAACTCTTACTAGAGGAACTCTGTATACCTGAGCCGCAGTGTGCTTGTAGTCCGCCATTTTGAGATACCGCGGACACGAGGCCCGTATATGAGACACGACGGTATCGTGTGCTCCTGTGATATTATTCGGAGTGGTAAATTCGTCGTTATTGGACAGTGTGTAGTCCGTGTCGTATATTTATGTATATTTATGTTATTCACGTATATTCAATCCGTCAGGCCTTCAGCCATCTTAAGTGTGAACTATTCATGCCGCAAAGGATCTAATAAAAATACCGGCACCGTGCTTTCTATCTACGCAACGTGTTGTTATTTATTCCTACAATCTTGAGGAAAATTTGTGTGCCCACCAGGGGGTCCAAGCACAGATGGGAATGAGTGGGGCAAAGTTTCGCAGGGCCCGTCCGCTGGGAGCGCTAGTGTCGCTACCCATAAGCCATGGCATCGATTTTCTTGCTCACTCGTACACACTTACCCAACGAAATTTGCGCCATCTTGGATTATTTCGTGTTGCGCGTCTTCATAGTGAGCATCGGGTGTGTCTATCGTAGTGTTTTTTTGACTGTTTTTTGTTATCTCTTTGCAAATATATTGTGCAGTTTGCAGAAAAGACGAGTGCATCGTATCAGGCGATCGTTTTAATAATCATTTTTTATCTTCACCGAAGCAAGGTAAATATATTTCGTTCTGTCATTAACCTAACCTCTTCTCGTATTTTGACCTAGGTTGAATTCTTAACAGAATATTTGTTAATTTACGCAAATATGTAGTATTGAAAGTCGACTGCACAATTTTTATAAGTATTATGAATCTAAAAAAATCCTTTTTACTCACTATTTGTAACAGCTATGTCGAAGCCCAGATAGAAAAATGTGCCGTCAAATCAGAGAGTAACAGCACGGTGGCGACACGATGGCAATACGTTCCAGGCACACCGTGTCGGTACGGTGACCGCTTATATGTCCGAATGTGACGCCACAGTGACGGTTCGTCGTACCTAGGGACGTTGTGGCGGCACCGTAGCGACACGGACGCAACACGGTGTGCTCTTATCGGCCGCCAGTGTAGCAGCACGGTGATGGCACGCCGTGCGGGTGCACGGCGTGCTGGTTAGTTCGACTAGTCGCCGGCAGGTGTCGCAGACCCTCTCGCTATCCTTACATGCGATTAAGCGACGCGAAGAGCATATAAGAAAAGTAATCGAGACGCTACCGCGTCCTATAATGAAGTCTCCGCCTTTGTACATTACGGAGAGGGTCAGAATATCGCAGCTGCTCAGCGTGTCGCGTCCGTTCCGTTACGGTTGGGCTACACGCTAACTGTGAGCAGCACGGCGTGCAGTTACTGTGCAGCCACGGAGTCTACACGATATGCCGGTACGGTGTACTGCTACCGTGCCGTCACAGTGGCGCTACCGCTGCGAACAACACGGCGTGCAGGTACTGTGCAGCCACGGAGTCGCCACGATATGCCAAAACGGCGTGCAGTTACTGTGCAGTGGTGATTTAGGTATGCGGCCGTAGAGAGACAATAGTGAAGGAAGAATCGGCTGCGATTCGGCCAGTGGGTCCAAATGACAGTGGACAATTTTTTTGGTATAACGTTTCGATCCTAATTCGGATCCTCTTCAGATTTATTATTTCTAAAATTACATTTTTTTTTGTCTCATTTTGTATGATATGTTTTACATTATAGGCTTAAATGTTATGTGTCCTGACTGACCTGAATTTGTACGGGTAATTTTTTTGGTCATTTAATGAATCTTGGATAATATTCATTATGAATTTATTGTATAAAGACGGGTCATTTTTTGTGATCCTTGGTGTCTGTGAGAGGGAGGATTTTGATATTTTATTGCTTAGTTTATGTTTTTTTTTTTTTTTTTTGAGACTTTTGTGTATGTGTTATTTACCTATGAATTTCATGTTTGATAATTTCCAAGATTCATTTGTGATCAAAATTAACAGTTTTCATTACATGGCGATTCGAGAGCTAAGTAGCGACTGAGTATTGAGGCGAGTGAGGAGGTATTTATATTAATGGGGTAGTGTTATTGAGTATTGAAAAGTGGGGTCGGTTTTTCATGGTTGGGGAAGTTTGCCGTTAGTGATTTTTCTTGCCGGACTGGTTATGTTAACCGGTTTTGGATCGGGTTTAAATTGATAACTGTTAGATTTGGTAATGAATTTTCAATTGATGGATGGTAATTTGAGGTTTTCCCGTTATTATTTTGAGTATTATTAAATTATTGAATTATATATGCTGCTTAGTTTGTCGATGTCGGTTCTAAAATTGATTGCTTTGGGGTGTGCTTTAACTTGTATCATTTCCAGAATTAATCGCTTTTTGAGCCATTTTTCATTATTTAAAATTTTAACGTCGTCAAATTCAAAATTGTGTTTTAGTTCTATTCCGTGTTTTGTTAACGCTGTATTTATTGTGTTAGTGTGTTTTAGACTATTTTTGTGTTCGTTGATTCTCGTTTTTAGGTATCTTTTTGTTTGTCCTATGTACAATGCATCACAATCATTACAATCGATTTGGTAAACTACGTTTGATTTATCCATGTTATCTATTTTATCTTTTGTGGAACCGGTGATGGAGTGAATGTTGTGACCAAAAAAATTACCCGTACAAATTCAGGTCAGTCAGGACACATAACATTTAAGCCTATAATGTAAAACATATCATACAAAATAAGACAAAAAAAATGTAATTTTAGAAATAATAAATCTGAAGAGGATCCGAATTAAGATCGAAACGTTATACCAAAAAAATTGTCCACTGTCATTTGGACCCACTGGCCGAATTGCAGCCGATTCTTCCTTCACTATTGTTACTGTGCAGTTACTGTGCAGCCACATTGTTGCTGCAACAACACAGTACGCTGTACTGCCACCGTGCCATCACATTCGGACATATAAGACGTCACGGTGGCGACACGGCGGACCGGCACGCAACGCTACCGTGTCGTCCCTGTGCCGTCACATTTCTATCCGGGAGAAGTGTTACGAAGCGGGATGTTCGTTGAAGGCTCCACGCTTCTTCAAATTCCCAAATCCTATGACTGAATTTGATCGGTTTTCGAAGAAGCTGGCTGCAAGCAGGAATTCTGAGCTGCTAAACGTTTCTTCAGTACAGATAACAAATCGACGTTTGTATTCGGCTTACTTCGAAAAAAAATATATGTTGGCGAAAAAACTTAGCAACACTGCAATTCCGACTCTGTATCTTCCAGGTAATTTTCTGATCTTTGTTTAATACATTAAACTAATATCTTAGACAGTTTTCATTTATGTATAAAACTCACATTCTTATTTAAAGTTACTGCGCCACAGTTGCAGAGTAAATTTTGTAAAACGTTTCTCCATAATAGACAACCTATAATATAACTATCCTTTCGGTGTCGAACATTAAAATGTTAAATACTATATTTGGACCAAAAATATTACTTTTAAAAGGATAGAGGAATTCAGCACAGATTGTTCGTATTATTTGTCTATTTGTCCGTATTATTAAAAGCATTCGACAAGATAACAGCAAAATCATATTTCCACTAATAGACTAATAGACTAATAAATCGATTGATTGAAAAACTGTTCTGAATTCATTTCCAGAAAAACTCGATGCGTGAACATATGCAGACACTATTTTGCACAAAACTACTCTGGACCAGTGTTGGCAATCTGGAAGACGGCACTGATCGTACCAGGGGCGTAAAATTATCGTATCTGACGAAAACCTATCGTACATTTTCAAATAACAAAAAAGCGTTATTTATTAATAAAATAATAAAATTGATTAATAAAATCGATATTATCGTGAACTTATATTGCGCCCAACACGTAATTTTTCGAATTTTATCATTTTTGACTGGGTCACGGTCGTACGTACAGAAATAATATAGTAATACTCCTTAAGGATGTTGAGTCCAAAATTGCAAATGATGAGAAAATTCTGAAAATTTGGTATGTTTTTGGATGAATTATTAAAGGGGTCGTGTAAGAATTTCACGACGATTAGGAAGCTCGTTATCGAACAATTAACATTAACAAATTAAATTTAATTAAATGTAGTCTTATGGAAACTGATATAACTCTGCGATAATTTTTTTTACCTCTCAATTTTTTTAATACTACACGATATTGAAAGCAACGGGAACAAAACGAAGTTTATAGATGAATATTTTTATTTATTTAAAAAATTGTTCTTAACGAAATGTTAATATTTTAATGACGAGCTTCCTAATCGTCGTGAAATTTTTACACGACCTCTTAAATACTTCATACAAAAACATACCAAATTTTCAGAATTTTCTCATCATTTTTCATTTTAACCCTTAAGGAGATTGAAGTAATAATGATAGAATTCTGAAAATTTAGTATGTTTATACATGAAGTATTCAGGAGGTCGTGTAAAAATTTCACGACGATTAAGAAGCTATTTATTGAACATTTAACATTAAAAGATTTCAGAGGGACTCAACATCCTTAATTGATGACTGCGCATGCGCTATCGTCTATTCTTCTCTCACACATGGTGGCACTAGGATGGCACACGATCACAGCGCTCCTGACGGTACTGCTTTCTTATGCTATGCCATACAATAGCGTGTGAAGCCCGCTTAAGAAGAGGCTAAATACCATTTTTATTCAATCCCTACATTATCGACGTATCATCGTCGTCCAGTCTTTCTCCGACAACCGTGGATGAAAATTAATTACATTTCAACAATTAAGAGGGGGATAAATTAATTAACAATTAATTGTCAATTGAGAGGCTAAAATGCGTTACAGCTAATGCCAACGAACTCATTCGAACCCCCTAAATCTTATAGGTTACTCGTCAGAATCCACGGTACTGCCCTCACTTGCACGTCTGTGAACTACATTTCGCCATCTCATTTTTCAATAAAACTACAATTTATCGATATTTCTCTCTTGATGCGCCATCCAAACTTGAGGCGTGTCATTTTGATAAAATAATGTCGAAAACGTCTCGATATTTGTATCGTGGCGTTCTTCATGGAGCCTCACTCTTGGTTTTACCCGAAATGCAGTAAAAGTTTAATAATTTAAGTTTTTCAATTACAGTTTCTTTGTGGTAAATGAATTTGTAATTTTTTTTTTGTTTTTCGCAAAAATTTTAGTGAGGCTCCATTCCTGCCATTGTTCTGATGATGTTGTTAAATTTTTATTCAATTCCATCCATTTGTATAAGAGCAACTTTGGATGGCAATTTCGAGGTGTTAGTGTCGGTATTTAGCCTCCTCTAAAACTTTGATTTTGTTCGAAAAAAAGAAATTCTTGATATTTGAATATTATCGTACATTCGCGTACGATAATGAATCGCTATCGTACATCGTACATTGGTATGAAATTATCGTACATGTACGATAATTATCGTACGGTTGCCAACACTGCTCTGGACCAGGATCCTCAAGCTGGAACACTGAACACGCAAAAACTTTGCAAAGTTATAACTGATCAATTTTATGTGATACGCGAACAGAAAAATAATTGTTACTTTTGTTTTTTGATACAAACGCTCGTTAAATATGTGATGTAAAAAGTGATTGTATGGTTAGAACTTTGCAAAGTTATAACTGCTTAATTTTATGTGGTACGCGAATCAAAACACTATTTTTAAGTTTGTTTTTTATATAAAAGCTTGTTAAATATCTGATGTAAAAACTGATTGTGCGGTTAAAACTTTGCAAAGTTATAACTGATAAATTTTACGTGATACGCGAATAGAAAAAGGATTGTTAATTTTGTATTTTTTTATACAAACGCTCGTTAAATATGTGAGGTAAAAACTGATTGTATGGTTAAAACTTTGCAAAGTTATAACTGATTAATTTTATGTGATACGCGAACAGAAAAAGAATTGTTAATTGTGTTTTTTTATACAAACGCTCGTTAAATATGCGATGTAAAAACTGATTGTATGGTTAAAACTTTGCAAAGTCATAACTGATTAATTTTATGTGATACGCGAATAGAAAAAGATTTGTCGAGTTTGTTTTTTACATAAGAGCTTGTTAAATATGTGATGTAAAAACTGATTGTGCGATTAAAACTTTGGAAAGTTATAACTAATTAATTTCAGGTGATACGCGAATGGAAAAAAATTTGTTCAGTTTGTTTTTTATATAAAAGCTTGTTAAATATCTCGATGTGTAAATATGAATGTTCTAAATATTCATGTATTCAGATTAATATTCATACGAAATGTTTGAAATATATTGCAATACAAATATACTGGCATTTTTATTATATTTTTGTATCCTGGGACATTTAAAATGAAATAATAATGATAATAAATCTGCTTTGGGTCGTGGAGTGGGGGGTAAACCTTTACATATATCTATATATATATGTCATAGGCGTTAGTTCGCGGCCCGTCTACTAGGGGCGCCACCAGCGCAACTTTGCTTCAGCATTTACTATGGTGGCTTGTACCCCCTGGTGCCCACCAGCGAGAGCGTTTTTCGCGAGTAAAAGAAAAACGATTTAACAATGGTTTTTCTCGTTCCTCGATGTTTTGCAGAACGAATTCCCATTGCACGAGCCAATCCCAATCGCTGATACATTTTCTGTGCTCAGTGATTGGCTCATGGTGGGACGATAAAGCAAACCACACAGAAATATATCTTCGCACCATCTAACAGCGGATCAAACGACCAAAATGATGAATGCAGAAACCTACGTACCGACCATCATGTATAACCTAAAAAATAAATATCGATGCAGTTGTCTTCCTAAGCAACTTTATATTTACTGATTGCAGTGTCGATTTTATTTTTTTTGTTTATAAAACGTGCATCGACTTAATATATATATATATATATAATTTAAAAAGATACTTTTAAATTCAACGGTGGTTTGACAACACTCATTGTAAATAGAAATGAGTTGTTTATAAAACGTGCATCGAGTTAATATGTATATATCACATTTGTTTGAATTCATCTGAAATATTTGAGAACCTTTAAAAAAATAAAAATGATATGTGCTCAATAAAAATTCAAAAACCATTTTTACAGTTTGTATAGAAAAAATTGGTATAGTGATTTGTGCAGCCAGAATATAATGATTTATGTGCTTGAAGATTCGAATGTTCCCTTGAACAAAAAAAAAGATAAATTTATTCACTCAACGCAAAATTAAAAGGGTTTGCCAATTCTTAGTGAATAATTCTTCTAAATTATGGAAAGTGGTCTAAGAATTGTTTGCCAAGAACTTCCAGAGACTTTCAATTTCTTATTAATGTAACATGTTCGTCGTTTTTTCGGAAAGATTTATTTAGAATTTATTGTGATCTGTCAAAAAATGTATTTAGAATTCATTATGATCTGTCGAAAAAATTTTATATCATACAGTTTAATACCATACTTGATGCTATTAATATCAATCTTAGTATTTATAATATTTTATTTGCTGCGCACCGGTCATAATTCTATTCATAATGAGGTTTATAACTTTTTTACTCATCGACGAAAGATTTTGTATCCAGAATCCAATTCGTGATGTTAGTTGCAAAAAAGTTGTGAATTTCAATGTTAATACTATTTTGTCCATAGCACAATGAAGAATTTTGTTCGCCACACAATGGATAACCAGGACAACAGTATTTTGATCACTGCGATATATGGACAAAATTCTATTCATAATGAGTCTTATGATTTTTTTATTCAACGTTGGTAGATTTTGTATACAGGATCTAATTTGTGGTGTTAGTTGAAGAAAAAAAGTTATGAACCTCAGTATTAATAGCATTTCGTCCACTACATAATGAAGGAAATTCTATTCATATTGCGGTTTATGATTTTCTTTTCTATCGATGGATGTTTTTGTTTCAAATATAATTTGTGTATTCCATTGGACAAACAAATTATTATAATTACATGAAAATTATATATTTAAATGAAATTGTAAATAATATTATACTATATACATCTTTGTGGATTATTGCGGATGATACTAGCTCCAGAATAAAGGCTGGCCGCGAAACGCCAAAGCTGCATACATAGTTTTTTTTCTTAAAACCAATAAATGATATAGCATGAATTAAGGTCAGGATCAGGTAAGGACTATCGGTTATGAGGTATATGATTTATTATCATTCATGGTAATTGATGAGAAAACCAAGAATGTCAGATTTTATAGCATTTCGTTTGTTGCGCACTGGTAAAAATTTTATCAATAATGAGGTTTATGATTTTTTAGCTCATCGATGGGAGTTTTTGTATCCAAAATATGATTTGCGGAGTTAGGTGAAGAAAAATAATAATGAACCTTAGTATAAATAGCATTTTATTCACTGCACAATGAAGAAAATTCAATCTATATTGAGATTTATGATTCGTTCTCTCATTGATGAATGATTTTGTGTCTAAAATATAATTTTTGCAATCCATTGGACAAGCGAAATTATAAACGAAGTATATAAAAATAATATAATTACATGAAATTATAAATAATATTAAATTATATAATCAAATAGAATTATGAATTATGTATAGTTGAAAAACCGAATGGAACCACTGTGCAAAAAGTCGACAAATCACCCCCAAAAACACCAAAAATGGTGTACGAAAATTGGAGACAAGTACATTTACGAAAGTATCTCTAATTCAGTCTTCTTACAAAAAGTTGTGAAATAAATAGACATGAAACTCACATCACACATTGCCAAGCACATGTAGTTTCCCAATGTAACTTTAACTGTGTAATCATGATTTTTACGGGTGGAGTCAAAATAAAAAAATTCGAAAAAATCTTGTCGGTAAAAATTTAAGAAATAGCGAAATCAAGTGAAAATTGTTGACAAAGGGAAACTATCAATGAAAAAAATAATCAAAAAAATAAAAAGTACTTGGCGAGTTTTTTCACTGAGCATACCTGGTTTTCACCTGTCAACTAAAAAACCGTTTTGACTGATCATCCGTTAAAAACTCGCCAAGTACTTTTTATTTTTTTGATTATTTTTTTCATTGATAGTTTCTCTTTGTAAACAATTTTCACTTGATTTCGCTATTCCTTAAATTTTTACCGACAAGATTTTTTCGAATTTTTTATTTTGACTCCACCCCTAAAATTCATGATTACACAGTTAATGTTACATTGGGAAACAACATGTGCTTGGCAATGTGTGTTGTGAGTTTCATGTCTATTTATTTCACAACTTTTTGTAAGAAGACTGAATTAGGGATACTTTCGTAAATGTACTTGTCTCCAATTTTTGTACACCATTTTTGGTGTTTTTGAGGGTTTAATTATTCTTAAATCGGTCCATCTCGCCACAGTAGTGACAAAACGTTTAGTCAGCCGACGAGTGCAAAAACAATTGAGCATCGCCCTGCGACTCCGGACTCGACCTTTTTGTATTTCGGCATTTCCATGCCATTCTCCCGTGCCCTCCCGCTGGTGACACAGGTCGATTCGGGTATTGCACGACCACACGTTTTGTTCGTTGAATCTTCCTCTCAACAATGGACCAATTCACATTTTCGAGATAAGACTCTTTGCGAAAATTGCAAATAACTGACACGGTGCGTTTAGGACAACCCTGGATCTCATCTCCGAAGTGTTTTTTTGCAACACGACCTATACCGGGTAGTCGGCTATGACGAAACATGGATCTCCGATAAATTTCAGGGCAATCGATGAAGAAACGTGCACGTTATCATCGAAAAACCGTTTCAACTTCCCGGGGCTATATCATCTACTGGAGTTGACCGATTTTAATTTTTTTTTATTCCTGGTTGCCACGAGCTGCTCTCTGCCGAATGGTCTCAGTTGAAAAGCCATTCGACAATGGCGTATACCCTTTTCCGGGGTGTACCGGAATTCGCGATTCGCACGTCCTGACTCCATCGCCTCGCACTCGGCTAATTCTTAACCGATTGCATTCTTACTAGTCTCATTTGAAAGGTAACGAAATTTACTCGAATGTGCTTTTTTGAATTTTTGAAATCGGTCAAAAATTCGCCAAAATCGTGAAAAAACTGTCTCTCCCACTTCAATTGTCGAGTACTGTATATGTATCTCAATAAATCGTAAGATTCTTTTTCAACAATAAAAATCCAGCAAAATGAGATTCGCGTCGGCTCGATTCTCTTTCTCACGGACGATCGGTTTTCATCTTCGCGGTTGCCGATCGCACGCGTCATGGAAATCCATCCGGGCCAAGATGGGTCGACAAGATTTGTCACTACCAAAACGGCAATCGTAATTTATAAGCGGCTTACATCAAAACTTTGCCTTCTCCCTACTGGCACGGATTTTCCTTTGTCTCCTTCTCCAGCGGTCGATGACTGAGCTGCCAATTCTTGGGCGGCGGATATCTTCGGCGGTTCATCTCCCGACAACGCTGTCGTCAATGGCGGGCACAATGTTGGACAAATATTCTATTTTTTCTGAGATCTCAATAATATTCTCGGGAATATTATTTGAGTTTATTACACGGCAACCTTCATAACTATTAACAGCGCGAATCTCTCTTTCTTTTGTCTCTCCTTATAGCCCTAGCAATGGCTCATACGCATTATGCGCCTTTCATTCTGTAACAAAACAAAAACGACCTATACTTATGCTCAGTTCATCAACATCCTACCAAGATAAATGTGTGTCGATTATCAAAGGTTTTTCGGCCCTATTAGTTTTCCTTACCTTGGATTATCTCGTACCTTCATGAAACCATTTTCTCAATGTTCTAAAATCTACTACTGATCCTGCGTGGTATATTTTTGCATCCCTCAAAAACCTCTCATTTCAAACGAAAGCGCTGCTGCGTCTTCTGATATACACTCTTACATTCCAACTTTTTTCCGCGCACGTAACACAAACGCTGTGGTCCTAATTACAATGTTATATTTACCCGGAGACTTATTTTACCCGCCAAAAAAGCACAATTTACATTTTGACTAGGTGTTCTTCGTCGAAGAGGGACAAATGAAAGGAGTTCATTGAGCGATAAAACAAAATATTCTTTTTCAAGGCTACAGAAGAGCTTTTATTGAAAACCTTTTGTCTACACTCTAAAGTCTTCACCATTTTATTCTTCTCACCGACCACTCGTATCGGATTCATATCATATAACGTTCTTTCTTTTTATTCTTTGAATATAATCGTTCTTCATATTTACAGCTTTTTATTTTCATTAATATCAAATAAAAAAGAACTGATGATTCACGCGAACTCAAAGCTTTTGTTTTTCTTAAGATTTTTTCCTGTTTTTTCTTCTTTCAATATCAACATACAATTACGTAGACAGGGAGTAGTTAGTTGTCATGATCATTGATGATCTTGTAATATGTAAAAGAACTGCCGAAAATTCGACTCATTTCCTGGCTTTCTGGCGGTATACTTTTTGGTATTTCATGTCAGTTTTATTTTTCAGTATATTCTTTAATTTATTAAGTGAAGCATCTATACCTGTCGTCGATGCAAATTTTTGGACACTGACTTATTATAACACGCCTTCAATAACAAGAATGTGTTTTTCAATTATTTTTCCCAAACATGGAAAAACTTTTTCTGTGTTTACTTGGGTTAGCTAGAATAAGTTTTTTTCAAGTATCAAATGTAATTAATAATTAAAAAATAAATAATCCAATCAGCCACAGAAGGGATCGCTACTATATTTGCTCCATCATCTTTCGACGATGAATATTAATAATTCAAACCATTCTTTAATACTCTTAGGCTTGATTAGCTAGGATCAGCGGGTCTAATCTCTCTCTCTCTCTCCTCTCTCTCTCCCTTTCTCCCCCCTCCCCCGCCCTCTCCCCCCTCACCCTCACTCCCACTCCCACTCTCACTCTCACCCTCACTCACTCACTCACTCACTCACTCACTCACTCACTCACTCACTCACTCACTCACTCACTCACTCACTTACTCACTCACTCACTTACTCTTACTCTTTTTGTGGTTTTTGTTCGGCCAATATCCGCACTACGAATCGGGTTCAACTCATATAACAATGAATTCCGTGGACATCGTCTGACCAGTCTTTGGTTCCGTATTCGATGCAATGAAAGACATTAATGAATGCAAGAATTATCATAGAACGTACACATATTGGCACACATTGAGAATGATTCCATATTTTATTTTGATAATTGTCATCATAATTTTAACTTTTAATACGTAACTTAACAAATTCTCACAAAGATAAAGACAAAAATGAAAGAAGGCACTCTTGTAATATGTACGTACTCCCCTTCTGGCACTATAACCAACAATAACTTTTCTCTCCCTTCTGCAAAATTATTAACAGTAACATCACAAATAAATGAACGTTTATTCACGTCAACCGACGAATTAACAATGCGCATCTGGCCATAACAACGATAGATGCGTCTATTTTTCTTTCATTTGCTACATAACATTTTCCTAACTATCTAATATCATTCTATTCTCCGATTATTTTTACATTCATGTAAACTTATTTCGGTACTATTTGCCCGTTTTCGTATTTTTGTTCATATACGTATTGATCCAGAAATATTGAACAACGCAAAATACAAGTCGTGGATATGACAAATAGTTGTTCTCACATCGTGCAAGAGTAATTACCAATTAAATCATTTATCTTCACATTCGTAACAATTTGGCGCCCATAATAAGAGTCCGCATTTCTTCAATTCTCCAATATTGCTTCAATTTGTACAAAACATTTTTTAATGTTCTCGAATTTCTTTCGTCTTGCTATGGTCTTATCTTTTTATAACTTTTTTCTCTATGTCTCAATACACTGACCGGGAGGAAAGGAGGCAAACTGTCCTCCCTCGGACTTATAACATTACTCATAATTTAATTATTGTTATTTGCTTAGAAGCTCACAGCCAACGCTTTTTCATTCATTATTACGTTACTGCGTGTTTTTTTAAAATAACGTTTGTTTACGGTGTTTGAATTTCCGTCTTTTCGTCATTTTTATTCTTCATATTCTCCTATTTTCTTTGAGTATTTTATGTCTATCGCATTTCCAAAAAATAAATGACATCAAACTTCAGACTTATACGAAAAAAAATTCCTATGAAAAGAATACATTTTCATTCATGCTAACCTATCTTTGCTGATCCATTGAAGAAATAATGGTATCATGGCCGATCACTTAAAAAAGAGAAGCAAAGCGATGGGTATGATGATGATAATGCTGGCAGTTACAAGTAACCGACCATCGCCTTTACAACCTGAAAAGGTCTATACATGTTCCCACATCAAGATTGCAATCAAACCTTTCTTAACGATACAAGATAGAAATTGCATGTGAAAAAAAATAACTAGAAACAGAATGAACGGTCACTCGGGCAGGGACTTCTGCAACCGTAATTTACATTAATCCGGTGGTATTAATTTTAATTTTTTTTTTGAAATTTTTGCTTTTATATTTTTTCCATATACATCTTGCATGTATTATGTTTACTGGTATTTTGCTTATCAAATGGTAACAGATTATGCATGCACTTCATTATGTGACAATTTTTAAGTGAAAAATCTTTGTATTTTCAATTTCAACAAAAATTAT
This sequence comes from Alloplasta piceator, assembly GCA_946863875.1. Classification (NCBI taxonomy): domain Eukaryota; kingdom Metazoa; phylum Arthropoda; class Insecta; order Hymenoptera; family Ichneumonidae; genus Alloplasta; species Alloplasta piceator. Next base: position 24,542,103 of record OX333075.1, read on the forward strand.
TCAATTGTACAACGATTTTAGTTAATTTCACATACTTTTATTGAGTTTAAAGAATATTGTTTTTTTCATAGTGAATTAAACAATTGCAGGTAGCTATTATAATAACTGTTCAAAATCTTTTTTCCCTTTTCGGTTTGGTCTCCTTCAATTTATGGTTTTTTTTCGTTCTTCAATTATTTTATTCGAAAACATGACTGATCGACCATTGTTCTCTTTGTACGGTTAACATCGTATTGATCGTCTATTTTGAGCAGAGTTTTTCCTTCGATGGACTAATCTCTTTTGCACCCTCTGCTCTTTTGTAACTGGTGTTATTTGTCTCACTAAAGTACTGGATTTTTTACACGTTAATTTTGCCTTTTATTCGTTTTTTCTGTCTAATTTTTGGTTTCTCAAACGAATCAATTTCTGTTTCGAAGTCCGCATACCTAACATCACTTTGTTTCTCATTTTTTATTTTTCCTTATTATAAATACGAATCATCAATGGCAGCACCGATTATTCAAAACACAAACGGTGGTCATATAAGGGAATTTTTTTTCATATCATACCTCTAAAGTTTGACATACGACTTAGTTATCAACACAGCCATTAGTCCAACTGCGGCTATGGCCCTAGGTATCGGATCGACAATTGACCTACCTAATATGTCCTTTCGTTGCGTTTCGTTACATAATGTCGTTACATTCACTCAGGTTGCAGTGCTTAAAGTTACCCACGCAATGTTACACAAGTGGAAATGTATATATCCTATCATAATGATGATAGACATTTAATAATAAGGTATGCATAATAATGATAATATATAATTGATATATGATAATATATAATAGTTTGATAAGTAATAATTAATAATTATTCGTAGCATTTGAGCTGTTAATATAAATTTCATCTCCTGTTATTTTCTTACAGTTACCATATAACTGATTTTCTCACTCTCCTTTCCTGTCAATTTGAAATTGCAGCAAACCGCTCATTCGCATGGTAAAGCCTTCACATAATATTGTTTATAGGTGTAAATATATATGTTCAGTTTGTCTATATATTCATATATTGTATTTATACTTTTAGAGACATATATACTCTATCTACGATAAACAAAATTTTCATTAAATAATGTTTAATAATTATCAACGCAACTTAAATATCGTGAGCTTTTTTTCTTATGAGGTATCGTCAATGATGTTTCAAGAAACATCCAAGCACGCCAACAGGATTTCGGTTTATTGTGGCTACGAGCATCTTCTTTGTCATTCGAATCGTGTTTTGGAATAGAAATTCAAATGATGGGTGTAACTATGGTCAGTGCACATAAAAACGAAGAAATATATATTTATTTATATCTATTTCATCGATTAAATCTCAATATCTCAAACCGTGATTGCCATGAAAATATGAAAAACAACAACAACCACGCTAGCATTATCGAACGCATTTATCTTTTAATCCCAAATTAAGTGCATCCAACAACGAAAGCAGAAAAAAATTAAGGGTATTTTGTCTTATACGCTTTTTATTGCTTTATGTGACTGTGCCGGATGATGGTCTTTTTTGAGCTCATCAATCGTATTCTAATTACTTTGAGAAAGTTCAATTTCCGCAAAATAAAAACTATTCGTTAAACTTGCGACGGTTGCGGAACGAGTTGTGGTTGCATTGACAACGAAGATTTTTTTTCTCTTGTTTGTTCGCATCTCGATCATAGAGTTAAAGTCTGTATCTGGTGGCATGTATCGTTAACCATAATGTTTTCATTGTTACCAGCATCAGTATCGATAGTATTCAAGTGGGCACCGTCATTTCCGGGCCTTGGCATCGGGTTAATGAGTGACTTATTTACCATACTTGAACTCGTAGCATCCCCGCCACCTCCCAAGCAATGGGCATCATGGGCTTTAGGAGCAATTTGATTTTGCATAATACCATTTATCTTAGGTCTTCGAAAACGATCTTCAGATCCATGCCTAACTGGAGAACTAGATCCAAGAAATTTCCTGCTGGGGGTCATCGACTGTACCATTCCGGGATATCGTCGTTGGCCAGTATGTTGTTGCTGCTGCTTGGGCTGATGGGACATTTGGTGATGATGGTAACGCGACTGGATTTGGGGTCCCGCGGCATAAAATTGGACCTGGGAAATGGGAAATTGAAATATTGGGATTCGGACGATTTATTGATGAAAAAGGAGCCGAGGGAGAACTATTGTTAATATTATTCCTATACGCTTGAACTAATGTTATTTCGATCGATGGCACTATGCATTATCCCAGAAATACCCACACTTTTTCTTCGCGTTCCTCAATCTCTTTACAGTTAGTAATTTTTGTACCGATGAAACAGTTGATGTTATGGCTATCTGAGGCTGATTATTGTCATTGACATGATTCGTATTTTTCCCAATGTGAACTGATAAGTCACGTTTTTGGATGACCTCGTATGTAGAAGACATGCTTTAATACCAATGTAATGTTAGATCGAAAGAATTTCTACATCGATTATCGTACTTTGTTTTATGCAACTGGGTGTCATTGTAGTATTGAAACCTTAATTTGAAGAACGTGAAAGAATTTGAAGATCGCGGCCAATTATTTCAGACCATGCGATGAGAAAAAACGTTGTTGCATTGCTGCCCAACTCTTGTTATCGTAATATCGGTTGCGACCAAAATGATTCCAAATGAAGTATTGATTATTTATTTTATCGGGCATGGCGAGGCGCGGTAAATTTTCTATCGCAAAATTGTTAGTTGATCTAAGTATCGGCAAAAGATTTGGAATAATGCTTGGATAGGTTAAATCGGGTAGAGCATTCTGTGTGATCATAGACTGCTGTTGGATGTAAAAATGTCTCTGCCGTTGACGGTGTTAATGGTGACCAATGCAACAGGATTGAACTTCCAGTCTTGTTGACTTTAGTTTGGTTTGTTGTCATAGTTAAATTGATTTTTTTTTGTTTCTACCGGTAGCCACGGTTGAATTATTTTCAAACTAGTACTGTGTTAGCATGTGATGTGATAGGTTTCATGTTATCAGCATACCAAGCTGGCATTGAAGAATGTTTCAAAGGGAACCGGGATGCTAATGGTGGTAGCGCTAACAGGTACGATCATTCTTGCTATTTTTATTGTTATAGGTCACTTTGTTGTTGTTGCTGTGGGGAACCCAAAAAATTCGATGTGAAAGCATATCGTCTGATGTTAGTTTTCATTTGTTTTCATGGGCCGTTTTTTATATATATATTCATAGACTTGAAATTTGCACGCTTTTTCATCGATAAACCTGAATAGCACCACGCCTATAGCTCTACCAGCTAATTTCTTACTAGAAGTACATTCCTAATGCAAAAAAATTACCGCACTACTTTCGTTAACGAACAACTCTACTGCAGTAGTCCCCAACCCACGGGCCGCGAACCGGTACCGGTCCGTGGATCAAATGGTACCGGGCCGCCCAAGAGAGTTACCAGATGACAAAAATTTTCGGGACATTTCCGGAATTTTAGTCCTTTGTCAGGAAAACAGGAAAAATTTGAAACTGTCAGGAATTTTAAAATAGAAAGAGAAAAATTCATGAAATGAAAATTAAAATATTTATCAAGAAGTTTGTTGACAAAAAATAATTATAAAACTAAAAAAAAATATAATAATAAAAACTGCGGGTTTTCAAAATTAGATATTTTTACTGCCTTCAGGTGAGTACCTTATCTAAATATTTAGGTCAATCAAAAAAAAATCTCACAAACAGGCTCAAACGTTTCATTTAGGTATCAAAAAAGGCCTATTGAAATATGAGCTCTTAACATTAATATTAACAATGTCCTCATCGCACTTTTCGATTTTCTATAACAATAACATGGGAAAAGCTATTTTTATTTCTACTGATTTTATAACTAGCAAACGATTTATCATACGAGAAATCTACAGCCATATCTTTGTAGAAAATGAAACGCTGTACAAAAAAGTTTTGGTAAGTCCACTCGTCTAAAAGTGATTCAATGTCAAAGTTTAATTTTTCGTAAATTTGGCCGATTTTTTGATATTACACCGGAATTATTAGTTTTATCGACAAAATGTGGATGAAATTTCATGTGAAACATAAATCCAACTTTCGAGAAATGTTAGGCAATAGTTCTCACTATATTAATTAGAAATTAGCTTAAAATTTTAGTTTTTTTTCTATTTTTATTTTAAGGGTAAAAAATAGTTTAAGAACTCATTTTCGGATCTAATAACCCTACCCAAGGAACATTAAATGATTTCCATTGTTCTTACTGTGGTGTAGTTCTCTCGGCCCCCCCCTCCCCCTCAGCGGACCGCGGTAACATTATCAAACGTTGACCGGTCCGCGGCGATAAAAAGGTTAGGGAGCACTGCTTCATTACAAATACCTTCTTCTTCCGGGTTTGCGGGAAGTAAATAAAACTTAATAGAGAAATTGCTTTATCATATGAGGGTGATTAAGACATGCATTTTTTAAATATTCGATTGATTTTAAAGGTAAGCGAAGGAAATGAAGTCTTTGAAACGCGAAAGGTTTTCTAAGGTTTCCTAACGTTTTTCTGAAATGATCAAATCTCTATATCTGTAGTATATTTTGTTCGTACACCTGTATGGAATAATTAGAAACCGTGCAGTGAGAATCGTGTTTAAAACCAAACTATCGTTAAGGTCTTTCGGTGTCTGATTTATAGCTGATATTCTACACTGCGCCTTTAACTTTTTATAAATCCACGTCGTATGATCTACTAGGGAAATTTATTGTATTGAGAGTTGACTCAAGTTTCCGAATCACTACGGAAAACTTTTCAAACTGTATTAATTAAAAACTCCGGGCAAATAACTTAGGTTTATCAACATAAAATAATTATTATACGCTAAAAAGAGCAGTCAGTAGGAGGCGTGAAGAAGAGAAGGATACTGCATCGATCTCTCACTCATTTCATCTTTACTACAGTATAGCCTAGCTCCAAGAATGGCAATTTTTCCAAAATTCTTCACATTTTTGTGAAAATTTTCAATTTGTTCTATACTTTTTTAGTGTGTTTTTTTCAAGACATCTCTTCTTAGCGTGAAACACCTGGCGTTGATAAAAGCTCTCGAACATTAAATCCATTTCCCATAAAACTGTGTAAACAGTTAACATAATACAACCACTGTTCTGTCAACAGCTATTCCCGATCAACGGAAAACAATCATATTTTAGGAAAACTGTAAATATACTTATGCACAATAACCACAAATTTAACTTCATGCCCTACCTGTAGTATCAGCGAACTTCCTTCAGTGCGGTTTAATTTCAAGTTTCTTTTTTTAAACTTCTCAACTTCACGACCCAGTCTTTGTTTTCGAATTTTTTATCATTCCACAAGATAGCTTTCGTCCCTCTGCTCCTCAATCGATATTTCTCACATTCCAGTGAATTAACAAATTCCTCAATAATAATATTGGGCTTTCAGTAATTCGACTATCTTTCAACTGTAAACAATTCAGGTGTATGGCTCAAAAAAGGAATTTTGATTCCCTTCTTTCCCATACTATTATATCATGGCGGTATTCCATAATTTAAATTAAAATTACGGAACCTTAATTGGCGGATTTAATTCGAACAAAACATCGTGACTCAATATCACAGACTATACTGTAGCAATGGAAGAGCACGAATGACGAGGTAACCCGTAAAACCTAATGGAGTCTATTTTACCTCTTGTGTAGGCACCTGACTATCAGACGACTGGCAGTTGGTATAATCAGTTGTATACAGAAGAAACGGCTGATCGCCAATTCCAACAGATCGATTTTGCGTTTGTGGCAGCGTTGGTGGTGGTCCTATCGCTGAAAATGAATAATAGAGATGATCTAGTTGTGGCTGTGACAGAATGGGACCCGACGCCATCGGTGGACGTGGATGATGTGGCGGCGGAGGTGGAACCGATGGTACATAAAAATGACCCAGTTGCGGCGGCATAGACGTAAGGGTTGAGAGATTTGACGTTCCATTTCCTGCCCCAGCTCCGATACTGCTTCCGCCAACGTTATTGTCAAGATAGCTATTGTTCTGACCCTGCTGCATTTGTTGTTGCTCCTGTTGAGTACTGCACGTGTCTGTTGCATACAATGTATACTGTGGCAAACCGCCTCCAGCGGCCGCGCCTGCGAAATACGATTCATACTGTGGACAAGTAACGTTAACAATTAATTATCATCGAAAATAATAATTCCTATGTATTTGATTCCATATGTATTTATTTTTTAATATTCATCTCTTGTTATCTTTATCCAATCTACTGTTATGCATATGGATGTATGAGTGCACTTTTAGTGATAAAGCATGAAATACAAGTTTCACCTCACCATTTAAACCACATTACGAACATTGGACGCTATATAGCACACGATGCGTGCCATTCTAAATGTTTCAAAAGATGGGGTGACATTAAATAAAATGTCGGAAATAGATGTTGACTCGTGAAAAGTTGTTAAATAACGCTGTTCGGGAATCAGCAATCGCGATTGACTGATCCAGCCGGTTCAAATTTACGGAGCCTTGACTGCGAGAGCACGGGTGGCCGTCGGCGGCTCCACGTGAAGGTGCATGAGTTTCTTGGGCTTTTGACCATGCGTGAGAGCTCTCTCCGTCGATCGCCTCGATGAATTATGCAGTATTTATCGAGAATAAATCGGTGCAACCACGTGGCCAAATTATCTTTTCCTTACAATATAATTTTCTGGGATCTATCTACAATCTTCATCAACGAATATAGGAACGAAAGTATTTCTCACCGGGATATATACTAAATTGCTGGGTCGTGGCTCTTGGGAGATTTATGCCCTCTCACGTTGTCGGGTATCCGAATGCGTGGTTGTCGTCATCTTTTCACCCGGTTTTTCTCTTTTTTCACGTATTTCACACATTCGGATAACCGGGTTTCTTCTCATCAGGATAATATCTCTCGGGTGTTTATTTAATTTATACTTAAACATACAGGGTGTCCTATTTTAATCTTACAGTTGATTTAACTCGAAAAACACTGCTCCGATCAAAAATTCAGTGACATTAAACTTTTAGAGTTCAAAAGGGGATATGAAGACAAAAAAATTTTTTGTCCAAAAATCAAAATGGCGCCGTTAAGATGGCTGACATTCTTTTTTAATGGAAACATGATTTTTTTTTTAACTAAAAAATTTGTTGTCAAAACTAACGACTTTTGTAGGAACATTTTTTTTATACAGTTCATTATTCGATCACCATTTTTGACTATTTTAGTGTTATCCAGGATAACGACGAGTCGTTTGAAGTCGACAAATACTGCTGAAGTGACGAACCGTAGATACCTAATCCTTGTAAGTATTCCAGATGCATGTACACTAGGGTGATGCAACAAAATCGATTTTTTTATTTTTTTACAGCTCCATCGAAAAACGTTAGTACATAAAAGAAAAAAATTTCCCAAAATTTGACATAAAAAAAAAAAATTTAGATAGTGCTCGAGCGGCTTTTCGGTCTTTTTTTAGATTTAATTTTTTTTCTCTAAAAAAAGTGGTGTAATTATTTTTAAAAAAATCACATTTTTCGCTCCAAAATTTTATGTTTCAGCAAAACAAAAAAAAAACCGTTTAAATGATTAGTTCTTATTTTTCTGTATTTTTAACTACAGATTATCACAAAAAAGATAGAGAACAGAATGAACCGAATAAGTGGGATGTTACTTTGAACATCCGGCTGAACAATATAATTTCTTTTGGTGCTAGACGGATACTTTTTCCTGTGTTCCTCAACAATTTGCAGAAGATTTTGTTTTTGGTCTTCATTTTTTGTGATGAGACCGTTAAAATCTTTCATCAAAGATACTGCACGCTTGGCCGTATCATTCACAACTTGCATATTTTTGAACGTTGTCAAACAGGTATTATAATCCTGGTTATTCTCCCAAATTGCAGGATTAACGTCCAAGAAACTGCACGAGAGCTCAAAACTCGTAAATAAATTCAACGATTTCGATGTGACGAAATCAATTAAGTCTTTTGAACCGAGCAATTGTAGTTCGTCGATTTTAACTGCAACTCGTTCTGCGAACGCCATCGACGAACCTGTTTGACAACGTTCAAAAATATGCAAGTTGTGAATGATACGGCCGAGCGTGCAGTATCTTTGATGAAAGATTTTAACGGTCTCATCACAAAAAATGAAGACCAAAAACAATATCTTTTGCAAATTGTTGAGAAACACAGGAAAATGTATCCGTCTAGCACCAAAAGAAATTATTGTTCAGCAGGATCTTCCAAGTAACATCCCACTTATTCTGTTCATTCTGTTCTCTATCTTTTTTGTGATAATCTCTTTTTTTAGAGAAAAAAAAATTAAATCTAAAAAAAGACCGAAAAGCCGCTCAAGCACTATCTAAAAAAAAATTTTTTTATCTCAAATTTTGGGAAATTTTTTTTTTAAATGTACTAACGTTTTTCGATGGAGCTGTAAAAAAAAAATAAAAAAATCGATTTTCTTGCATCCCCCTAATGTACACACACACACGGGCCCACTTACACTTGGGATGTTGAAGACTACCACCTCGTCCTCGTCGTTATCCTGAATAACCCTAAAATACTCAAAAATGGTGATCTATTATGGACTGTATCAAAAAAATGTTCCTATAAAAGTTGTTTGTTTTGACCTAAAAAATGTTTTGGCGAAAACAAATGTTTTAATGACTGTTCAGAAAAGCGCGTAGTTGTCAGACGTCCCGCGAGAGACCCTCAGTGAACGGTCAATCTCTCGCTGGACTCTGCATTACTCGTGGCTCTCGAAACTCTATCCCCTCCCCGCGCCGGCTCTCGCTCGCGAAAACGGGCGCTTTTTATCAGTCTGCTTCGAGGATCTTTTCGAGACGGGTCGATTAACGACATATTCTCTCCTTCTCCTTCGCGGACTTCTATCATGAGAAAGAAGAGTGACCGATTTACGCCCGATTATTCTTCGATCTCGCCGTCTCCTCGTGCATCGCTTCACCGCAAATATTCAACAAGAACTTCAGTGTGACTCCCCTCGATAAACACTTCATTTTGACGAGCCCTTCGATTATCATCGATTATCGGCCATTTTTCAATTTCTCGGCTTTCAGTATTTCTTTTCACGAGCTCTTGGACGATTTACGCCCGGCCAAGAGCGAAAAACGGTTTGGCTTCACGCGATAACTTCACGGAAAGTATTCACTTCGATTCGGTGCAGCTTTCGTCGATAATCTGCGAGAAAACATTATTAACGCGACACGTGGCGTCGAGCGACACGACCGCTATTTTCCGGCATCGCTTTGATCGTGCATAGTCATCGCCGAAGCGAGGCTATTGAACTTTTTGGAACTTTTATTATATTATTTTTGAACTTTAACCCTTTATTAATAAATACCAAATATTGTGTGCACGCGAGTGAGTTTTTTCTTCGTCCGCAACGAACTTCCGGCCGCTTCGTTGCCTTCAATCTTCCACCTTTTTCTCCCAATTTCCCAACCAGATCAATTCAGGCATTTTTCCAAACAATGACAAAAAAAATGTTGGCCATCTCAACACCGTCATTTTGAATTTTGGACCGACAAACATTTTTTTTTAAACGTCCTTCTTTGTATGCTAAAAGTTTTATTGTACACAATTTTTGATCAGAACTGTGTGTTTCGAGATGCGGCGTGTCTTGCCTTACGGAAGCCGGACGAATAAGTGTATATTATTCATCCCGAAAGTCATTTATACTTGGTGATTGTGTATGGTTCGGTTATAACATCATGCGACGGTAACGCCACGGGCGACAAGCCTATCGGGAAATGGAGAAACTACATATATTTGATAATTATGCATTATTCGTCCAGATATATTTAAAAGATATTCAGATGAACTACGTGATAATATTTGTTCGGATACATATCGAAACCGTTTTAACTCTGGAATTTCACCACTGATATATCATATAAGTAAAGACAATTCCCAACTAGTCGGTAGCGTAGTAAATAGCGTGTTAGGTCCTTAGATAGGCAGGTCGCAGGTTCGAATCCCAGAGGAGACAGATAAAATTGAAATGATAAAATTAGGTTTTTTATAATGTTTTTAAAAATGCAATCGGTCCAGAGGCTATGTAAATACAAAAATATACGGGTCAAAATTTTTCGCTAACAACAGAAATGAAGAAAAAAACAATTTTCAAGTCTATCCGGACGATTATTTGTATGTTGTTCGTCCGGATGACTTTTTGTACAATTTACTTGGTCTTTCCGGATGAGTATTCATATATTATTCGTCCCTAAAACAAACCGAGTTTTTGAACGTCCATTTCTTTTAATTTCGGGAAAAAAAATTTCAATACGAACACGCCACGTTTCGTTTGATCGGTTGTTCGTCCGGATATGTTATTGTACCATTAATGCCGTTTTTCCGGACGAATATTCATATATTATCCATCCGGATGACTTTTTGAACGATTTGCTTTGTTCTTTCCGGACGAATATTCGTATATTATTCGTCCGGATATTTCACTGTACGATTTACGCAGTCTATCCGGACGATTATTCGCATATTATTCGTCCAAATATGCTATTGTACCATAAATAGCGTTTTTCCGCACGAATATTCGTATATTATTCGTCCGGATGACTTCTTGAACGATTTGCGTAGTCTATCCGAACGATTATTCGCATATTGTTCGTCCGGATATGCGTTTGTGCCATTAATGGCATTTTTCCGGACGAATATTCGTATATCATTTGTCCGGATATTTTTCTGTACGATTTGTGTAGTCTATCCGGACGATTATTTGCATATTGTTCGTCCGGATATGCTTTTATGTCATTAATGGCCTTTTTCGGACGAATATTCGTATATTATTCGTCCGGAAACGCTATTGCGCATGCGTTGGCTGACGAACGGTGTATACCGTTTCCTTAAGAATAAATGGAGATTATTCGGCCGGCTTCCGGTAGATTAGCCACAGCCTTCGAGATAAATCAGCTGTAAGATTAGAATGGGATACCCTGTATCATGGACCGTATACAAAAAAATGCCTACAAAAGTTGTTAGTTTTGACCTGCAAATTTGTATAGTGAACAAAAAAATCATGTTTCCATTTAAAAAAAAATATGTCAGCCATTTTAACGCCGCCGTTATGATTTTTGGATCAAAAAAAAATTTTTTTTTAATGTCCCTCTTTGTACCCTAAAAGTTTTATTCCACTCAATTTTTGATCGGAGCGGTATTTTTCGAGATAAATCAACTGTAAAATTAAAAAGGGACACCCTGTATATCTTTGTGACCAAAGTGCTGTGAATTTCGTTCGCACCAAAATATAGACTCTAAATTTATTATCGAAACGCACGAGTTTTTAATTTATTAACTACCAACACCAGATTCTGGAAAAAACAAACGCTTTATATCGAAGTTTATCAAATTGTTCGTGATGATTGTTTAATTTATAAGCGAACAACGTCGAAAGACGAATTGAAATTTAAAAAATACTTTTACTCAATTTAAAATGAGGATATTCGTTTTTGGTGTTTATCAACGCGGATAAGGTAATTTGAAAAAATACATTGCATAACTAGCAAGAAAGTTAATGAATTCATCTTAAGAGGAACCCTTGCAGAAAGACATTTGCAAAATGGCGCAGGTGAACTAATTTGGAATTGTCATTACAGATTAAACTGTACGTTTAGAAACATATTTACCATTTCAACCAAAATGGATTTTAATTAGATACATTTAGAACAACCACGAACGGAAGATGTTGTGAATCTAATAGAATGCCGTGGTCAATACGTTTCGGTGACAACATACAATTAACCACTTCAGGAAATCATATCGGAGGTGGAGAAATGCTATCACCACTCGTAATAATCTTGAAAGAAGCACCTGGGTGGTTGAGCGCCAGTAGGAAAAAAAGCTATTTTTTGACCACTTAATATCTTCATAAGTATTTCAAAATTTGACAATCACACATCAGTTACATGCGAATTTTCTATTTTTGGCAGCTCGAAACGGATCTTATATGTTTAAAAAACTGCCTTGTCATTTCTGTGCGAATGGTTGGAGTTGGAGCATGTGGAATTAGAAACCTTTGTGGACCGATGGATTTGGGTAACGGGTGAAATAACACGCTCGATTATGAAGCGGTTGGAAATACCCTACGACCTCGATAACTGCCATAGCGGCGGGACTGGCACAGCATCACACTTGCAAAAATCGAAGGTGCGCAAATGTCGCCCGTGCGTGCAATGTGCATCTCACACAGTCGTGAGCCGTATCCGCTCTCACACCGCCGCTCTCACACCATGTGCCACGTCGATCGATATCCGCCGCACAGTGGGGACTTGCAGTTATCGAAGCCGCAGTTATCGAGGTCATAGTGTATAGTGAAAGAAAGAAAGAAAGAAAAAGCAAAAACATGGGAGCAGAAAATCCTGCAACGGAATTTATAGTGTCGGATGAAGGGTCATGGGGTAAATGTAACTTCGATTACCTTATTGGCATCGTATCACTAGTTGGACAATATTCAAATAAAATATCAGATATCACCAATTCGAAAAGTCGTACATTGACCATGAAGAAAATTGCTACACAAACTACGACAGATCTGGAACGGAGTTCAACGGTGTTCTTGAAATGTTTCGAACGCCAGTGCGGTGTAAAATATGCCCGTTACACCGAAGAGGGTGATATAAAAATATTCATAACTCTATTGAATCAAAAATCTTTTGGCGAAGATTTGATCGTCAAAAAAGAATCTTACGTGCGTATAAAAAACTAGGAGATGAAAAAAAAATATAAAAAGATCCGGAGATCCATCTTCAAATTCCGAAACCTGCCGAAGCAGCGAAATTGGAAGTCAGAAGGAATTCGGCACGGTACAGGGATCGCTGATTAATTTCAAGTAAGTATTTCAACGAAAATCCGTTTTGCGAACTATAAACGCGTGTTTTTTGAAATGCATATTTTTCAATTGGCGTTAGTCAAAATAAAAAAACTGACTAGCCGATCAGTCTTTAATTTTGACTAACGTGAAACTTTCCAATTAAACAAAATTGCAATATTTCGAAATAAAATACAATATTTTTATACTCGAACTTCCAACCTACGCCATACCTATTATTATTTTTTCGCTGACGTTAGTTCAGGATATAGCAGCATTCGTAATAATTCCAAATTTAAATTATTTTTATGTTGCAGATAGGAGGGGGATCGGAGATCGCTAAACCTTATTGTTTGGTTAAAAAAGTTGGTTAACAAAACAATTATAAAAACCTTCACGGCATTACTTGTAAAATTTTAAATAAATAAATCTATTGTTCTAACGCATAGCACGAGGCTTTTTACGAACACCCCCTCCCCCCGCCCCCTTCTATTTCCCCTCTTGTAGGGCCGGACTGCAGTTCATGCCTCACCCCTTTTTCCTCTCTGTATCACAATTCTGCCGATAGCAAAGGGAAACTGCAGAAAACCTCCACTGATACAGGCGGTAACATACATAAGCCCCCCCGGAAGCGATGCGAGTAAACTCAAGTCTGACTACCGACCGCCCACCCATCGCAACAAGGTTGTTGGGACGGATTTATTTAAGGTGGGGTCCAATCCACCGGGATTACAACCGAAAGCACTTGAAAAATTTTTTCCCATTTTTCAGCGGTATCGCCGGAGCTCGAACCCGGGTCCGCTGTGTGCGAAATCCATGCTCTAACCACTCGGCTACTGCTCTCGTCATTGCATGACTTGTATTTTTTTATATTTTGAACATTTCTGAAAATTGGCTAACTTTCGGTCTGAAAAAGTAAAAAGATCCTGTTACATTCATTTCAATAGTATTGTGTGAGAATTGGCACGGACTGCGTCATATAAGCGTATCACTTGCTCCGTTTCTCTTCTTACGCCTTGCATAATACGTAGTATATTTATCTTTTTTGAATTTGCACACAATGTTGGACTGTTTCGGGTTACATAATAGTCGTCTACAAGCTATTTTTAGATAGACTTTCTACGATTTTAACCATGCCCCGCAAATAATTAATATTATTTTATCGACCAACTTCATTCTGTTTTATATTGCCTTATTCCATTATTATTTACTACGGTAGATTACTAGTGTCTTGCCTACTTTTTCGCCCTCGACCCGTGAAGGGCGGCCTCATTTCGTGGGAATTGACGGCCAACTTTTCGCCAATCCAGCGTCAGTCTGAGGGGACTGACAATGAAATTTTCGTATAAGCGGCATGTGTCCGTGTGGACCGACGGTAACTGCCACCGTTCGTTGCCTGGACGGAAAAGGAAGAAATATATAATACGCATTCAACATGTTATTATTATTTTCCCGCTCATTTCAATATGCCCTTGTAAGTCTCACTGGATTATTATTTACTCCAGTACTTTAGTCGCACGTCATGCATCATTTTTGGGAGTAGTTAATAAAGAGAAATGAAGCAATGTGTGCCAATTTCGACAAAACCAATGTCGACAACAACTGGAAAAGAATTGATTAAAAAAAACGTTCTCCCAACTTTGTATAAAAGACAAACTGATCCGCAATTAAGACAACCGGACTGAAATCAAATCTAGTATTAAGCTTCGCGCCAACCACTTATGGTAGATAAGATTTCCTAGTTTACCGACACGTCAAAAGAAGCTCTTATACACCAACAAAGTCGCTTATATAAGATTACATATTACGTGTACAACTTTGCTATCACCGTTTTCCTATGGATGACTTTACCCCTAAGTGATGGTCGAAATAAATCGATCATGGACGTCATGCAATAAAGTGTTGATTTGGATATGCGGCCGTGTAGAGAATTAGTGAAGGGAGGAATCGGCTGCGATTCAGCCAGTGGTTCCAAATAAAATCGGAAAATTTTTTGTATAACATTTCGATCCTTATTCGGATCCTGTTCAAATTTATTATTTCAAAAAATTACATTTATCGTAGGCTCATTTTGTATAATAGGTTTTGATATGTTTGACATGGCTTACATTATAAGCTCATGTGTTGTGTGTCATGGCTGACCTGAATTTGTGTGGGTAATTTTTGATCATTTGTTGAATCTTGGATGACATTCATTATGAATTTATTGTATTAAGATGGGTCGTTTTTTTGCGATCCTTGATGTCTGCGAGAGAGAGGGTTTTGATATTTTAGTGCTTAGTTAATGTTCTTTGTGAGAAGGTGTGTACATGTTATTTACCTACGATTTTCGTATTTGATATTTTCCAAGATTCATTTTTGATCAAAATTAACAATTTTCATTACATGGTGTTGTTAAACGGTCAAGATGTTTCGAGAGCTTAGTAGCGACTGAGTATTAGAGACGAGTGAGGAGGTATTTATATTATTGGGGCAGTAGGATCGAGTATTGAAGAGTGGGGGTTGTTTCTTACGGTTGAGGAAGTTGCCGTTAATTATTTTTACATGCCGGACGAATTGTGGTAACGAGTCTTGAACCGGTTTTGAATTGATAACTGTTAGATTTGGTAATGAGTTTCAAACCGATGGCTGGCAATTTAAGGTTTTTCAGTTATTATTCAAAGTTTTGTTAAATTATTGAATTATATATGCTGCTTAGTTTGTCGATGTCGGTTCTAAAATTAATCGCTTTGGAATGCGCTTTAATCTGTATCATTTCAAGAATTAATCGCTTTTTTTTAGCCATTTTTCATTATTTAAAATTTTGACATCGTCAAATTTAAAATTGTGATTTAATTCGATTCCGTATTTAGCTAACGCTGTATTCTGTGTGTTAGTGTGTTTTAGACTATTTTTATGTTTGTTGATTCTGGTCTTTAGATATCTTTTTGTTTGTCCTATGTACAATGCATCACAATCGTTACAATCGATTTGGTAAACTACGTTGGATTTATTCATCTTGTCTATTTTGTCTTTTCTGGAACCGATGATAGAGCGAATGTTATGTTGATTGTTGTTGACTAATGTTATATTGAATTGTCGAAAGAGACGGATTAGTTGGTGCACTGTTAAAAAAAATTTATTTGAAACAAACAAAATTTATTTGATGCAAGTAAATAAATTATTTGTATATAATCCGCTAATACGTTATTGGGATAAAGTAAATATATTTTTGATAGTAATATCTTTGTTCAATAAGATCAAATATGAAATCTTTCAAAACAACGCACAGGTATTATACGGGAGTGTACGGGCGACTGAAATATCAAACCGATTTACATCAGTCAAGTAAATCAAAATTTTAATGAAGCTTCCGACTTTTTTGGTGCCGTCTATGTTTCCATAGAAGTTAGAAAATGCTTTCTCTGATCTAGAAACTGCTAATTTGAATAGAAAATCCCATCAGTTTCTTCCAAATCCAAATCTATTGGTCGAATTACATATTGTTTTAGATCAATATTATGATATTTTGCATTAACTGATATAGATAGTTGTATCTAATCGGTAATTGGTCCAATCAACAGGAAAAATGATCGATACAATAAAATGCGTATTGGATATTTGTCCCTAAACATTTTATAAAAAATATGTAGCCCTTGCAAAATAATTTAATATTCATAGTTTACCGGCCCCAAAAAGTGATAAATAGAAAAAAATGAAAAATCTGCCCCAATTCTCCGATCTAATTTTTCTGTCCGACCGGGAATCAAACCCTCGACCTTGCCTATCGTACCTAATTACCTAACACGCTACCTATTACGCTATCGACTACTACTATGCACTTGAAAAAAGTTAAGGGTTATGAAGATTCGAATTTTATCCGGCAAGGGGAAATTGATTTTGTTTATGAATACCTTTTTTTCATGAACACTCTGCTCGCTATAATTCGTATATATCGTACATACAAAAAATGCAAAATCATCAGATTGCTATTGATTAAAACTTACGTTTTAATCAGTAATGAATTGTTCAAACAAATACACAATACCAAATTGTTTAAGCAAATAAACAATAACAAATTGTTTAAACAAATAAACAATAACAAATTGTTTAAACAAATAAACCATAACAAATTGTTTAAACAAATAAACAATTACAAGTTGGTTAAACGAATAAACAATTTTTGGAGAGAAAAATGTTTAAATAAAATGAGAAAAGATCAAAAGATTTAAATTGAAAAAAAAACGATACATTTGAACAATGGTTATAATTTCACCAATTCTTTGTAGTTTTAGTAATTTGTTATTAATTAAAACGACAGTTTAAATCAATTGTTTAAAAAATAATTTCAAAAAATTGTTAAAAAACAATAACAAATTGTTTAAACAAATAAATTATAACAGATTGTTTAAACAAATAAACAATTTTTAGAAAGAAAAATGTAAAAATAAAATGACAAAAAAATAAAAAACGAAAAGTATAAATTGATTGATTTTAGTGGTTAACTCATTTCTCGAAAAAATATACTTAACCCGTTCTGCGCAGAAGCCACAGAAGAATCATCTTTATTTTCGATTTTAGAATTACAACGTGTCATAATATAACATAATTTTTTCTTGTACCGGAAAAATACATGGTACGATGAAAAACTTCAATTACTTGCGTCAAAAAGTTTTGGTTAATTCACTCACAAATTTTCCATATACACAGCTAATAACTTGAATTTGTGTTAAATGAATAAAATATGATGCTCACATAAAATAATCATTTCAGATAAATAATATTGATATTAAAAAGGAAAAAAATCCCATTTTAGTATTAAATAATTTTTATTTGGCTTGATAAAACAGAATGTTCCGATGGATCATCCGAAGTAGTTGAATCAAGTAATTTATTTTTGTTATCCCAGGATACCAAGTCTTTGCATCTGGGTATATTTTCTTGTATCAAAGAAAAACACAATTGATGTGAAAAATGTAAATTACTTGCTTACAGTATTTTTGGCTTATCCAATTAAAAATATTACATATACGCAACTAATAACTCCGTTTGGTGTTGATCAAATAAAGTATTTCGGTAAAAAATATTAATTATTTCCATCTAATATTTGTGGCTTGTTGTTCGTAGAAAACCTGCATTTGAATAAAATAACTGTAACTAGTGTCAATGAATTAGATTGATTTGACCAAACAACTGCTACCAAGAAAATGACTTACTGAGCGCAACTTCTGTTTTTATTTAATGCAAAGAAAAAAACGATTTATCTCAAGTAAATGTCACTCAAGTAATTTGGTTTATTTGGATCAAATAAATTTTTTTAACAGTGTGATGAATATTTTCAGTATATGGTAAATTTATCAATCTAGAGGAGTCGAATGTGTTGTTTGTATTCGATTGTGCCTGAATTAATGTTAGTCTTTGTCTTATGATCTTTTCTGTGAAAGAAATCGAATAACAGTTTTGTGTCATTGTGTTTTCAATTAGTTCAATGTTTTTTTGGTGGAAGGAAACGTCTGATAGTTTTATTGCTCTTTCTACTAACATCGTTATAATTCCTTTTTTAGGCACTCACTCTATATGTAAGAAGTGACTATTAGTATTACCTTCCAAAAACCTATCTCTTATAAATAATAACCATACAAACTTTATACCAACATATGTACATATTATACAAAAACAAAAAATTTTGGATTTTCTTTCTTTTCATCCGTCTGCACTCATAACTCAGCAACCCATGAACGGATCCGGTTCAAATTCATAGCACAGTTTTGTTTTACTATAATCTCAAAACTTTTTTTGACTCAATCCACTCAGAGAATGTTGAATATAAAATTTCCCAAAAAAAACAGCCATTTTTGAGCCAAAAAGCCAGTTTTGTGTCCGTCCAGATTCAGATCTCCGCAACCTGAGAACCAATATTTTTGTAACTTATGGACTTTCTTTATAGGATCATGAAGAAGTGTCCTGTAGAGTTTGAGACTTGACAGTTCTTTGAACCATTTTGTTTTAACGAAAATAACTTTTTTTTCAGTTTTTCACTCATTGCACGAAGATGTGTGAACGAATTTTTTTAATTTTCACCGTGTACTTTCATTTTAATACATTTCAACTATTTTAAGAGTTTCAAATGATTTCAACAATTTTAACATCGAATTTTTAATATTTTTGTTTTATTCATTTGTAACTTTTTAACGTTTTCGCCAAACGTTAAAAAGTTTGGCAAAAAAAAACACTGATTGGACAAAAAGCTTAGACATTTCTCACTATTCGGTAAAATGTGATTTTTCTTTAAAATATAATGATTGATAATTAGTACACTTCTATGTATTTAATTTTTTTTCAAATATTATTATTACTTTTATGCAAAGAAAAAAATTATATGAAACATAACCTTATGTTCCTGAAATACACAATTTTCTTAATGAAAAAAAAAACATCCCCACACAATACACCACACTACACTCGATCGAATTGCACAAATTGTCACTTTAAGAAATCATATGTCATATTTTTCAACATTATAATTTAAGTAAACAATAAAACGGCCGTGATTACGATGACAGATAAAAATCATCAATAAACGAAAGCAAATGTTGGCTGCATTATCTTGAATGTTTAAGCCCGAGACACAATGACAAGAATAAGAAATGAGGAATAAGAATCAGCCAATCGCCGCGCACTTTAGAGAAACTACGCCAACCGGATGGCTGATTTTATTCCTTATTTCTTATTTTTGTCATTGTGTCTTCGGCTTTATTTACACGCTTACAGCACGTATAGGGGGATTTCTGAAACGGGCGGACTGCGCCACAGTGGGGCCAAATCCCAAAAAGCTGGCCAAAAGTCGAAAACGTTACAAATTCGGCTGAAAGTCAGTACTCGGGGTTTCTAGGGTCGCTGATTACGAATCCGAAGTCAAAATTGGAAATAAAAACAAAATGGCGGATTTGAAGTCCCAAAAAGCTGGCAAAAAGTCCAACGCGTTATAAATTCGGCTGAAAGTCAGTACTCGGGGGTTTTTGGGGTCGCTGACTATGAATCTGAAGTCAAAATTTGAAATAATAACAAAATGGCGGATTTGAAGTCTCAAAAAGCTCGCAACAAGCCGACAGCGTCATAAATTCGGCTGAAAGTCAATACTCGGAGGTTTTCGGGGTCGCTGATTATGAATCCGCAGTCAAAATTTGAAATAAAAACAAAATGGCGGATTTAAAGTCCCAAAAAGCTGGAAAATAGTCGACAGCGTTATAAATTCGGCTGAAAGTCAGTACTCGGGGGTTTTCGGAGGCGTTGATTACGAATCCGAAGTTAAAACTTGAAATAAAAACAAAACGGCGCATTTGACATGAATCACTTTTATAGAGAATGTACAAAATATATCCATATGTGATATATAATAGCATAAACATACAATCAGTCGATTAAAAGTTCAGAGATCGTCATCTGAAGAATCAGATGATGCACAATCAGTTGATTCATCCATTAAATCGCTGGAACTTCCTGTACTTGCTGGTATACGTGGCGCAACTAACAATGAAAGTGCTTCTGGAAGGAACGACTTTGTATTTTTTCGAGGTAATTCGCGCAAACTCGAAATAAAGGGATCGAATATTAATAATAACCGTAAAAAATGTCCTCCATTGTTTTGGCTCGGGAACACTTTCTTGCAAAATCTTCACGAAACTTTTTAATGTACTTATTAGTAGACTCTTGGGCGTCTTCAGACATCTGCCCTATTGGCAATATTGCTGAGTTTATCACTTCTGCACCATGAATCAATATCTTGTGTACCGAAGTTGGCATGTAGAACCACGGATATAATTGCACAAAGTTCCGAGCTGTCTGTAAGGCATAATCTTGGAATTTTAGGAAATCGATTTCATGGCCGCTCGAAATTGTCTGCAATATCAGATGGAATCGCTTCATCAAGTC
Organism: Alloplasta piceator; assembly: GCA_946863875.1. Taxonomy (NCBI): domain Eukaryota; kingdom Metazoa; phylum Arthropoda; class Insecta; order Hymenoptera; family Ichneumonidae; genus Alloplasta; species Alloplasta piceator. The sequence goes on from OX333075.1 coordinate 24,562,892, forward strand.
CTCATCTATCCCTGTTATCACAGCAGAATTGCTTAAGTTTTCGAAAAATCTTCGAGCGGTATTTCCATCATTCGAGCTACCGAAACCAGGCTTTGGTTGATCGACTAGCAGGCCTAATTCCATACGGAAACCTTTCTGTATGTTGGTTTTTCGGATATTTACTTGTTCCTTCTCGTTATCACTACGCGCTTGCCACTTTTTAATTCCAAGCTTATATGGTATATGCAAACAGCATTCGAAAAATCGTATCCATGCATGCAAAGTTGACAACCCAAACTGTAGATGATCTTCAGAGACTTCCTTTTTTAGAATTGCGTCGATATTGTTGAAGTCTTTTGAAGTTGCTTTGCATAAATAGCATCGTTGAGCAGACTTATTATGCGTGATAGCGTTACAAACTTTACCGTCTATCATCGTGAAAGCCAGTCTGAAAGAAACTCTTGTTTCTTTTCCATCTACGATCTTTTCGAAAGGCATAAGATTCTTCTCTTGCTGTTGAATATACTCCATTTCTTCACGAGTGGCATCGGAACTCTCGTGAAAAAATTGGATCCTGATTGGTCTACAACAACGAGGAGATGACGGCCTCGGATTTTTCCATACAACAAAAGCTTTGCGTTTGTTTCTTGGTCGTCAGATACAAGCTGCAGTGGAACGATTGATGTGAAAAGAATATTAGCATCAGACTTGCTTCCATCATCATTGGTGAACTTTTGTTTGTACGTACTTTGGCCGGAAGTGCCATCGCAGCCCCACTTACAAATTAAAATTAAGCTGCAAACATTTTCAGCCGACAAACTTTCGATAACATCCATCTGTGTCAATAATATTCTATCAGCTGTGTGATGCAGCAAAGCTTGCAATTTTACCTCAGCACTACATTCATTAACAGAAATATCTGACTTAGGCGGATAACATTGGAGCTTGGCTTTATATGGGAATTTATACGGCGGAAATAAATCACAGCTCTGCTCTTTGCGTCTATTCCGAAGCTGCTGATACTGCCATTTCGATAATTTTAGTTTGACTATGAGCGACAAAGCAGCATCCGCAGATAAAGTCGTTTCTCGAATGGTATCTATGGACTCCTTATACTTCGTAGCTCGAGATCGGCTCCCCAGTCCCACATCACGGACAATTTTAACAACATCTGATTTCCCGGATGATCGAAGGCTCATTTGAGTGGCATACGTTAATTCGTCCGTAGTATTTCTTGTGCGTAATTCTTCAGGCCTCCTTCGTTTTGTCCGGTCACTAGACTTTACAAATTCTGAAGAAGGCCGACCCAAATTTGCAGATTTTTCCGAAGATTTTTTTGATTCTTCGAAAGAAACAAACACGCTCAACCACTCAGAATATTGTTGCAGAAATCTCTCTTCATGTCTTGATGCGTGCTGCCACTTTTTATGCAAAAGGTGCAACAACTTGTAGAGGGCAGTTTTTGCATTGTCTGATAGAGCGAAGGGGCGTTGCAATTTTGTGGACACAAAATTTTCGATTATTGCATACGTTTCTGGCACTCCTCCACTCAGGTGACCTTTCGTGATCGAAAAAATTTCCTTCCTTGTTAAGCCACATCCTCCACGTTCATCAGCGACTAATTCTAAAATTGAAAAATATAATATCTATATAGATGGATAATTCCATATTCAACCTCGTTTCGATTATTTATTTTTAAATATTATTTGACAATAAAAATAAAATATGCATAAAAAAGCATTACGGTCCATAGAACTCAATACATTAAACTCTCTGATATTCTCTCCCCTCTGGGGCTTAACCATATAACTAAGAGGCATATGAGGGATTCTCTGTCAACTCAGCCACAGGTTTCTGTAGAAAAAAAAATTAATTTGTGTGGTTTCATTTTTTTACCCTAGAACCTCGATCCGTGTCGCTCTAGTGATCTTTTCGCGATATCGTCAGATATACTGAAAGACTAATTTTTTCAGTAAAAAAAAGTGGCCTTTTTTGAATAAAAAAATAATCATTCTATTTTTTGGTAAAAAATCAGCGTTACCGGAACGTAAAAACTATTCCAAATATTCCGCTCGAATGCTAACACAAAACTACAACTTTTATGTGCAGACATTTTTTTTCAATTACTTCAAATTTCTGAGATATATTCATTTGGAAAGAAAACGGTGATTTGTAAAATTTTTAATTCAAAAATGTGAAGAAATTCACAAATTAGTAGCACTTCAATATAACCAATTATGGGGCACATCTGAGATGGTCGAAAAAAGTGGCTGAGTTGACAGAGAATCCCTCATATATAGATATAGCGCTCTTCAACTCAACCGACCGCGACACGCTGCTTGGATGGGTGACAATGTATTTCAGTGTCCAATGAAGACCGCAATAAAATTCAAGAAAAATATTCAATTCAAGAAAGACATTCCGCATCGTTAATGCACGAAATTCAGAAAACTATGTTTTATATTGCAGTTTTATATTGCGTAGCAATAACACGTGCGCAGCTAAACGCAGCCATTTTCGATGTTTTCCATTCAATAACACATTCATCTACAACATGTGATAGGTCAGCTCGTGGAACACTGTGAAACTTATCAACTTTTCTCTACGTTTTTAGAATTTTCACTTGTAATTTTCCGTGAATTTTCGTACAAATGATTCATTTATTATTATCGCATGAACTATTATTATCAATTTTCAGTTACACAATGATTTTCTACTCACTTTCAGCTGTTGATTCCATTCGAGAAAATTCGAATCGGATATATTGTAAAGTTTTGGCGTCCTGTTCAATACAGCGTTGAAATGGTCATTTATTGCACGACGCGTCGAGCTCGCTCGAGGGCTCCCTTTTAACTGCCGTACAAAAGCAGGTATAAGGGCTAGGGCCCGCTGATGCCAAGAATTTGACCTTCGGACTCTTCCCCCACCTAACCCACGACTAAAAATTACCGAAACTTGAACTTTATTTTTCGACTTTTGGCCAGCTTTTTGGGATTTGGCCCCACTGTGTGCGCTTCAGCGCGAAATTTAATTTGATCAATAGATACGCCAGATTATGCCGCGCTCAAGCGCAGTGCGCCCGTGTCGGAATTCACCCCACGGTCGTACATACAGGTCTGGAAACTCGGCCGAATTTCGAGGGTGGGGATACCTTCCTTATCGAAGCACGAGAATAGTTCGTAATTTCGTCACTACTCGTCTCTGCGATCTATGCGCTTTCTGGGTATTCTCAAGCTTGACCTTAAACTCGCCATGTCAAATATTATGCTCTCATACGTTGTGTTTTGCTGGTTTTGCTGCAGTTGTGATTCAAATTATATTTAATAAAAAGAAAAGATTTTTTTTAATTTGGCAAAAATGTCAAGATGGTGCGCTGTTCCTTATTGCAATACCGGCCGCAAAGCCGATACTGCGAAGGTGTCGGTTTTCCACGTGCCAAATGATAATGTTTTGCGCTCGATATTTGACATGTTGTTGAATTAACTGGAAATCTCTCATGTTTTTCAGACCCGCTTGGAGTCGGAGGTTTTTGAAAATAAGCATTTGCGTTTTAGTGCGGGTTGTAATAGCCTACAATAATATTAAAAACAAGTAATTGAAAAGCTAGGCTATAGCGCTGTCTCTATCTCACTTCCCCCACCCATCGTCATCCGTGCTTGCGCCAGAGAGAGTTTAGGGTGAATTCTGACACGGGCGCACTGCGCTCGAGCGCTGCATAATCTGGCGTACCCATTGGTCAAATTGAATTTCGCGCGTCACAGTGCCACGCGCGAAATTCATTTTGACCAATGGCTGCGCAAGATTACGCTCCGCTCAAGCGCTATGCGCCCGTGTCAGAATTCACCCTTAGATTGCAGCGATCACAGTGACAAATTTATAAACTACACATCTGGCATCAATAAGCAACGTACCCCCACCACGGGAGTTTCCAGACCTGTATGAATGACCGTGATTCACCCATACATCGGCATATAAAATGCTAATGAATATGACGCTCACAGCACTCAAAACGTTCAAGACGAATGCAGCCTATGCTATCTCACTGCCACGCGCCACGCCACACACATGATCAAATCTACTCAATTATCGCTATTACAATTGTCGACAAAGATGTGGAAAAAAATGGTCTTTTTGGCTGTTTTAAGCTAAAAAATTGGATTTTCTTTCTATGGGACCTCTTCGATTAAAAAAAATATATATAAAATTCTACGTACACAAACAAAATTTTTAAGATTTTACTGAAAATGGGATTCAAATAACTTCCCAATCAAAACATTTAAATGACATGATTGTTTAGATACTTTTAGATCATATTGATTATATTCAAATCTGTCTTTTTAATTATGATTAATAGAATTTATACGACTACTCGATGTTCACAATGAATCAAAGAGTTTAAATAACGATGTGAGTGCCTATTAAAACGTCCCTAAGGGACATGTAAACCAACATTCAAAGTATATCACAAAAACAAAATGTATAAGCCTTATATTCTAAAGTTGTGAGGGCCTACTAATATAATCCTTGAAATTCGATCACCAACTTATTAATAGAAATTATACGACTACTCGATGTTTACAATGAATCAAAGAGTTGAAGTAACGGTGTGAGTGCCTACTAATATAATTCTTAAAATTCGGTCTGCAACTTTATGACTCATTGCCTCCATTGAGAATGAAAAATGTGACTCAATATTATCAAAAACAATGTTCAATAACATAAAAACAATGTTGCGTCACGCGGTGCGCGGGGGGGTTTGGGGGGCGGTACCAGTCGGTAATTATCGAGTTGTTTTTTCGGATTAGTAAGATGTCTAGAAATGGTATTTTGTTGTTTGTTTCTATTTCAACTGTGAACTGTAGTTTCGTGTGATATGAGTTAAAGAGATGAAGTGTTGATTCTGGTTTGTCCGTGGGAAGAGCTATCATAATATCGTCTACGTATCTTTTATAGATTGGTATCGTGAATTTCAGTTTTTCGCGGCAGTTTGTTTCCAAATCGATCATTACAATGTTTGATAATATCGGGGCCAACGGTGAACCCATTGGTAAACCAAATATTTGTTGATATATTTTGTCGTTAAAGGTAAAGAAGGTTGAGAACATTATAAATTCTATTGTTTTTATTATTTCGTTTAGTGGGAATTTTTCTGAGAAAAGATTTGATCGTTTTTGAAGGCTTTGTATGACTAATTCTAAAGGCGCTGTCTTGGACGTATGAGTTTGTGGTGTCTATTAATTCTCATGGACAAAATAGAATCAACACTGAATCTCTTTAACTCGGATCACACGAAACTACAGTTCGCAGTTGAAATAGAAACAAACAACAAAATACCATTTCTGGACATCTTAATAATCCAAAAAAACAACTCTATAATTACCGACGGGTACAGAAAACCTACCTGGTTAGGTCGATTCATAAACTTCTTTTCTCACCACCCTCTTTGTCAAAAAAAAAAGAAATTCTAACGATGCTAGTAGATAGAGCGATAAAAGTATCAGACGTTTGCTTCCACCAAAAAAACATTAAACTAATTAAAAACACAATGACACAAAACTGTTATCCAATTTCCTTCACAGAAAAGATAATAAGTCAAAGACTAACATTAATTCGGGGACAATCAAATACAAACAACACATTGGACTCCTCTAGATTGATAAATTTACCATATACTGAAAATATTCACCACCAACTAATCCGTCTCTTGCGACAATTCAATATAACATTAGTCAACAACAACCAATACGACATTCGCTCTATCATCGGTTCCATAAAAGACAAAATAGACAAGATGAATAAATCCAACGTAGTTTACCAAATCGATTGTAACGATTATAATGCATTGTTCATAAGACAAACAAAAATATATCTAAAAACCAGAATCAACGAACACAAAAATAGTCTAAAACACAATAACACAAAGAATACAGCGTTAGCTAAACACGGAATCGAATTGAATCAAAATTTGAAATGTAACGATGTCAAAATTTTAAATAATGAAAAATGGCTAAAAAAGCGATTAATTCTTGAAGTAAGACAGATTAAAGCATATTTCGAAGCGATTAATTTTAGAACCGACATCGACAAACTAAGCAGCATGTATAATTCAATAATTTAACAAAACTTTGAATAATAACTGAAAAACCTTAAATTGCAAGCCATCGGTTTAAATTCCATTACCAAATCTAACAGTTATCAATTCAAAACCGGTTCAAGACTCGTTACCACAATTCATCCGGCATGTAAAAATAATGAACAGCAACTTTCTCAACCGTAACAAACACCCCTCACTCTTCAATACTCGATCCCACTGCCCCAATAATATAAATACCTTCTCAGTCGTCTTCAATACTTAGTCGCTACTAAGCTCTCGAAACATCTTGACCGGTTAACAACATCATGTAATGAAAGTTGTTAATTTTGATCAAAAATGAATCTTGGAAAATGTCAAATACGAAAATCATAGGTAGATAACATGTACACACCTTCTCACAAAGAACATGAACTAAGCACTAAAATATCAAAACCCTCTGTCTCTCGCAGATATCAAGAATCGCAAAAAAACGACCCATCTTAATTCAATAAATTGCTAATGAATATCATCCAAGATTCATCAAATGATCAAAAATGACCCATACAAATTCGGATCGGTCATGACACACAACACATGAGCTTATAATGTAAATCATGTCAAAACATATCAAAACCTAATATACAAAATAAGACTAAGATGAATGTGATTTTTGAAAAAAATAAATTTGAAGGGGATTCGAATGAGGATCGAAACGTTATACAAAAAATGGTCCAATTTAATTTGGAACCACTGACCGAATTGCAGCAGATTTCTCCCTTTACTAGTTCATGCAGTAAACTTGAGCATCAAGTCAACATAACCCCATAGAAACATTAATCGATTTGCGTCTGCATAATGAGATTAATCTCGGTTGAAAATGTCAGTTTACGCGCCAAATTTTCATCATTTGCGGGAGGTATTGATTTCTGCTTCAATATGAAAAAATCTGCAGCCGAGGCGGAACGAATTCTCTCAAATACTTGGGTTAGAAACTATTACTACTGGTGGAGAAACGTGCTGTGAGTGGTTTCAACGCTTCTAAAACGATAATTTTGACGTCGCAGATCAACATATAAGTAGAAGTGGAAAGGATTTCGCGGATTTAGAATTAGAGGCATTACTATTAGATCGAGGCTCGTGGTGAAGTCAAGAGGTATTGACACGACCATTGAGAGTGACTCAAGAGCCATTACAAAACACTTGAAATGACCATTTGGCTTTCCACGCTCGTTTCGCACGACAATCTGCGTCCCGATGATGACGGGTCTATCTTTCTAGATTTGCTCATGCATGCCATCTGAAAGACTATTCTAAAAGACTTTCTAAATAGAATTTAAATTTTGAAAAGAATCTCCCGATCCTTTGTCAAGCATTCGATCACTCTCCCTCCCTCCCTCCCTCTCCCCCTCCCTCTCCTCTTTCCCCCTCCAGTTCAGCTCAGCGACTCGCGTCGAGCGGACGCAATTTTTCTCCGTTTCGATCGTTTATTTCCTCTACTCAAGTTGCTGACCGGATCTTATATTCTTGATTTACGCTGTGCTCCATCCCGTGCACTTTGCTCTTATCGTGCTTTTGCGGCGCTCTGAGCATCTCGCTGATCATTATTTTATTTATTTTAAGTGTGTTTTTCTATCTAACCAATCTTTTCATGGACTGAGCGTCAGCTCTCCATCGTGTTGCCCGTCTTCAATTTCGTTCACTGAGTCGTTCCTCGCGCAGGCTCTGAGTGGGTAACCGGTCCGTTTATTATCTGTGATATCGTTTGTCCACACACCTGTTGAGTCTGTGAGTCGGGCCTCTCACCTCAATAGCCTTGATCATCATACGTGCTGGACTCTGCTATTGTGTTGGTGCACCCAGCTCTGTGTGCGTGATCTCTATTCTATCACCGCGGTTCGCTTGGCGTGGTGTTCACGCATATTTACCAATTCTATAACTGTTTCAACGGGTAGTACATTTACCTGGTTTAGCTTTTCGGCCCGCGCGTCGATTTGTATTTGTATCGTACTTTTCTGTGGCTTTATGTACGGTCAGCTGTGCGTGTTTAATACATCTCTCCACGTTTAATACCGATGTGAACTGTATCTGTGTATATATTCATCTGTCGCCGTTTACTGTGTGTGGAGTTCGCCGATTTATGTGCTTCTCTTACAGACTATTAACTTTTAACTTGATTTCCAAATTATTGTGTCTGTCAGCTTATTCTGTTAATCGTCTAGCATGTCGCGCTGCTCTCTGTGCAACCGCCTTACTATCCACGGCAAAAATTCAATAAAATGCACCGGTGATTGCAAGCAGTCTTTTCATGTGGAGTGCGCGGCTGATAAATTGGCCTTCGATTTCTCGAATTCGAAAAGCCGGGAAACATTTCGATGTGATCCCTGCACGTTGCATGGCTCAGGGTTTCCACGGACGCCTCCATCTTTCAGTCAAGCCTCGTTCTCAGGGCGCGATTCTGCGTCGTCCACTCCATGTAACACAACCCTTGATGATTTCATGAAGCAACTCCGAGAATTTAAAACCAGCGCTGACAACTAGCATCACACTATACAGAGCACTCTCTCCGCCTTGGCTCATGATTACTCTGTTCTTCGGGCCAACGTCTTGTCACTTGCTACCGACGTCTCGTCACTTGCTGCCTCTCAACGGAACATGGATAACAGGATTTCAGCGCTTGAATATCGCTTTCAGACCGGCTCGATGGTTGACGCTATTACGCATCGTGATGACTGCACGGCCCTGAGGGACCAGCTCGCCGTAGTATCGGATCAGCTAGGCATGATTGAATCTTCGCGCGCACCGTCTTCGACCACAACGTCATCGATGACCGACCTCATCATCTCGGGTGTTCCGTCTTGCATATCCGACACTCCGGCATTTGTTGCCTCAAGTGTAGTCTCTTCGCTTGGGCTAGGCGATCTCGCAGTTGATATTCTTACTGCTCGTATTATGTCGAGAAAGCTCGCCGTTGGGAGCACCGGTGATCGACCTGGCCATGATAATTCATCCTCGACTCAGTCTTTTGAGGTCTCTTTCAAATCCCAAAGGGTCAGGGATTTCGTCATCGAGAGGAAGAGATCTTCCCACAAAAAGCTCACCGCTAGGCAGGTCTTCCCTACCATCGTCGATAGCCAAGCAAGCAAACTCATTTTCATTAATGAGTTGCTTCCGTCCGACACGTACAAACTTCTTCAGCGTACTAAAGCTAAAGCTAAGTCAGCATCCTTTAAGTATGTGTGGACTAAAGCGAGTTCGATCTGGGTAAGGAAAGGCGATGGTCAACCTGTCATCCACATCACCTCGGAAGCTGATCTCCAAAGACTCGATTGAAGCCGCGATGTCCATCAGGGCGGTTCCACGAGTTCCGTCAACTCCGTTGCACCAGACCGTTTAGCCTCAAATCATCTTAATTCGTGCACATTAAAAATTATTTTTTGATCCGGAATGATCGTGACGGTAAGCAAGGTGGTGGCGTAGCTTGTTATATTCACAACTCGCTTAAAGCGAAGGTCTTAGCTGCTCCACCGAGCATATTCTCGAACTCCCCGGAATTTCTTATTATCGAAATTAAATTCACGCCATCACATTCGTTACTTTTCTCCTCTATTTATAGGCGACCTAAGGGTCTCCTCTTTCATGATTTTCAAACATCATTTGATCGATCATCTCATTTGTATAAGAATATAATCATTGCGGGTGATTTGCACTGTAACCTTTTGCGTGATCATTTTGAATCGACGCACTTACGCGATATTTAAACCTCCCACGCGCTTCACCTAGTTGAGTCGGATGCGACCTACCATACTGCGACTAGTGATTCGTGGCTTGATATTTTCATTGTTGACAACCCGGATAATATCTTTGCTTTTGTGAAATCCGATGGTCCGTTCATTGCTGGCCACGATCTTCTTAAGTTAACTTACTCATTTGATGTTGCCGCTGTTCGCCCTCGTGTGTTAGTGCGTAGAAACTACAAACATTTTGCAGCGACTGATTTTCTCGTCTCGGTGCACGACTCGCTGGCCGATCACGGTGTTATGTCCCCTCACTCGTGCGTCTCCACAGATGATATTGACAATTTTACCAATAATCTCTCGTCCGCGCTACTCGCGTCGCTTGACATCCACGCTCCGTTTGTCACTTTCAAGGTTTCGAAACCACCGATACCGTGGCTTTCAGACGAGCTTAAAGCTCGTATCCGCCAACGGAACGTCCTCTATAAAAAGGCCAAACAATCTATAACAGCCTTCTTGGCTACGCTATCTACAGACAAACACGTAATATTTTGACCGCCGACCTGAAGATCGCTAAAAGCACGTACGACTTGACCTTCTCGCTGGGATTCACGATCCTAAAAAGATGTGGAGGGAGCTTGGCCGTCTGAGGCTGATTAAATCATCTTCACCTTCCCCTCTTCATTTTTTCACGCCCGATCAACTCAACCACCATTATGCATCTATCTCTAATGCCTCTCCTCCTTGTTCCTATCAGCACTTTGTCTCTATTCTTTCTAATCAATGGTACACTGACTTTCATTTCTCCTTTACTCCTGTTACCTCAATTTGCATCCTAGAAACTATCAAAAATATGTCACCTTACACTCATTCCTCTAGACCTGACCGGATCTCTCTTTTCTGTGTATATTCTGTGTATTCTGTGTTTGCTCTTTCAGTCCTGGCTCCTTCCCTTACCTTCCTCTTCAACGAATCCATTCGGCTCGGATACTACGCGATTCAGTGGCGTCGCGCTTTCATTAAACCATTATCCAAGATTCGTACCCCTTCATCCTTATCCGACACCCGACCCATAGCCAAGCTCCCTGAGCTCTCTTAAGTTTTTGAGAAAATTGTTTTTCAGCAACTCAAGTCCTACTTAGATTTGAATAATCTCTAAGACCCAAGACAATCTGGTTTCCGTTCATATTATAGCACTCAGACTGCGTTGCTCAGGGTGATCGATGACGTTCGTCGGGGCATTGATGCTCGAGAGGTAACTATCCTGGTCTTATTCGATTTTAGCAAAGCCTTCGATACCGTATCGCATGGTCTTCTTCTTGCCAAGCTGAAATCGTTTGGGTTTTCGGATACGACTCTCTCGTGGTTCTATCATTATCTAAGTGGACGGTCCCAGGTAGTCATCGACGAGGGTCACAATGTCTCTCAGTGGAAACCAATTACATCCGGTGTTCCCCAGGGCTCGGCATTAGGCCCGTTATTATCCTCACTCTTCATTAATGACCTTGGTCGATCACTGGTTCACACCAACTTCATGATTTTTGCTGACGACACTCAGATATATCTCTCTATTCCTCCTGCGAACATTGTTCGAGGCTTAGAAATGATTTCACGCGACGCGTCTGCAATTTTTGATTATGCTACTCAAAATGGCCTCCAGCTCAATGCCTCAAAGTCCAAAGCCATGATTCTGGGCAGCGAATCCTATGTTAGGTCCATTGATCTTACCAGCTTGGGCCCGATCACGATAAATGGCACCCCCATTCCCTATGTTTCTGAGACCAGAAATCTTGGTGTCATCATGAACTCTAGTCTATCCTGGAATAGCCATGTTGCTTCAATCTCTCAGAGAGTTCATTTCACTCTCTATAAGCTCAAGCACCACAGAAGCTTCTTGACGGAACAGCTAAGGATTAAGCTCGTCACTGCTTTGATCTTTCCCTATTTAGATTATTGCTGTCTAGTTTTTAACGATCTGGCGGATGAATTAAATACTAAGCTTCAAAGACTGATTAATTGCGCAATTAGATTTATTTTTGGAGTTCGTAGGGACGAACATATGACACCATTTCGGCATCAACTTGGATGGCTATTAGTTCGCAATCGGAGGAAGTATTTCCTAGGCATTGCTATGTATAATATTCGTCACTCATGCTCTGCGCCATACTTAAACGACCTTTTCAATATTGTAAACCCAGCTTTGCGACGTTCTACACGCAATCCATCATCGGCCTGTTATCACATTCCACTACACCGAACAGTGGCCTTTTCAAATTCTTTTCAGCTCTCTGGCGCTTATTTCTGGAACTCGCTCCCGCTTGCTAATCACCGCTAGCTCGGTGGAAATTTTCAAAACGCGTCTCTACTCCCATCTTTTCACCTGCGAAATTGGGCCCAACAACTGATTAAATCTCGCTTTTACACGATCGTTCTATTGTTACTCTTATCTTTACTTTTTTTATTATTGTATTTCTCTCTACACATAATTTTTGCTTTGCTTTTAATTTTTTAATTTTTTTTTCTTACCTTGTTCTATTTTGTCTTTATTGTTTTTTCTTACCTTTACTTTTTAGTTTTATGATCGGCTTATTCGTATTTTTACTATTATTTTCACTATTGTATATTACCATATTACTGTTTCTACTTTGTCTATTCTTGTACACATTTGCCCCATAGTACACTAGGGCATTATTAATAAACCAATCAATCAATCAATCCCTCCCTCTCCCTCTCTCTCCCCCTCTCGCCCCCTCTCTCTCCCTCCCTCCCCCTTTCTCTCTCTCTCCCTCTCCCTCCCCTCCGCCCTCCCCCTTGCCTTCTCCCCCTCTCCCTCGCCCTCTCGCTCTCCCTCTCCCTCTCTGCCCCTCTCCCTCTCTCTCCCCCTCCCTCTCCCTCTCCCCCTCCCCTCTCACCCTCTCTCCTTCTCTCTCCCTCTCTCTCTCTCTCCCTCTCCCTGCAACAGCAAAAGGACTGCACATGTTTCTAGTCTACTGACTGCTATCACGCATATTACGGATACATACAGTCGCGGAGCAAACACACATATACAGACACATTTAAACAGTCGAGATTCGTCGCACGCAAAACTGTCACGAAATAACCAAGTGCAATCTTGTCAAAGCTGCGTACTCATGATCATTCCCAAATTTTAATGGCAACATAGGCAGGAGACCTGTAACATCGATTCTCATCATCTCTAATTGCAAGACGTGCAGAACTGAGAAAAACATCACACCACGACGATACAAATGGCCATATTGATAAGAGGGACAGAGGCGCGCAACTCGGGGATCCAGTGAGACAGCAGTGAACATCATCCAGCAAGTACGAGGGAGCGAGCGTGGTCACCTGACGGTCACCGGTCACATAACCAGCTATCATCGAAAAAATCGGACAAACTTGCCAGCAAAACAGGTCTTATGATCCATTTGATCTACCTTTTCGATCGTTCATCTGGTCATCAATGATTCATCGGCGTTTCTCTCTTGGGCTTATCGATCAACGTGCTGAAACTGGGCCCATAACTACGGCACGGCAAGTGACAGTTGAAAGTAAGTTTCATAAAAAAAGAGAAATGAAAAAATACAGAAATGTCTACACCAGAAAATTGTTTTAAATGTAAAAAGTCTATATAAACTACTAGACTGTACTGCAAACTATGTATCAAGTCATTCCACCCAGGCTGCACGGGCTCACACAAAGTCTTTAACAGTGTGAATCAATTAGTCCCATGTAAAGGGCAAATGGAAACGATAGCGGCGAGGGGGGGATGGAAGAGGAAAAGGAGGAAAGTAAAAAAAAGAAAAGAAAAATGTCAGAAGAAGAGAGTGAAGCATCCAACAAGAAAAATGAAAAAAGAACAAAAGGTGATGAACCTATAAACGAAAATGCGATTTTTGAAAAAATTGTTCAACGAGAAAACGAAAAATTGCAGCGAGAGATTGTAAATAAAATAGGAGGGAGCAATATATTGAAACAAATTAAACAAATAATAACTATAGAAAGCGAAAAAACAATAAAAAGATTCGAAGAACAAGTACAGGTACTAATAAGCAAAATTGTTAAAGAGGAAATAAAAGCTTTGCAACAGATTGTAAAGGGAGGAATTGATAAAAATGAATATAAGGAGATTTTAAGAACTATTATGAAAGAGGAGCGAGAAAAAGAGAAGGGAGAAATAAAGCAAGAACTATACAACATAAAAACAGAAATGGAAAAAATTAAAAGAGAACTAATAGAAAGTAAGGTGGAGATCGGTAAGAGAGATGAGAGTCGTGGCTCTGAAAGAAAAAATAGATATAAGGAAACCTACTCTGAGGTGGCAAAATATAGCAAAAGAGAGGAGATCATTATCCAACCTGAAAAAGAGCAAACTAGCCAAGAAACCGTAGGCAGGATCAAAAACAATATAGACATTATGAAACTGGGTGTGGGCATAAACAGTATTGTAGAAGGACCGAAGGGTCGGATAATTTTACAATGCGACAAAACAAATGATAAAAATGTATGAACTATAGCGCTTAAAGAAAATATGGGCTCAAATTACAAAGTCTATGCAAGAAGTAAGAAACTACCGAAAATAAAAATTGTTGGAATCGAAGAAAAAATAGAAATGAAGGATGAAGAAAACTTCGTAAAAAAAATTACGGTACAAAATGGATTGGAAGGAGAAGAAACATCGTTCAAAATGAAAATTATTAAAAAAAGCAGGATCAACGAAGTGGCAACGACGATAATAGTAGAAGTCGGCCCGAAAACCCATAAGCAATTAGTAGAAAGACAAAAGATAAAAGTCGGATGGAAAATATGTCCGGTATATGATTACGTGAGTGTATTAAGATGCTATAATTGCTGGGGATATAACCATTTTGCGTCAGATTGTAGGAACAAAAAGACGTGCCGAAAATGTGGTGATTTGTACGACAGCGAAGAATGCAAATCGACAATAAAAAGGTGCATAAACTGCTCGGATATAAAAAACAAGTTCAAAATAGAAGAATTGACATGTGACCATGAAGCGACTGACAATGAATGTGAGACATACCAAAGAAATGTGAGCAGAAACAGAAAAAACATTCTATACTACGACGAGTAGCAATTAATAAAAACAGAGACGAAAGCAAAAGAGCCGTTTATATTACTATTAAATATTAAATGTACAGGGCTTTTTAAATAATAAGGACGAAATAGAAAGCTTAGTGATAACACTGAAACCGAAAATACTATGTCTAACAGAAACACATATAACGCAAGAAATAGATGAGACGGAAATAAGTATAGAAAATTATGAAACGATTCGATGCGATACCAAAAATAGCAGGACAGTTGGTGTACTAACTTTTATAAGCAAAGAAATAAAATACAAGGTAATAAGTACAAGAAATAGCGAACAAAATACGTGGATAAGTTCAATTGAATTAATGGGAAATTACAGACAAACAATTATATGTAATATATATCATTCCCCGAACAAAAGCGATGGTGCATTTATTGATGATATATTAAATGAATTTGAGAACCTAATTGACAAAGGACATGTAATACTAATAGGTGATTTTAACATACAGTCTGTCAAGTAAGAGCGTGGTCGACTTTACCGACAGTTAATGAAAGATTTCGCTCTAATTCCTTCGCGAGCCGATAGAGGGAAGCTTTGTCCTTGATGCATTGTCAACAAAGGTTCAGTTGTCGTTGATCTTTTGAAAGAGAATCACGTTAAACGCCATGAGTGCTAAGTACGCGTCGCGCTATGAGGCTGTGTTCCTTTGCATCCACCCGAAAGGTCCCAAAATGTCGCAATCAGCGGCTGCTAAATATATGAGAAAGTCGAAGGCATTTGTACAGAAGTGGATACAGCGATATAAAGTGGCTAAAAATGTCGATGATTTACCAGAACGTGGTTCGATAGGAAAAGTGAACAAAAAAGATGAAAAAAGAATAGTGAATCTGTTTTCGCGGAATCCTGCTTTAACACTGCGGCAAGGACAAGCAATTTAATGGCAAAAGGTTTAGATATATCCTACGAAACTATCCGAACCCTTCTTCGTACTCATGATCTGAAATGGCGCAACACAATGAAGAAGCCTCTGTTGACTGAAAAACATGTGACAAAGCGACTCGCTTGGGCGCATGAGAATATTGATAGAGATTTTGAAAATGTCATTTTTACTGATGAATGTTCTATATGGGCACGTTCTGTTCTCACGCGAGCCTGGTCAACTTCCGCCAATAGGTTTGTTCAGCGGACCGTAAAACATGGAATAAAGGTGCATCTTTGGGGCTGCTTCTCAAAGCAGGGATTCGGCACTTTGTACCTCTTTACTGACAACCTAAATGCCGAGAAAATGATAAAAATCTACAAAAAGGCTTTACTGCCATCTGCCAAACGATGGTTCATCACAAAAAATGAAGATTGGATTCTGCAGGAGGACAACGATCCTAAACACCGCAGCAAGCTCTGTACTCAGTGGAAGACTCAATCTGGCATCGTTACATTGGATTGGCCGTCGCAGTCGCCCGATGCAAACCCTATTGAAAATGTGTGGGCATATATTAAACAGAAGCTTCGTGGAAGACGCACATACACTTTGAAGCAGTTGTCTTACCAAATTCGTCGGATCTGGAGATCCTTGCCACTAGAATACGCCGTCAAATTAGTAGAAAGTATGCCTCGGAGATGCCAGGCAATTATCGACGCCGGTGGTGACTGGACACATTATGGACCAAATTGCATCATTGTTTGTAATGTGTACAATGTATATATAAATATGAAAGTTTCATAAAATAATTTTTTTTATAAATTAACACGACCACGGTCTTACTTGACAGACTGTAGATGTAAGTAAATCAAATAATTACTCAAAAAGGCTCGTGCAAGACTTAAGGTGTTTAGGATTTAAACAATAAGTGCGTGATTATACCAGAATTACAGAGACCTCGAAGACAATCATTGATTTAGCCTTTTCAAATTTTAACATATTAACGCAGATACTAATGACACCCAAGATATCGGATCACCAAGTAATACAAATTGACATCTCAAAAAAAGACGAAATAAAAAACAAATATAAGACATTTTATACAAGAGACTTCGAAAACTATAGCGACGAAATATACATTGAAGTACTTAGACATAATTTCGAAACGAAAGATACTGATAGCACAAATATAAACGATCTAGCCGATTACACAATAAATTGCATCGTAGAAACAATAAACGAAGTAGCACCGATTGAGAGAAGGAAAATTCTAACAAGATGGAAGGAAAAACAGTGGATCACAAACGAAGTGAGAGAAACAAGGAGGGAAAGAGACCAAGCGTACAAAAGAGCCACAATATCAAATAGAGGTAGTGACTGGGAGGAATATAAGAGAATGAGAAATTATGTTGTACAATTGACAAGACGCAAAAAAAGAGAATTTTACGAAAATAGTATTGACGCACAGTAGGAGAAAAGCCCGAAAACCTGGCCAAAACCCCAACAAATAAATTTTCGAAATAGGGTCAGTTGAGTAGTCATTCAGGTAGAGGACTAGTAACTGCATTCTATTGTGGAAGGGAAAGCCCTTTAAGTGTATACCTGCGCCGCAGCGTCAGTTGGCAGTTAGTGTTCGTGAAGAGTGTACGTGTCACGCGCTGAACAGACGAAAATAACGCTGACTTCAAAAACCTATAACTTTAAAGTGACGGGTTTAATTTCAATTCTGCAACATGGATACGACTTCTGGAGGTATGTAGAAGATATTTTTACATCGGTTGAATCTAAACGTTATGTATAAATGATTGAAATGTAGTATAGCCTTCGGCATAAATAAAATTGAATAATTTTGAAAACTTATATTTTCAACGGTCCGAAAAGTTATATATTTTGTCACATTTTGCAAAGCTCCTAGTCTCGGCCTTTAGTTTAATGTATAAGTTTTCGAAATTTACAAGAGTTACCTGCGGAAAACGTGCGTCTTGTCCGTTATGATTTTTTTCGCATCGTGCGGTAGCCGAGCGTGCACGCGGCACTATTGAGCAGCCTCTGCGCCTCTACCTGAGAATGGGTGAAGTAGCATCATAACGGACAAGACGGCTGTTATAAGCTTGAAATAAATTATTTTAATATATATGTATGTGTATATATCTCTCTATATTATATGAAAATGTCGCCGCCGCCCCCGCCACCCCCGCCGCCCCCGTGTACAAGAATCGAGACGGCCTGAAGTTGGCCACAGACTAAGCAGGGTGAAGTTAGCCATGGAAACGAGAATCGAGCGGGGTGAAGTTGGCCATGGAATCGAGAATCGAGCGCGGTGAAGTTGGCCATGGATTCGAGAATCGAGCATGGTGAGGTTGGCCATGGCATCGAGAATCAAGCGGGATAAAGTTGGCCATGGAATCGAGAATCGAGCGCGCTGAAGTTGGCCATGGATGGCCAAATTCAGCGGTTGGTTGCCGGGTGTGGAGGGGGGAGGCGTGGGATGGTGGGGAGGGGGTTGGGGAAGCTGGCGGGCGGGGGGTCGGGGTTTGGGTTAGACGCGAACCTTTACGATGCGAGGGCGCGTAGCGCCCGAGCCCTACAAGCCCCTAGTATATATATATATATATCTCTCTATATTATATAAAAATATCGCCGCCGCCCCCGCCACCCCCGCCGCCCCCGCCGCCCCCGTGTACAAGAATCGAGACGGCCTGAAGTTGGCCACAAACTAAGCAGGGTGAAGTTAGCCATGGAAACGAGAATCGAGCGGGGTAAAGTTGGCCATGGAATCGAGAATCGAGCGCGGTGAAGTTGGCCATGGAATCGAGAATTGAGCGCGGTGAAGTTGGCCATGGATTCGAGAATCGAGCATGGTGAGGTTGGCCATGGCATCGAGAATCAAGCGGGATGAAGTTGGCCATGGAATCGAGAATCGAGCGCGCTGAAGTTGGCCATGGATGGCCAAATTCAGCTGTTGGTTGCCGGGTGTGGAGGGGGGAGGCGTGGGATGGTGGGGAGGGGGTTGGGGAAGCTGGCGGGCGGGGGGTCGGGGTTTGGGTTAGACGCGAACCTTTACGATGCGAGGGCGCGTAGCGTACATATTAAAATCAACCACATAAAAATTTCTTAAATATGAATGAAATGTTATAACATTCAAATAAAATATTTGAATATATATATATATATATTATATAGTAAGCAAAGCTTTCTTTTAACCAAATCCATGTCAATATTTTCTGTCTAATTTTTTTAAAATTATTTCAATTATTGCGGTTATTTATTTGGTAAAATAATGTACATTGTTCAAGTTATTGTATTAATTGAAAATTTTATCTTTCCCTTTAACACCAATTTGAAGTTCGGATTGTCGACGCTGCATGCGTGGATACGGTGCTTCGAGTATTGCTTACACGTGTCTTACAAACTCGGCATTAAAAAATGGCAAGCTCGAAGTGCCAAAGAAAAAAAAATTACCCAGGAACGCAAGAGGGTCATTCAAGAAGGATTCAAGAAGCAATTGGGTCTAAATATCGATCGCCCAAAGCCTGGATACGGCAGCAGCAATGATGGCAACACAGCTCGGCGATTCTTTGAAAATTCGACGGTTTCCGCTGCGATAACGGGGGTCAACGAAGAAGTAATTAAACGCTTGTACGTAATCCTACAAGTTATATCGTGTGGCCACGAGATAAACTGTGAAAGATTTGAACAGTATGCTATTGAAACGGCAAGAAAGACCGTTGCATTATACCCTTGGTACTCCATGCCTACTTCGGTGCACAAACTATTAATTCATGGTCCAGTGATAATAACTCATGCTCTATTACCAATCGGCCAATTATCCGAAGATGCTCAGGAAGCTCGAAACAAAGACATCAAACGATATCGAGAAGATTTTGCGCGAAAAAGTTCCAGGGTTAAAACTATGGAAGATGTTTTTCATCGGCTCTTAGTTACTTCTGATCCGTACATTTCAAGTGTCAGAAGACTACCACAGAAGAAGCTGAAGAGTTTGTCGCCGGAAGCTGTAGCGATGTTGATCGCTCCTAAAGTGACTGCTGCAGCAGACGAATTTTGCGCCGAGATTGAAGCCGTGCCGGGAGTTGTAATAGATACAAACTCGGATAATGATTCTGACTCCGACTCCGACTCCGATTACGATTTTGATTAAGAATAAAATTTTCTATTTTTGAAACGTTCCGTATGTATTTTGGAAATAAAAATAATAATTGCGTAGAATACACTGTTCACGTTTATTTTATTATAATGATTTTTTTTTATATATTAATTTATCTATTTAGCAGGATACTCGGCCGTTTTGTTTATAACAATTTGCTGTAAGCTCTTTGTTGCAAGTTATAAACAATAGATATCGGATTGGTAATCAGCGACCTTGAAAACCCGTATATACCAATTTTTGTCAACATCTGGTAACTTTTTAACGTTCATGTCGGCCATATTGGATCGGCCATTTTTTTGACGATAATTTGGCTTGCGGATTCGTAATCAGCGACCTTGAAAACCCCTGTAAGCCAATTTTCATTCCCGTCAAAGGTCATTTGAGGTTTTGGCCAGGTTTTTGGGCTTTTCTCCTACTGTGTGACGCCGAGAAAGCAAACCCGACAAAGATGTGGAAAGCTCTTAAAGCATTAATTGGAAATAAAAAGAAAGGTGAAAATTCGAAAGGAATTTGCTTTGATGGAATGACATATGGCGAAGAAAAAAAAATCGCTGATATGTTCAATAAATTCTTTCTGCGAAGTATCGAAGATATCGTAAATGATAACGACAATGTAAGATATGAGAACATCGAAAGAGACATTGATACAACAATAGAAATAAACTTTGAGAAATTCGAGGAAATAACAAGTGATGAGATGGAAAAAA